>OY288242.1:1200000-1800000 GCA_958450325.1 Agrostemma githago
TTACAAAAGAGTCACACAATTAGTTACCACACTAAATGCACAAAAAAGAAGTGAAATTCATCACATATACTCCACTGTATATACAACTACCTCACAGCACACTTACCACAAATGGCGTAAACTATAATCAGCTAATTACCAAACACTGTATGCTTAATTTAATTTAATTTGATATTCAAATCCACTAATCCTATTCTCCTAATCTTATCCGCTACTATAAATCTGCTTCTACCGGGGCCATACGCTTATACCTCGCTATTACAACATAAAAAATGAAGAAAAGAGAGATCGAAACCAGGCTGCTGGAGCTATAAAAATCCAGGTAATAAGCTTGCAATTAACAAAATTGAACAAATTAATTGATTGGTTGCTTAAACAAATGAGGAAAAGATAGATCAAAACCATATAAATTTTGCTACCAAGGGAGCCAAAACGTAGCAAATCAAGAGCAAGAAAGAGAGAATGGCTGAAATCAACAAGGGATGAAACAGCGCCGTTCGACAACGGCTGATCAATCTCCTTGATTTCCTCCAACATTGGGACTAACAGCTTTAATCTCCTTGCCAAATTACAGTAATCTTTCTTCACAGGAGGGCGAAATACGTTATCTTTGAAATTTCATAAAAAAAATCAAATCATACTTCAACTCAAATCCACTGAAATAACTTTCCCTGACACTGTTCAATCCGTTGATGGCATCGCCTTTACATATAAATTCGCCAGTTTTCTTTTGTTCTTCCCCCTTTCTTAAACCCTAATTTTTTGAATCAAATACTCACTTTCGAATGAATAGATGATCGTCATTTGTATGGTTGTTCAAGGCTGTCGGTGCTCGCCTGAGATCGACGAAACAACGGAGATTAATCTTGCAAACCATGATTTGAATAATCTGCGATTTGAATAATCGAAGTGGCCATTTGGTTGTATCTGCTAAGGTTGGTAAGGCGAAACGCAGGGATAGAGATCTGGGTATGGGGAAGTTAGAGGGAGATAGAGACTGACGGAGGTAGAAGAGGAAGGACATAAAGAAGAAGGGGCTGATCTAGAGAGGAAATGAGAAAGGCGGAGGAGAGGAAATGAAAGGTGGAGGGAGTTGAGTGACACTGTTCATAAGGGAACACTGTTCCTAAGGGATGTTACTGTTGCTAAGGATGAATTGTTGGTGGAATTCTTTTTTTAAGAGGTAAAGAAACTATCTAGTTTACTTTTCTTTTTTTGAAAAAATGTCTCTTTAGTCATTTCAACTAAGATTATATTCTAGGTAAGTTTACACCATATCAAATACTTTTACATTTGTTTATTATTATACTTTTATTCTTTGTACAAAAATTTAATGCAATAGAAATCGAATGGAAGCGAGTAATTAATACACCAACGAAACCACCAATATCTTTCATATCTAGTACGGAGTATAATTCATGTTAAGCCAATCGTGGTACTCTTTTTGTCTTGGAATTGAAATCCAATTATTTTAAATGTTACCAAAATACGAAACATGTAAAGTAATCAAAACAGGTCCATAAATATAAATATATTTTTTTGCCATTTGTTCAAAATTCACTATATTACAAAGTAGTAAAAATTATTACCATTAAGGTATGCGCTCTTTTGTCTAGGGTTCAAAGTACAACCATAAGCCAATCTATAGATAAAATTTTCTCATAATGGATAAAAGAACTACGCCCGGGAGCAGAGTGTTGGTAATGAGCAACAGTATGAGCACGACCTTCAACACATTTCACATCTTCTTGATTAATCATTCCAATAGACGGTTTGTTCCTTTAAACGAATAGGCTAAGTGCGTGACAAGAATAAGTTGCACTTACGTCACAAGGACTATGTAGAAAGAAAACGGGGAAAAATAAGCCAAAAAATCAGTCCCAAACTCCCAGATAGAGATAAAACTTCTGCAACTAAACATTGGAGGATGGCTTATAGGGGGTTCAGGGTGAGTAGGAAACTGGGTCTCATAATTTTCTTTATGAAGATTTACTCTATATACAAAAATATAAGATTTTTTTTTGTTGGTTCATCGAAGAGCGCACTACTCGCATTACAATATAGGGGAGGGGGATTCGAACCTGGAACCTACTGTCCACTAGGCTAAGACATCTTTGGTAAAAATATACTAGTAAGATATTAGGTACATATATAGTATATACTCCTTCCGAGTTCCTATTATTGTACCACTTTTCTTTTTGGGTTGAGTTTGATTTTTGTACCATTTTCATTTTTAGGCTATCAATGTGTGATTCACAATTACTCTTTCATTTCTCTCTCTTCCTCCTCTTTTTTTCAACCACTCATTTTTTCTTCCTTATTTTTCACTTCAAAACCTTTTGGGACAATAATAGGAACTCGGAGGGAGTATGTGGTTTGTAGTGTGGTGGTTTCAGTGTTATCCACCTCTTGAGAGATCATGAGTTTGAATCATGTTGGATGTAATCCAATTTTTTTAGTATTAAGTCTCGCTAGCCTTTTATTTTACCAGGACTTCAAATTTTTTGAGACGTCCCTGCCTCCAGAGTAATGATAATACTTTTTTAAGACGCCCTGCCTCAAGAGTAATGATAATACTTGATTGAAGTGTTAAGTTGGGATTGGGATAGAGATAACATTGAAAACGTGAGAATTACGTACGTAGGGATAAAGAATAGGAGTAGAATGTAAGGTGTCCTTTTCGGATAATAAAATAGGGAGTAGTGAGTAGTGACACAGACACTGATACTAGCAAAGTGGCAAAGTATTAGTTGAGCCGTGTGCAATGATCAACATTGCTTTGCTTTTCTCAATTACATGTCAAACTTGTCCGTCCGACAATTTGCTTTTTCCTACGCAGTTTTTGCTTCAAAACAAGGCCACATATTCCTAATCAAATACTCCCTCCGATTACCTATGTTCTTCCCTATTTCCTTTTTGGGCTGAGTTTGATTTTCTTCCCTCTTTCCATTTAAGGAAAGTTTTATCATCTTCATTAATTAATATAATATTCCTCTCTCCTACTTTTCTACCACACTTTTTCTCATTTAATTAATATAATATTACTCTCTCCTACTTTTTCATTCTACTTTTTCTCATTTAATTAATATAATATTTCTCTCTCTTACTTTTTCATTTCACCCTCCATATTTTATTAATATAATTACTCCCTCCTTATTTTCTTCCCCAAAAAGAAAGGGGAAGAACACAGGTAATCGGAGGGAGTATCACCTACTTTACCATGGGTCGGGTATTCATCATTTTGTTATAACAGGTCAATATTATTCATTTATGTAGAAAAGATAATATATTACTGATTACTCTCTTCGCATCTATATGTTCGTCTACTTCACCCATATATTAAACAAATTAAAGTGGACGAACATATAGATAAGGAGGTGCTGTAGTATGTACTTTTTATCGTGTTTTGTATTTTTTCAATGTAAATGAGTCATATTTGATCCGTTATAAGAAAATGACGGATAACTTCTTAATAAACAAGAATTTGTGAACAAAAAATCCTAGCTGCTTCTGCTTCTACTTCTACATAGGGATGTCAATTTCACCCGCATCCACCCCGCACCCGATCCACCCGAGAAAAACAAATGGGTGAAAACCCAATTAAATGGATGAATAGCGGGTGATGGATGAGAGGGTGATGGATTGGGTCGGACGCGGGTGGAACATCATCCCACCCGTAATCCGTTAACCACCCGATATCCATCCATTTAAAAATTAAATATATTAAAAAAAATTACTCGAGAATAAAAGAGCCCCTGTTTTCTAAAACCTTATTTATTTTTATTTTCTAGACTAGACATAACTCAAATAATACTACCATGGCGACGAAAGGTGTCAAGTCGCAAGTTAGGTCTCCCAAGAAATTGTATTCAATTTGATATTTATTTCACAAAATAATACTCCATCCACTTCTCTATGATGTTCCACATTTGATTGTGGGAAGAAATTAAGAAAATGGATATATGTGGAGGAAAATGAAGATAGAGAAAAGGAAGTGGGGTCACAAGCAATAAGAACCACAAAATATTTACTAAAAAGGAAAGTGAAACACCCGTAGTACAAGTGAATCACCCGTTAAATCACCCGAACCACCCGTTTCAATGACGGGTGAATCGGATATGGATGACAATCCTAGTGGATGATGGATGGATCGGGTGGGCGAATAGAGACGGATGATGAATGCGGGTAAGAATTCACCCGATCTGAATCCGACCCATTGTCATCCCTGTCCTACACCACCAGCTCAGGCTCAACTATTAAAAAAAGGAGTCCAATGAGTATATTATTGTATTTAATTTGAGTAGTTGTGGTTAAGCCTTCCCCAAGTGGCATAGTTAAACACAATTCTACTTAAGTGTGTTACTACTTACTAATGACTTTAGACTGTGGGTCGTGATTCCTATCCTCTTTAACACCTATGTAACAGTCATGATGATATGCTCGGATGCCACGGATACTCCTAATTATCGAACCCATGTTATAAACTTAACACGGTCAAGTAGATACCAACCTCACTTATGTCTTTTTCCCTCAAATGGTATCTACTTGACCCGTCATACGTTCTCCATCACAAACAAGAATTTGTGATAAACTTATACTCCCTCCGTCCCAATAAATTGTTTGCCTATTCCATATTGAGGCGTCTCAATGAATTGTTTGTCTTTCTATTTTATGAATGCTTTTTATATGTAATTTTACCCTTCTCATGAGTTTTGCTCCACGGGTCACTTTCTCATTGGATGTCTTACCCTTGGTGTCAAAAATAAAGGCAAACAATTCATTGGAACGGAGGGAGTATTATAATGACTTGATATTATTGACGAACTACGTCACCGTATTTATACTCGTACATACTATCCTACTATCCTATCCTAAGCTAATATAATTAGAGAAGGAATGATTGTCTTTTACATTAAAAAGCACCGACGACCTGACTGAAATGCTGATGACCAAAAACAACCCTCAGTACAATGACCTACAAACTCTATAATATTGTACGGAGTACTATATTTCTCTCTTTTCTTAACAACCGTCACTCTGTAAACCTACTCACTGCTGACTTTGATTGGAGCGAATTGGATTAAGAGAAAAAGACGGGTGTGGCTTGAACCATCAACGTCGAAATGTGAGTATCAGGTCGCAAATTTAAATGAAGTACTCCGTATGTATGTATGTATGAAGAATTGGAGATAGAGTTGTACGTAATTTACTCCTAGGATTTTATTTATTCTTGCATGGCGGCCTGCTTCACACGTTTTTCCGTGGGTCCCACATTGGTAACCAGAACCAGGCCAGATGTTGGATCCTCTCTAGCTAATAAATTTCGTGATTGCTTACACCAACGTAGCCACTCATTCGTTCCCAATTCCTAATCCTAATTTGCATTTACTCAAAAGCAAGGGCCCGTAACCCAAAAACTCATATGGAACCGTCTCACGGTAATTTATTGAGAGATCTTTCATATAAGAAGTGATTACTAAATTTATAACAACTTTCTATCGTGAGACGGTCTCACAAAATAGTTATTGGGCCTGTACTTTTCATTTTTGAGTGCTGATTTACAAGCTTTCTATAGTGGGTTTGCTTACTTTGTTAATTATGGGGTGATTGTTCAATGCTTGGTACATATATCACATGTACGGCGTACAAATGATCAGAATGAATGAATGAATGATGTCTCACTCAAATGCTATCGCTTCGATACTTTGATATCATTAGAAAATAGAAATTTAATACTATCTCGAGTTCCAAATTATTGTCACGTTTTATCAAAATATATATCTCCCATTTATTCGTGAAATGATCAATAGTTAATGAGTGGGGAGAGTGTACTTAAAAAACGGTTTGATGATTGTATCTAAGTAACTAGGTTTCTTAAAACATTATCCCGATCACCTTATATTAATGTAAGATATTCTTATGATAATTACCTATTGATATTGGAAATTTAATACTCTAAACGATTACTTAAAAAACGGTATGATAATTGTATCTTAAGTAGTGTAATTAAGTACGTCTCTTGGTATATACTCCCTCGTTCACTATCTTTTGCCCCCTTCATTGAAATAATGATGAAATGAGGCAAAAGATTATGATTAAGGATGGTAGTGGGTGCATGGTCCGACCCAGACCCACCGATTCAGACCCTAAGGACGGGCATGGGTCGGGTCTGAATGATCCAAAATATCTCTCACAGAGTCCCACTACATGGCCTTTGATAGCTTCTGGACTTGTGACCATGCATTTGGTGGGCTCGTATGTCAAAGTTGAGTCCAGATTTTGAAGTTAGCACCACCACAACTTGCGGCCCATTTTTCATAATTCTCAGTAGAATGAATAGCACAACCCAATACTCTCGTTTGTTTACATTTGCTGTTATGTTTCAAGTCAAACAAAATTGGATTTAAGGGGTCGTTTTGTTACTCATCTAATTATCGGGAAGTACAAGTTCTCAGGAAGTGCATTTTCAGGGAGTTGTTTGGTTGCCCACTTTCCGGGAATTGCTACTTCCTGGAAATTGCCACTTCCTCTACAATGGGAGAAGTTACTCACCAAGCCCCCCTAGTGCGTAGAACTTCCCGCATGAAGTCATTTCTCACGTGACAACCAAACAATATTTTTTAATTTCCATGAAATACAAATTCACGTGAATTTAAAGTTCCCGGTAACTTCATCTTCTCATGGTGAACCAAACGAGCCCTAATACTAGTAGTTTGTCTTCCTGGTGTGTATATCCGTCCTAACATTAAAATGGATCATATATATACCTAACTCGAAAAGAAAATATCAAAAAAATTGAGTTTGTCTTATCCCACATGTTGACCCGTGAAGACGGATATTTTCATCACAGATAAGAATTTGTCAATTACTTTGAGGGGATAAGCCTGGGGTGCTGATGAAGTGGCCCGGACCGGGACACGTACCGGATCGCCGAAAACTTGGTGAACGGTCCGCACTTTTAAAAAACAATCAAATTTAGTGTATTTTTCCGATCCAATCTGATCTACGGGTTAAAATTTTTGGGTTTATCGATCCGTGAGTCAATCCGGTCCGATCCGGGTTTGGACCGAAGCGAGGGCGTGATAAATACTCATAGGGAGTAAATAAGAGGAAGGCAGATGTCATACCATGAAAGGCTATCGTGTGAGACTTAAAGAGAGAGAGAGAGAAAGAGGTGAGCTCGTGTTTCACTCACTCACTTCTGTTTCTGTCATATCTCATCTCCCCCATTAATCACTGACACTTGCCCCCAAACAAATAAACAATACACCTTCTCTCCTCTCTCAGTCTCTCTACTTATTCTACTCTACCCATTCCAAAATATCCAAAAAAAACCTGCAACCAACCTTTTTTTAATTCTATTTTATTCTAATTTTATACTTTTCCTTTTTCCCCATCCCCTTCCTTTTTTTTTAAAAAACAATTAATTAATCCCATATCCTTTCACTACCTAAAAATAAAAACCCTAAACACAATCCCTTCCCCCCTTTTTCTATTCTTTATTTACTCCATTTGTGTAATATTAACCCTCGGTAATTACATCGATTTTTCTAGCATTTACTCGACAAACCTTAATATGTAGTTAATACGTACTTAGTCCAATCCATTCAATCCTTTAGGTTTCATCACTTTAACTACTTTATTGGTAAATCAAATGGTTTTATGGGTCAACCAAACTTAAATTAAGGAAAAAGTAGGGCATTTTGTGTAACTAAGATAAGGAAATGAAGATTATAAGGCAAAATGTTTTGCTAAAAGAGAAAGGTAAAAAATTGATTGGATTTTCGTAAATGTAAATAACTGAATGGATGAGAAGAAATATTCTATACTCCGTATTGTTTAAGTATGGTAAATACGGAGTATGACTTAGTATTTCAACATAATATTATTGTTATTTTATCTTTATTTAGCATATTAAGGTGCACCTAGTGGACACATAGTACTCCGTAACAGAGAAAAATGTGTAAACTCGAGTTTAAGAGCTCCCTTACTCCGACCGAGAAATTGGAGGTTCGATTCTCACACGTGTAACACATATTTCGGGAACACAAATTCTGGGGAAAGACGGTCTCTCAATAACTTATTGATATACCACTTTTCAGTACCACTTTATGTTCTGTTTGTACATTTGAATGACAACTTTGTTTTGTACCTGTTTTTATAAGAAACGTACCCTCTTTATATTTGTATATTTTCTTTTATGTTAATCGTACCTACTTCTATTAGGTTTGGTACCACTGTTACGTCCAGGATCTCTAAGGAGACCTACTCTTTGGGGAATGAGGATAACACTAGACACCTACGTGGTAATATTTCACTCGTTACAAAATGGATATATTCGTCACAAGTGAGACTCGTAGTACGCACTCTACTCCACTCTCTATTCACTCTCAGTCAGTCCCGACACCCAATCTGAGCCCTTTATTTTCTCATCCAATGGCTCATTTCTTCTCCACTCTTGTGCTTATCACTCCCCCTCCTCTCCTCCTTTTAATTCCAAAATACTAATTCCATTAATGGCGAAAACCCTATTTCATCCCATTTATCCATCTCACTTACTTCCATTTCCCAATAACACAATCTTATCACCCTTTCCCGCACTTTCTATCTAGTTTCAGCTCCCAAAGCTTCAATCTTTACCCTTTTTTTTTTCCGTTCTTTATGGAATGATATCGGAGATTTGCGACGATATGACGTCCGACGTAGGGTTACGATCGATCGACTATGGCGACGAGTTTGTCGCTAAGGAAATAGGAAGAACTTACGACGTTTTTCGAAGTCCGTCCGCGCCGCCGACAATCGACGGTTCGCTGGCCGCCGTCGGCGGTCTTTTTCCCGGCGCCGGCGAGATTTCCGAGGATGAGCTTCGGTCTGATCCCGCTTACATAAATTACTATTATTCCAACGTTAATCTAAACCCTAGGTTACCGCCTCCGTTGCTGTCGAAGGAAGACTGGCGGTACGCGAAGCGTTGGGACGGCGGAGCGCCGGGCGGTGCGCTTGGAGGAATCGGAGATAGGCGGAAAGTGGTGAGTAACGGTAACGTTAACAGTAATAGTTATGGTGGTAGTAACGGTAACACTGGTAATGGTGATTCCTTGTTTGCGAAACAGCCGGGTTTCAACGAACGGAAGGCGGAGAACGGTGGTGATGGTGGAGGAGGGCATAGTGAGTGGAGTGGTGTTGGCTTGCCTGGCTTAGGGTTAGGGTTAGGGTCTAGGCAGAAAAGTATTGCTGAAATTATCCAGGTAATTTTTCGGCCCCCAAATCGCATTGCTGATTAAAGTTTGAATCTTGCTGTTAGGTCAGTGGCGGAACAATGGCTTCTTCTTATAGCTAGTTTGAGATTATATCGATTTGTTTAGTTAAAAGATTCTAATTTTGATTGAAGTTACTCGATTGCATTGCTACCGCTGGTTCATCCCCTGATATCACTCCTTTTTGACTTCGATTTGCGGCTTTGCCAGTGAACTGAAATATTAGGATCAATGGTGTTCTGATGTCTATATATCTATGGTTTGAGCCATAAAATTCTATTGTTTGTTGCTTGGTTCACTTGCACTGCTCGAAAAGATCTTGACTTTTTAGCTTTCGTCGTTGGAAGTTTGATTTTATGGATCTGTAGTCATTGTTCTTGTTCTTCTTGAATGATATATGAGCATGTCATTTTACAGCCATTGTGTATCGCAACATACATACACATACATACGGAGTATGATATTCTAATTCTAATTTATAGAATTATAGACAATGATCATTTTGGAGGACTATACAATTGGGATGTTCCTTTAGTGTGTCTTTAAGAGTTAAGTAGTTAAATAAAGTAGTCGTTGGAAGTTTTTGCATTTGTATTGTGATATAGACAATATGAAGAGGTGATAGGTGAATGACCGAGGTGATGCTGCGATAGGTAAAACATTGATTGGAATGTCTCTTTGTTATACTCTTTTAGGCGTTGTTAACAATTCATATAATGTGTCTTAATTTGAAATGTGACCTTTGTTGGACTCTAGTGAGTTTTTTTTGGATGTGATGAAGAGATTATGTCTTGTTTTTGTTTTGCCTTCAGCACCAACAACTTACATGGTTTCGTCCTCTTGCTGACTTTTGATTACCTAGTATTGTACTGAGTAATAGATTTTTGGAGCTTTGGAACCATGGCTTGATTTTGAAATATTTTTAAATACAGGATGATATGAATCATTCAACCTCTGCTGCAATGATTCCTTCTCGTCCAGCTAGCCGCAATGCTTTTGATGAGACCATGTCTGCTTCAGAGCCTCTGTCCTCATCTGATGCTCTACGTACTTCTGGAGATTTACAGGGCTCAGCAAACCAGAATGCTGGTGTCTCAGCTGCTCTTAGTTATGCTTCTGCTCTAGGTGCATCCTTGTCTAGGAGCACCACTCCCGATCCTCAAATTATAGCTAGAGCCCCTAGTCCTCGGATACCAACAGCCGGGGAAGGAAGAGTCAGCTCCATGGACAAAAGAAGTGTCAATAGTCCAATCGCACGACATGTTTCTTCAAATGGTCCAAGTACTACTTCAGATCTTGTTGCTGCTTTATCGGGCATGAGCCTCTCTGTAGACTCGCATATGGACGAGGAGAGGCAGTTGAGATCACAATATCAGCGTGGTGACCATCAAAATCTCTTCAATTTACACGGGGATCTTAACCATATAACGAAGCATACACACCTGAATTCTGTGGACTATGTGCCTTTCCACCAGCAGTCAGTATCCCTCCCAGCCAAAGGATCCTATTCAAGCGTGGGAAAAGGTGGGGTTGATCAGAACTACTTTTTGAGGTCTGATGGGTTAGTTGATCATCACATGCTTGGTGGGCCAAACTCTCCTTCAAGCTTTCAATGTGTCGGTAGCCCAAGCTCAGCTATTCCCAACTACAGTTTGAGTGGACACAATATCAATCCCGCACTGAATTCAATGATGGCTGGCCAACTTGGTAGTGGTGCGTTGCCACCATTATTTGAAAATGCTGCTGCTTCAGCCATTGGTGTCGGTGGCATGGATTCTAGAGCAATGGGAGGCGGTTTGTCTTCACGAGCAAACTTGATGGCTGCTGCTGGGATGCAAAATTTTAGTCGAGGGGGAAATCACTCTCCAGGGAGTGGTCTTCAAGGACCCCAATTGGATCCCTTGTATCTTCATTATCTATCATCAGGTGATTATACTGCTGCTGCCCAGCTGGCAGCTCTCGGAGACCCTTCAATTGACGGAGGCAATTCTTACATGAATCTCTTGGCACTCCAGAAAGCCTATCTTGGGACATTGCTTTCATCCCCAAAGTCAGATTCGGGTAGACCATTTCCCGGAAAATCTGCTGGAATGAACCATGGTTATTATGGCAATCCAGCATTTGGGATGGGAACAGGGTATGGTGGAAATCATCTATCGAATTCACTTCTTCCTAACTCTCCTGTAGGACCTGGTAGTCCTTTAAGACATGAGAGGAACATGAGGTTTCCTTCTACTGGTATGAGGAACTTAGCTGCCGGGATGATGGGAAACTGGCAGTCTGAAGCTGGTAGGTTCATGGAGCAAAGTTTTGGATCTTCCTTACTTGATGAGTTCAAAAGCAATAAGACCAAGTGCTTTGAGCTTTATGAAATTGCCGATCATGTTGTCGAATTTAGGTGTGCATTTGTTTGTCATATGTTTTATCATGTTATATTGGCTTTCAAATTCTAATATTTTCATCTAACTGTCACAGTGCTGACCAATATGGGAGTCGTTTCATCCAACAGAAACTAGAAACTGCCACTTTAGAGGAGAAGAATATGGTTTTCCACGAAATAATCCCTCAAGCATTATCACTAATGACTGATGTGTTTGGTAATTATGTTATTCAGAAGGTAACTATAGTGAATTTCTGCTTGTATTGTGATATACCCCATACATTTTTTTTTGTTTACGCATTGTAGTTTCCTTAACTCTTTATAATTGGTATTTGTTGCTTCCTTCTCAGTTTTTTGAGCATGGCACTGCATCACAAATCAGAGAAATGGCTGACAAGCTCACTGGGCATGTGCTGACTCTTAGCCTTCAGATGTATGGCTGTCGTGTGATCCAGAAGGTATGCAATCTTGATGTAATTATTAGTTACTGAGAGAGTTTCATGGTATATACCTGGCTTACTTTTAGCTCTCATTTTTCACTGAAACTTTTGGCCTTAAAATAATCTTATCATGTTTGTTGCTTGTAAAGATTTCCGCAATCGGTCCGTATATTTGCTTGCTTGTTTACCCTTTCTTGATTACAGGCCATTGAAGTTGTTGATCTGGACCAACAGAAAAAGATGGTTGTTGAACTAGATGGGCACATAATGCGCTGTGTACGTGACCAAAACGGAAATCATGTAATTCAAAAGTGCATTGAGTGCATACCTGAAGATGCTATCCAATTCATCATATCAACCTTTTACGATCAAATTTTGACATTGTCAACCCATCCATATGGGTGTCGTGTCATCCAGGTAAAACAATGAACATTCATTCTCTCAAGTTAATATTATATGGAGGATTGATATGCTAAGAGTGATCATTTTGTTCTGATGATCAGAGAGTTCTGGAACACTGCCATGACCCAACAACCCAGCGCATAGTAATGGATGAGATCATGCGCTCTGTTTGCATGTTGGCCCAGGACCAGTATGGAAATTATGTTGTTCAGGTCTGTTCTAAATATTCTATGTTTAAATGTAACACTAACAACATACTATTAAATTTCTTATCTATTGGTTTAGTTGTGGCAGTATTCTTACCTGTATTTGATTTACATTAATCAAATCATGACGTAAAGTGGTAAAGCTGAATTGAATAGTGCATGCCTTTATTTGATTTACAGCTCATGTAAACATCTTCCATACTAGTGTGGAGTCCTCTATAAGTTTATCTGGCAAGAAATGTATAGCTGATTAATCCATGAACAAATTGGTTTCATTGGGGGTGTGTATGTTTTTGTGCGCAATGAAGCATGTAAAATACTACGGAGTACGTACTAATAGTTTGACTTTTGAGATGTGTACCTTGCACTGTCATTTGGTTCATGCATATACCGTAATCTTGTATCCTTTATATTTGCACGTCATTGACTTATTAGATATTTCCAGCATGTACTAGAGCACGGAAAACCTCATGAACGCACTGCTATAATAAACACATTGACTGGGAAGATAGTCCAAATGAGTCAGCAGAAATTTGCCTCAAATGTTATAGAGAAGTGCCTTGCTTTTGGGGATGCAACGGAACGATGTAACATTGTTAATGAAATGCTTGGATCTAGTGACGACAATGAGCCGCTTCAGGTTTGTGCCATTGAGTTCAACCATCATTCAGTTCTTATTTATCTATATTTTAGCGTGTTGAATTTAAATATGAAAACTTGCTTGTAAAGGAGCTCGAATCGCTCATTAATTTGATTTGTACTCTGTACTCGTATTTGTTTTGCCTTTTTTGTGATTCTAGGAGCGAAATCCACTTAGAATAACTATTAACCAAACTCCTTGTGTCAAAAGCAATTGATGGTCTTGAGAAGATAATTTTTGAAGAAGGAACATTGGATATCTACCTTTTTCCAAACACCGGGTGGTTTTTCCTGTTTGCTAAGTAACAACAATTTTATTGAGTTTTTGAGACGCTAGAAAAATACTAACTCACAGAATGTACAACTTTTGCAAATATGCATTAGATTCTTGAATGCTATATCGACTGAAATCTGATATAACCTGTTTGGGAATAGGGATGATCACCAACTTTGTAGACAAAAAATGTGATCATAGGCAGGTTTCTTGAAAGGAAAAAGACAGAGGAAGTGGGGGCTTAATTTTTTTGTGAAGTAGACAATCGATTTTAGAGCGAATACTTGATTACTTCTTGAATGCTTAATGCGGGTGGTCAAGCTAATGTCTTCATGGCTGTGAATCGGTAACTTTTGTCCAGGTGATGATGAAAGACCAGTTTGCAAACTATGTTGTACAGAAAGTGCTGGAAACCTGCGACGACCAGCAACTCGAGGTTATCCTCTCACGAATTAAAAACCACTTGACCGCACTGAAGAAGTATACCTATGGAAAGCATATTGTTGCTCGTGTAGAAAAACTTGTTGCTGCTGGAGGTAATTTTGTTTGCATTTCTTGTTCGCTATGGTTGCTCTTGTTTTTGTATTCCCTCTATTCACTTGACATAATTTTTGAGAGACGATTGTCTCATTGGAGACCATCGTTCTATGGAAGTGCTTTTGTGGATTCTTTTCTTATTCCAAATGAAAATGTTACGACTAGGGTTCATTGTTACTACATCATATGGGAGCCTTGATCGAATGACCGGTATTAATGGGAGACATGGGGGTTAGATATTGGTATATGGCAATAAAACATGGATCTTGAGTACCACCCTCCAAATGTAGCTGAAATCAGCTGGTTATAAATTTGACCGCACCATAGTTTGTCACTTGATATGTCAAATATAGTAATGCTGTAATATTGCTATAGATGATTCATTCATTGAACTTGTTCGTAATACTTCTAAAAATTGATACTCAATATTCCAGTGTAATCGTTACAGTCGTTACAGTTTTCAAATTATGCCAGGGGGGAAATGACTAGTGAAAAGATCCCAGTGGAACAAAGGGATTAATAGTAAAATTGTTGTTTTTTTTTTTGAAAATTTATGTTTTCATATATATTTGAAGAATTATGATCGAAGTTGACATTGACTGTCTAATTAAGTCAAATTCCATTGTGGAAGACACTTTTTTCTGAAGAATGCGCCATGATATATCTGATTCGTGCATAATATCATGAAAAATAGATACAAATTTTTGGCTGCTACTTAGTATCGGCAATAGGTCTGAAAAAGTATCGAAAAATAGAAATTTGAGATATTTGTACCCTGTCGAAGTAAGGAACCATGACATATATGTTTGGAATAGATTCCATTTTGAGAGAGTTGAAAAAGCGCTATCTCGTTGAAAGGTTCTATACATCTGCCCTTTCTCAACGCATTTCTTTAGACAAAGACTCCGTTTTTTCCTCCATTATATACTCCCTCCGTTCCAATCAATTCCATACGTTTGCTTTTTGATCACCATTCATAAGTGAGAAGTATCATCGATAAAACTTTTACTGTATTACATTTGAATGATGGGGATGCCACATTATATTTTGCAGAGAGGAGAATCAGTTTGCAGACTCCAGGGTACCCAGCCCAGCAAATGGCATAGAAGTGAAAGACGTTGTACAGCTAACCGAGGCTAGTTTGAGTGGTGGCTCTCTCTCTCTCTCTCTCTCTCTCTATACCCTTCGCTTTCCTTTCCTTTATGCCTACTACTACGGCTCCTGTCTATTTATTTAGGTCAGACACGAGCTAAACCAGAAAAAATAAAAGTTTGTTGCTTGTACTCGAGAACATGTAAATTGGTAGGGTTTTATTTTCCGAGGACATTATACCTAGAAGTGTAGGATCAGGCTTTTAGGTTTTGAGAGATAGAGAGGCTCAAATGGTACAAGACGGTACCTCGGATGCCCCCTTGCAGAGAAAGAAGAGACTAAAATTTACTGTGTACAAGTTTGGGAGGGTGTATAAAGAAGATGATGGATGGGAGGTTTAGTAAAATTTGTGACTTTTTGAGTTGTGACTGTACAAAATGATGCTTGCTGAAGAAAAGAAAGAGTGAGTCTCTAATGTTTAGGGATACTTGAGACTTGAGAGACTTAAGAGGCTGTCAGTTTTCCCTTTTACCTGTACCCTGTACCCTGTACCGGATCGACAATTTTCTCATTAAAACAACAGTTTTCTTGTCATTTTGATGTTATTGTATAGTATTTGTATTTCCGCAAATTATTTTCTCAGTAGCTGTTAAAGTACTGGAGTAACATGTTTCGATTTTGATTTTGATTTTGATTCTGATCGTCAAGTGCTCTGCATTTTAATTTTAATCTTCGGGTCTTGTATGGTATCGGTCATGGTCATGCGCCACCTTGTTCTTATGAGTTATGAGTCTTATGATTAGTAAAGGACCGGTTAACTCCGTAAGACCGTAAAGCTCATCAATGATGGGGAGAGAAATGATGAAAGAAGTGCTTGAGTTATACTTGTCGCCTGGTTATGAAATTGGATAGGGTGCATCTTGAAACGACTCTATAGATGTGGAATGAATTTCAGATCAAATTGAAAAGTGGTTCGGTATGACCTTTCGGACCGTGCAAATTGAAATGTATAATACACATTTTTAAGAGATTCAGGGTCAGAAAAAAAAAAGGTCAGAAATCGCACAAAATATGTGGAGAAACGGAGATCATTTGACTGTGTCGATGCGCGTTACACTGTCGATCGCAAAACGAATAATCGTGTAAATGAGACTTATATTTCTCGCTTGGACAAGAAATAGGGTAGGATACATTCTGAAGTAACTCTAGACACACGTGCTACAAATTTCAAGTGAAATTGAAATGTGGTCTAGTAAGACCTCTCGGACAGCACAAACTAATGAGTATATAATACACGTTTTTTCGTGATTTGGGGTCCGAAACAAAAACAATCAGAATGTCAGGCGATGGTTATTGGAACCCTTTGACACAAACCAAAATAGAGTATAGAACTTGTTTCAACTAATTCCGACACGTCTCAAAACGCAATATTATGGCTTTTAAAAGTCTACATTCAAATCCAAATGACTTCATATTATATCAGGTTATTGTAATTGGTGTGGATTTTGTTCAGTTCGAATATAGATCCATTTTATTTCAAGACCCAAAATGTCGAAAAAATGTAGTTAATAACCTTCAAAATCGAAATGTTTATGCGAAAGTACATCAAAATGTTTTCTCTGATTGGAGTATTACTACTAACAGTCACTGTGATGAGGGTGGCCGTATATGGCTTCTTTGGAAACATGACAAGGTTAATTTGATGATCTTGGAGTACACTGCTCAAAGCATTCATGTCAAAGTTACTACGACTAATGGGTTGAGTTATTTGTTGACGTTTGTGTACGCATTTAACTCCGTGTCGGGTCGCGGTATTCTGTGGCATACCCTTGAATCTTACACTCGTGGGGGGCCTTGGATGATAATGGGTGATTTCAATTGTGTTATTGACGCTCGAGAGAGACTCGGGGGTAATTCGACGGAGGAAGAAATGAACCAATTCCGTGACTGCATGGCGAATTGTGAGATAGGTGATTTTCGGGCTTCTGGCTCTTGGTTCACTTGGAATAATAAACATAAAATCGTGGAGACTAGAGTTTTTAGCCGAATTGACCGGTGCTTGGTGAATGATGATATGGTGCGATTGTTTCCGGATGGTTATGCCCATTTCTTACCGGAAGGGACTTTCGACCATTGTCCTTGTATTGTTCAACTTGGGAATCCTCCAATTAGGAAGAATCGTTCGTTCAAGTATATGAATATGTGGAGTCGGTCTCCCAAGTTTCTGGAATGCGTTGGGACAAATTGGGATGGGATTATTGTCGGTACCAAGATGTTCCAGTTAGTTTCAAAGCTGAGGAGGCTGAAAGCGCCCTTGAAATTGCTGAACTCCTCGTCGTTCGCAGATATCGAGAATCGATGCAGTCAGGCTGAATCGGGCTTGGCTGCCCTGCAAATTCGCATGAGGACCGATCGCTCGGTTGATGTTATGCGAGAGGAATCTGAGGCGAATGAAGCTGTGCGGTTGCTCCAAGCTGCGCGTGCTGATTTTTGGTCTCAAAAATCGAAACAAAAGTGGATTAAAGAGGGGGATGTGAATTCCGCTTACTTTCACGGTCTTTTGAGAGCCCGACGTGCACATAATGCTGTCACGGTGATCGCGGATGCTGAAGGTACGGAGTGCTCGAACAAGGCTGCCATTGAGTCTGCCTTCCTTCGTTATTATATCTCACTCTTAGGGGAGTCTAAACCGATCGAGCCTGTGTGTGTGGACACGGTCCGCATGGGTAGGGTGTGCTCGGCTGAGCATAGAGAATCTCTCCTGGCCGGTGTGACGGAGACGGAAATTAAGAAGGCATTACATGCTATCCATCGTGATAAGGCCCCGGGCCCGGATGGGTTCACGAGTCAATTTTTTATTGACTCGTGGGATATTGTTGGAGGGGACGTGGTAAGTGCTATTCAGGACTTCTTCACTTCAGGTAAGCTGCTTAAACAGCTGAACTGTGCTATCATTACTCTTATTCCTAAAGTGAGCCGTCCCCAATCTGTGAAAGAATTTAGGCCTATTGCGTGTTGCAATGTTGTGTACAAGTGTATAGCGAAAATTATCTGTTCTAGAATGGCCAAGGTTCTTCCTCAGATTATCTCGCCCACGCAGGGTGGTTTTATTGAGGGCCGGAGTATTGTAGAGAACGTCTTAATCTGTCAGGATCTTGTTAAGATGTATAGAAGAGGGCGCGTTTCTCCTAGATGTTTATTCAAAGTGGATTTGCATAAGGCCTATGATAGTGTGGAATGGGAATTTGTTGATCAAATGCTTCGTGCCTTGGAATTTCCGGATCACTTCCGTCTCCTCATCATGGAATGTGTTACTTCGGTGTCATATTCGCTTTGTGTTAATGGAGATTCGTTTGGTTTTTTTCGGGGGAAGAGAGGTTTAAGGCAGGGCGATCCTATGTCACCTTTGCTTTTTACTATTTGTATGGAATACTTCTCTCGTATCCTTAGCCATGGTGGGATTGACAAGAAGTTTAAATATCACCCGAAATGTGCCTCGATGAAGCTCACCCATCTCATGTTCGCGGATGACCTCTTGCTTTTCTGCAAAGGGGATATGCCTTCTATGGTTTTCTTGTGGAGGGCCTTTGCTACTTTTAGCCGGGCCTCGGGTCTGAGTTTAAGCTTAGGCAAGTCTCACGCCTTTTTCGCAGGGGTGGATGAAGGTAAGAAAGCTGATATTCTTCAATTTTCGGGCTGTGTTGAAGGTACGTTACCCTTTCGTTACTTGGGTCTTCCGATCCAGAGTACTCGTATTGGAAAACTTGATTGTGAATGTTTGATTGCGAGAATTATCTCGAGAATCTCGAGTATTGGTGCGCGTAAATTATCTTATGCAGGTAGGCTGACCTTGGTACAGTCTGTACTATCTCAGCTTCACAATTACTGGGCAATGGTGTTTATCATCCCTTCTTATGTTATGACTCGTATCATTTCTTTATGCCGCAATTTCTTATGGAATGGCGGGGTGGAAGGTAATAACCGAGCTCTAGTGAGTTGGGAGAAGATTTGCTGTCCTAAATTGGAAGGAGGTTTAGGCCTCCGAGACTTGTCTATTTGGAATCAGGCTGCGGTGGCTAAGTTAGCTTCATGGGTTTTTGATCAACCGGAGCGTCTTTGGGTTAGGTGGGTTCAGTCCGTCTATCTCAAAGGGAGTGACTGGCGAGATTATCAGCCTAACACGGATGTTACCTGGGCTTGGCGAAAGATTTGTCAGGCTAAGGATAAAATTAAACATATGTTTGTGAATGACCTTTGGCATGGTTCTCGATCTTGCTATTTGATCTCGGAGGGTTATGAGGGTATTCGGATTCATAAGCCGAATGTTCCTTGGGCCCGTCTCGTCTGGAGTGGTTGGAGTATCCTTAAACATAGCTTCATTTCGTGGCTTGTGTTTAGGCGAGCTCTAAACACTAGGATTAATCTGGTTAGATTTGGGGTTGCAGATTCTGACCGGTGTTTTTTATGTGAAGACCATGAAGAAAGTTTGGAACACCTTTTTTTTGAATGTGAATGGAGTACCAAGATTGTTCAAAGCTTATGCGAGTGGACGAAGAAGCACATCCCTAGCACCGGTGCGCTACTATGGGCTTGCAAGGTGCGAGGATCTAAGTTACAATGCAACATCATTCGAGCACTTTTCAATGCCATGATTTATCATGTTTGGAGGCAACGGAACCTGTGTAGAATTGACGGAGCAGTGCAGAGTCCACAGCTTGTAGTTAAGATGATAAAATTGAATATTCGGAATAGAATTAAGGCCATGATTAAATTCCCTTTACGGACTAGAGATGCGAGATGGCTGCATAATTTGATGTAGCTATTCATTTGTACATTGATCATTATTTTTTAATACATACTTACCCTTCACCAAAAAAAAAAAAAAAAACCTTCAAAATCGGTTGTTTTTTGCTATTATCGAGAGGGGTGAAAGTTGATCAAAAGCGTGAATGTTTTTTTTGAAAAAAACGTGCCGATATGAATTGAATGTCTAATAATGAGTATTAGAACCCGCTGACACGATATAAAATTGAATATAAAACTTCTTTCGACTGATTCCGACACGTCTCAAATTAAAACGCAATCTTATGACTTTTAAAAGTCTCCATTGAAATCAAAATGACCGTCATATGACGTCGGGACATTATATTAGGTGTGTCAGTTTGAATACGGACCCATTTTATTTC
Source organism: Agrostemma githago (assembly GCA_958450325.1). NCBI lineage: Eukaryota > Viridiplantae > Streptophyta > Magnoliopsida > Caryophyllales > Caryophyllaceae > Agrostemma > Agrostemma githago. The sequence continues at coordinate 1,220,414 of OY288242.1, forward strand.
GAGACCAAAAAGGCCGAAAAAACGTGGATAATAACCTTTAAAATCGGCCGTATTTCGCGATTTTCAAAAGAATTGGAAATTGTTGTAAAGCGCGAATATTTTTGAAAAAAAACATGTCGATAGAAATAAAACGCATAACAATGATTATTTGAACCCTCGGATACGATATAAAATGTAATATTGAACTTGTTTCAACAAATTCGACACGTTTCAAAAGACAATTTTATGGCATTTAAAAGTCTCTATTGAAATGCAAACGACCCTTATTATACACCGATGCATTGTATCTGGTGTGAAGTTTGTTCAGCGCGAATAATGACCCATTTTACTCCGGAATCCAAAAGACCGAAAAAAACGTGGATAATAACCTTCAAAATCGGTCGTTTTTCCCATTTTTCGAAAGAATTGGAAATTATTCTAAAGCGCGAATATTTTTCGAAAGAAACACGTCGATAGGAATAAAACGCATAACAATGATTATTAGAACCCTCATATACGATATAAAATGTAATATCAAACTTGTTTCAGCAAATTCCGACACGTCTCAAAAGACCATCTTATGACTTTTAGAATTAGCAATTGAAATGCAAATGACTCTTATTATACATCGATGCATCGTATTTGGTGTGAACATTATTCAGTGCAAATATGGACCCATTTTATATATTCTACGACTCAAAAGGTCGAAAAAACGTAGATAATAACCTTCAAAATCGATCATTTCTGGCTATTTTTCAAAAGAGCCAATATTTTTTAATGGACTTGGACACAATATTTTCAAAAATATACAAAAGTCCGACCCGTAAACTCGTTAACCCGCTTGTCCGTGGGCTAAAATTTGACACTTAATCCGACCCGTATCCGACCCGAATGCACAAATGATCACCTCTACGGCTCTAGTCCATTGTTGGCACCATAATGATTATTAATGAGTAATTTCCAAAAGTAAAAATAATTCAGTTATTGATGAGTTATTAATAGAAATAGGGTTAAGAAAGTGAATGAAGTTGCAGATATTACAGTAGTAGTACTAGGATCTGACGACTACGAATTCGCCCATTTTTAAGGTCACATACTTACACGTGAATGATTTCCCTCTCCTTAGATTCCTACTTCTCTCTTCTCTTCTATTTTCCTTCTTCTTCTTCTTCTCCAAACTTTTCTAAATCAAACAAATCCCTACTTCAATCTCTTCTTGCCTAATTCTCAGAAACAAAAAAAAAAATCAATCTTTCTTCATTTTTCTGTAACAAATCCAATCACATCTGCCACAGTTTTGAGCTTTTACACTCTAAATTCAGTGCCCAATTCTAAATTAGAAGTTATTCCGTGTATATATTTGACCCATTTTAACGTCAAGTCTATTTGACCCTTTTTACAGTAGTATTGTATTTTAATTTCCTTGAATAACCCTAGAAAATCTGCCACTTTGTGTCCGAAATCTGTACAAAAAACTGCCACCATCTTGGGATTTTAATAGTGCTAGTGTTTTTGTTTTTATCGAAAAATCAATCCCCCAATATTTTTTTGCAGCTGTATAGAATTTTAGTACTGGATTTGATTTGGTCGTGTTTTTGATTGGTGTAAAGGAATAATAATGGAAGATCAATGGGGGGAAATGGGGTTACCATCAATTGAAGATCTAACCCCATTAACGCAATCTTTGATTTCTCCAGAATTAGCTTTAGCATTTGGGATAACCCCAGAAAATTTCAGGGGTTCGATTGATCTAAACAGGGTAACGCAGGATACATGTTCGACGATATTCCCCAAAGAGGACAGCTTAGATGCGATGAATTTGAGGTTGTTTTCTGGGAGGAGTGACATAGATAGTAGTGGAAAACTGAAAAGGGGTGATTCATTTGTACCTGAAGAGATGAATTCCGGGTCGAAAGATTCGAGTGGGGACGAAAATGGGATTAATCGGGCCTTGAAAAGGCCTAGGTTGGTGTGGACTCCTCAACTTCATAAACGGTTTGTGGATGTAATCGAGCATTTGGGGATCGATAAGGCGGTTCCCAAGACGATCATGGAGATGATGAACGTCGAGGGTTTGACCCGGGAGAATGTGGCTAGTCATTTGCAGAAGTACAGGCTTTATTTGAAGAGGGTTGAGGGTTTAGCAGCCAGTGAGGGTCATTCTAGCTCGAGAAGGGCACCGCCTTCTTTTTTTGACTGTGATGCTTTTGGGTCGGTCTCTACTCCTCCTCCTCCTCCAATGCCCATGGCATTGCCAGTGCCAGTGCCAGTGCCATCTCAGTTGATGCCAATTCCCATGACTGGACCGCCTCTCGGGGCTTATGGTGGTGGTGGTGGCAGTGGGTATGCTCATGCTCATTTGGGTTTGGCCATGCCCGATAATACTACTTCTGTTCAACCTGCAGGATTCAACTGTGGCCTGGAATCTGGGGCCTTCAACATGTTTTGGAATCGACAGCGTGGATGATGATGATGATGATGATGATGATGATGGGTTTAGAGCCGACTGATATTGATTCGACATGAAAATAAATTTGTGGGTTATGGTCGGGGTTAGTACCCACAAAGGCCACAATTCTGAATAAGCAAAGGTCACATTTTGTAGCACATACAGTATGATGCAACTACTATTTGTATACTTCTGAAACTATTCCCACATATTTTACTATGTGAATCCAAGGCTATCAGTTAAGAAGTCAAGTGTCTGTGGATCCAAATTCCATCACTTTTGTTAGTTATTACTCGTAGTGAAATTTGTATCTCGAACCTTAATGACTGTGCACACAAGTTAGCGAGCGACTATGCGTTTACGCAGGTAGTAAGGTGGGTTGTAAGCTGATGGCCAAAAAAACTACTAATTGGTGCTAAAATTATGTACAAAGTGAGTGTGAGACCCAAGGAATTCTCATTGTTCCTTGACTTGTCAAAATGATTTCCTCATGGACCTGATTTCATGGGGCAGAGACAGAGCTATAACGTGTTAAATATCACTCACATGATTAGATAAGACAAAATCAAAATGAATTGAGGATAACAAATGTTTTGTCTTTATCTGTCTATGTGGGTAATATTCGACTCATCACAAATTTGTGACAGATATGTTATCACAAACAAGAATTTGTGTTTCCGAAAAAGTAAAGTCTAATTTCAAATAATCTAACGATCTTCAAAAATCAAAAGGAAGTTAGTTTGCTGCAAATAAAATCTTAGTGAAAGGGCGGAATGTAATGACATACCTTGGAGCACTACAGAGTCTTGAGGTGGCCTTGTTACAAGGGTGACTATAAGCTAGATGAAAGTATTATCGTAGGATCCATATCAACTACAAACTACGGAATACAAAGGTTGTACTCCCTCCGTTTCAATGAGAGAGTGACATGTGAAGCAAAACTCACGAGAAGTTTCAAATTACATATAAAAATATTCCTAAAATAGAAAGACAAACAATTCATTGAGACGTCCCAATATGGAATAGGCAAACAATTCATTGGAACGGATGGAGTAGTTAGTTTATTATTGGAGTGATTTGTGATTAAAGAGCATTGTAACATAAAAAAAAAAAAAAAGACAAACTAGCAATCCAAACTACGTTTTAGATTATTTTTTTTTGCTGAATTAGGCTGAACTGAAAAGAATTGAACTAAGTTAAAAAGAAATTGAAAAAAACATGATCTTAGTTGTCTACTGTATTAAACTTGGTTTGAGATTAGTCAATAACTATCTTTGTTGGGTGTTGCCCTCTTGGATTACCACTACTAGCAAAATTATTACTCTTAGGGCTCGCTTGGATTGAGGGTAATTATTTTGGGGGTAATAGAGCAAAAATGAACTAAAAATAAATGAGTTTGTTGCTTGATTGTGACATTTTACAGTGTAAAAGGAATATGAGGGGAAATAATTACCCCATTGGGGTAATGCATTACTTGGGGGAGAGGAGAGTAATAAATCTCCAAATAAGCTAGATTTCCTTAATTTTCTCCATTTTCTCTTAGTATCATCACTACTTTCCATCATTTTCCAGTTCATTTTTGCTCTATTATCCGGAATAATTACCCCAATTCCAAGCGAACCCTTAACAGAAAAATACACTCACGTTTCAAAAACCACAGGTGTGAAAACCCGTATGGAACCTTTTTTTGTCCTATGAGATGGTTGGCTCGGACCGGAAATCCAGGTACCCTAACCCGAACAATTGTGGTTTTATTCTAGCGAACCGGTTCACTAGGTAAACCTTTTATGTCTCTTTCTTATTCCTCCCATTGAGAACCGGGTGAGTCGGTGATAAACTCAAACTCACTTACCCACAAAACGCAGCGTTTTACACCAAATAAACCGGCTAATCCGGTTCTTATCATCTTTCAGATAACTCCTAAATCTAAACCAAACCAAACCAAACCAAACCAAACCCTCTCCTTTTTCCTTCTTTCATCCTGGTTTCTTAATTGTGGGTTTAATCTTACAAAATCAAGTAAGTTTTAGGCCGGTTTACTGCCAATTTATTTGATTTAATTGTGGGTTTAGTGTCATTTATTTGATTTATTTTGTACAGTATAATTTTGATGTGGGTTTTGTTCATTTGATTGATTGATTGATTTTTGTATCTCCAGTGATGAAATCCCTTTTGTAGAAAGCTACTATGATCTTTCATTGTTATATGGCTGTTTTTTTTTTTTTTTTTTTTTTTTTTTTTTTTTTTTTATGTTTGATTTCTATGTAATTATGTCAATATAGTTTTAGTGCACAGGGTAGTGATTACATTAATGTGAAACCGTCTCATTTGAGAATTGGTGTTCGAGGAAATAGGTAGAATTTGATGCTTGGTTATGTAGTTATGTATGTACAAGTTAAATGTGCACTTTTTTTTTGCACAGTTGATACAATTTGATTGGAAGAAATGGCATCTGGGTTTGAGCCAGTGCCAGTAAGTTCACAAAAGCATGATCCAGCATGGAAGCATGTCGAAATGTATAAAGATGGGGATCGAGTTCAACTCAAGTGTATATACTGTTCCAAGATCTTTAGGGGTGGTGGTATTCATAGGATTAAGGAGCATTTAGCCTGTCAGAAGGGTAATGCTGCTACTTGTCTCCAAGTTCCACTCGATGTCAGGGATGCGATGCAACAAAGTTTAGACTGCGTTGTTGTCAAGAAGGGGAAGAAACAGAAGCTCGGAAATGAGATTGTTCCTGTTACTAAAAAACTTAGCTTTAATTCTACCAGCAATGGCGATATTGATGGATTCGGGAGTGAGGGTGGTATCAACTCTGAGATGCAGTTTATTACTCATCCTGATTCCCTTGACCCGGTCTCCACCCTGATGACGAGTCCGAGAGTGAGTTTGAGCACGAAATCCAAGGTGAAGAGGAAACGAGGAAGGCCTTCTAAGAATTCTTTGGTGACTGTTACGCATGCTTTTCCTGTTAATGACATCGGTCATATTGTTCCTGTCAATGGGACTAAGGCTAACTCTGAAGTGCACTTGGCAATAGGACGGTTTTTGTATGATATTGGTGCTCCGTTAGATGTTGTGAATTCGGTGTATTTTCAGCCTATGCTTGATGCTATTGCTTGTGAGGGAACAGGCATTGTGGGACCCTCACATCAGGACCTTCGAGGGTGGATTTTGAAGAGTGCTGTTGATGAGGTGAAGTCGGATATGGACTATTGTTCAAGGGCGTGGGCTCGTGCTGGATGTTCTGTTTTGGTGGAGGAGTTCAGCCCAGGGAAGGATATCACACTCCTGAATTTCGTGGTCTACTGCTCCGAAGGCTCTATGTTCTTGAAGTCCGTTAATGCTTCAAATCTAATGGATGATAATGATTCGTTATTTGAATTGATCAAGGAAGTTGTTGAAGAAGTTGGCGACAAAAATGTATTGCAAGTGATTACACCCAATGAAGACTGTTATTCTGCTGTCGGAAAAAGACTGTCTGAAACTTACCCTACAGTGTATTGGGCTCCCTGCGCAGCTAGTTCCATAATCTTAATGCTCGAGGACTTTGAGAAAATTGAATGGATAAGTGCGGTCTTAGAGCAATGTAAGTCTATAACGAGGTTTATTTATAATCATAGTGTTGTCCTTAATATGATGAGGAGGTATACTTTCGGTATGGATTTAGTGATGCCAGATCTTAGCCCTTATGTAACCAATTTCAGATCCGTTAAAAGAATGGTCGAACTTAAACACAATTTGCAGGCCCTGGTTACATCACAGGAATGGGTAGATTCTTATTATTCCAAAAAAGAGGGGGCATTAGCAATATTGGATCTCATCAGTGATCATTCTTTCTGGTCTTCCTGCAACCAAGTTGTCCAGTTAACCTACCCACTTCTCCGAGTTTTGAGCATTGTCACAAGCGAGAAGAAACCCGCCATGGGTTATGTATATGCGGGAGTATATCGAGCCAAAGAGGCTATAAAAATGGAATTCGGAAAGAGGAGGGATTATTTGACTTATTGGAAAGTCATTGACCATAGGTGGGAACAACATCAGCAGCTTCCTCTTTATGCTGCAGGATTCTACCTCAATCCCAAGTTCTTCTATAGCCTTGATGGAGATATCCCGAGCACCATTGTTTCGGGAATGTTTGATTGTGTAGAAAGATTGATTTTTGATACCAAAATACAGGATAAAATCATTAAAGAACTTAACTCCTACAAACTTGCTGTCGGTGATTTTGGACGGAAGATGGCAGTCAGAGCTCGAGAAAGCCTTCTACCATGTAAGTATTTGTATAACTTGCTAATACTCCGTACTATTTATTGGCTGCTTACTCGTGTCTAACAATCTATCTTGCTTTTGCTTGTGAGATGCAGCGGAATGGTGGTCAACCTACGGAGGTAGCTGCCCTAATTTGTCACGTTTGGCTGTCCGCATCCTTGGTCAGTGTTGCAGTTTAACACGATGTAAACGTGATGTTATCCCACTCAAGCAATTGCAAAACACTATCAACAGTCTCGAACATCAGCGACTCAATGACCAAGTCTTCACTCAGTTTAACCTACGCCTCAGACAAACGTGAGTGTAATAACCAGAAAGAAATATAAGACTGATTCTTCTAAGTGATTAATTATATTTTGATAATATTTTCTGTTAGGTCTCAAAAGGGCAAAGACCATGATAATATGGACCCTCTTTCGGTGAACAATCAGTCCAGTGTTGCATCGTGGATAGCTAAGAAGGAATTATGCTTAGAAGATCCTGGAAGTTCTGACTGGGCCGCGATTGAGGCCCCCTCATCGAATCAAATGCGCTTGAAATCATCTATTGATGAATACGAAGAATTGGCCGGTGGTAAAAATCCGTACTTAGCTATCTAACTTTTGCTCTCTCACCCCTACTTATGTCGACCCCCGCTTTCTATTTTGTCGAGACAAATTCTCATGCGATGCCTATCTCATTCTTATGCATTCGTCATTTAAACATTCAGGACAATGAATTGATCTCAAATGTAAGAGTAAGATCAACTTGCATAAAGTTTTTGTGTTGATATGCAGAGTTTGATGACTATGAAATTTTCGGAGGAGTGAGGGACGAGGAGACACTTGGAGACGATATAGAAGGCCAGTAACTGGTAAAATCGGTTCAACGTCTGTGTAAATTGAGTTTCTTGACTTACTACGTTCACAGGTGATGCTTTTCTTGGCGTCCCTTTTCCGTGATGATTGAGCAGAAGGTGTGTGTGCAGTACTGCAATTGATAAACTTTGTAAGATAGATCCTTGTAACTGAGCAACGAGAACATGAATTTCACTACGGTATTTGGTTCAACTGGTGAGACACTGAAGCATCTGATCTCAACAACTGAACAGATGCACGCGCTGAAGGCTCCTGCTGCTGCTCCCCTCTTAGTTAGTCCTTAGTTAGGAAAGGCCAAATGTGCAAATAGAGTTCCTGATCCTAGATACGGAGTATGTAAATACCGAGTAATGTTTCCTATATCCATTTTACCTGAGAACCAAAGTAAATGCACCATTTCTTTTTTCTCCTTTTTATGCATCGTCTATTTTGTAAAGATTGGTCATTTTCGCATGAATAAGAGCAAGAAGATTCCGAATGCATTTTTCCAAAGTTCAGTGGGAGATTACAGATGATAGATACAAGAAGAAAATTTGACAGGAAAGCACCTAAAACTATAATTGCAGAACCAGTAAGTTAGCAATTTTACATTCTAATCCAAAGTAAATTAATCTCTAAACAAATTCAGATTGATGAAGAGTAGCAGAAATTGTTTTCCTCAGGTCTCTTGGCTAGGCTATATCCTATCTCCCTTCACTTCCACCTGTCAAAGACAACAAAGACACTGAACCACCTTCAATATTCATGTAAGAACTAGCAGTATATGAATGCAGAAAATCCTCAAATTCTCCGGTACCATTTCCGGGCTTTCCTCGTTTGCCATTAAATCCACCAGGGTCAGCCACCACATCTGGCAACGCTAACTCGCCTTCCAAGTACCTGACCACCTGTCGCATCGAAGGTCGTGGATCAATAGCTTCGGCCGAGCACATCAAGCCTAACTTCAACACAATGGCAGCCTCTATTTCATTGTAATCACCCTTCATTTTAGAGTCCACCACTTCAAGTATAGCCCCTTGTTTCCATTTATCCCAAACCCAGTCCACCAAGATGAGCTCTTCCGGGGTCGCCTTGGGCTCAATGGGCCTCCTACCACAGGCAACCTCCAGTATCAATGCCCCAAAGGCAAACACGTCGGACGCAGGAGTGGGCTTCCCCGTTCGGGTCAGTTCAGGGGCCAAATACCCGAGTGTTCCAACCACGCGGGTAGTGCTAGCATGGGTCCCATGCTCATACAGCTTGGCCAACCCGAAATCTCCCAGCTTTCCATTAAACTCAGCATCAAGTAACACATTCCCTGCCTTGATGTCTCTGTGAATCACAGTTTGCTCCCAACCTTCATGTAGATACAGCAATCCTTGGGCAACTCCATTGATGATCTTAAACCTCTGATCCCAACTCAATACAATTGGAGGGTTATCAAACAGGTACTTGTCCAAACTTCCATTGGGCATATAATCATAAACAAGGATCAAATCTCCCCTACGACGACACCAACCAAGTAACTGAACCAAATTACGGTGTCTAAGACGGCCAATACTAGCAATCTCAGCCACAAACTCCTGCAATCCCTGTCTCGATTCATGTGATATCCTTTTGACAGCCACCTCGGCTTTCGATTTGGGAAGAATCCCTTTGTAAACCCTCCCAAACCCACCAAACCCAAGCAATTGTTTCTCCCTAAAACCCCTTGTAGCTTTCCTAAGCTCTTGGTAAGGGAATCTATGAGGACCAACATCGAGTTCCCAAGATTCGATAACATCCCTATTCTTATACCTCCAAAACAAATAAACAGCCAATCCCAAAGCGATAAAGAACACAATCACAGACGCCAGCGAAGCCCCCAAAACCAACCCAAAGTTGGTTTTTTTCAACTTTGGAAGTTTAGGCAGGGATGACAGATCAAGAGGGGTAGCCACACCATTCACCCTAAAACTCCACCCCATGATATAATGTGAACTTGCAAGTAAACCCGTCGAGGCCGAAAACCCAACAAACATAGATTCATCCAGTATAGGTGAAAGATCAACATCATAAGACAACATACTTCTATGAGGTTTCTGAGAAGAAGGTGAAAGAGTAACATTGAGCTGATTCTGAACACCATCATATTCAATCCAACACATGATTGTTTCCCTACTTTTCATAGTAATATTCTGTGCAGTAGAGTTACCATCAACATAATAAGCTGCAGTAGCAGAAGCATTGGATACCATACTGTTTATATTAACACCAACATGATTATCATTAATATCCTTGAACTCAAAATCCTGTACCTCATCAAACTCAATTGCAAACACATGGTTAGTGAGATTACCATTATCAGTGCTGTTCAGTAACCCAAGGTACTGGCTGGGGAGAGCACCAGTGAGGTCTTTGTTGGGGGAAAAGGCAAAAGCAAATCCATGACCACCAAGTGTCTGAAACTGAGGTACAATTGCAAAAGCAAAGATGGATTGAAAGGAGTAAGCTTTACCAGTAATTGGGTTTTTTACCCTGATTTTTTCAGGGGTAAATGCATGACCAAGAAGTCTCTTTGTGTCATTTGTCAGCTGAAGAATGCCATTGCTTTGAATCTGGGCAATTCCATTTAGGCTTAGGTTGTTAGCTGCATGTTTGAATCCACTGTAAAAAAGCTGTTGACTTTTACAGTAATTCACTAACACAAGGAGAACAACCACCCACAAAGATTCAATCTTTGAGGCCATTAATGGTGTTTTTGAATTTAGAGGAAGAGGAAGAAGAAGAAGAGGAGTGAAGTAAGCATATCTAGTTGTTGTTGTTGTTGTTGTTATTGTGAGCTAGGGTTTGGAGTTAGGAAGTAGGAATTGAGTATAGTGGGTGTAAAGTAAGCAGTGGAGAAACTGAAGGCTGTGCATCCACATGGGAATGCACTAGACTCATATGCTATATACTCCATTTAATACATTGGATATAAAAATGGGGGACTGTGGGCTGTCAATTCATTCAATCAAGTTTTAAGTAGAAGCATACTATTAATTAGGCAAATTGTTGTTTGTGATGTACATATTCGTCATAGTGTAATTGGTTAAATGATACTTCCTCCGATTCTTTAGATTTGCAACATTTATTGTTTGCACAAAAAATATGGAAAAGCAAGTGTGAGCAACTATGAGTGATGTTATTGTTAGATTAAACAATATAATAATGAAAAAAAAATTAGATATGTAAGAAGTTAGTGAATATTTTGGAATATAATAATGAAAAGTGAAGGGTGTGTTAGTCATTTTATAAGAAACATAAAGCTCAAATTGGAAATGTAGCAAACCTAATGAATTTGCCAAATACAGAATACGTTGCAAACCCAAAGAATCGGAGGGGGTACTCCCTCCGATTTTTATGATTCATAACGTTTACTGTTTGTGCAAATAATAAGACTGTGAGTGGGGATGATGGGTCTCACGAATAAATTAAAAACTAACACAAACAAAAACTCACTCCACCTATTATAGAAATGCAGCAAATCTAATGAATTTGACAAATATGGAATATGTTGCGAATCGTTTGAATAAATTAAGGGCTCGTTTGGTTCACCATGGGAAGATAGAGTTACCGGGAACTTAAATTCACGTGAATTTGTATTTCATGGGAATTACAAAAATATTGTTTGGTTGCCATGTGGGAAATAACTTCATGCGGGAAGTTCTACACACCAAGGGGGGGGCTTGGTGAGTAACTTCCCCCATTATGGAGGAAGTGGCAATTCCTGGGAAGTGGCAATTCCCGGGAAGCGGGAAGTGGGCAACCAAACAGCTTCACAATTTATCAATTCATGGGAAGTTCAACTTCCCATGATTTAAGAGGACAACCAAACGACCCCTAAGATAGACAAATTGCTTTTCAGTAGGCTTGTCTTATCTTTTTTTTTTGTTCATCGAAGTGCGCACTACAATATAGGGGAGGGGGATTCGAACCTGAAACCTACTGTCCCAGAGCACCTAGTCTTAACCACTAGGCTAAGCTATCTTGTAGGCTTGTCTTATCTAGACATGTAGTGTATTTGACTTGTCGTTGATTTGTGACGGATATATCCATTACAAAGGAAATTTACTCTATTAATAGTACTCCCTCCATCCATTTTTTTCCCTCTTACCTTCCTTATTTCATTGTCCATCTATAAACTTTTTACTCATGATCTTTCTTCATTTGTCTGACTATTGTGGCCAATATGAATACCGTAAAAGTTAAATATTTGTTTAATAGTATTAAATACAGTAGGTTAACGAACCATCTCAACTAAAATCATTTATATTCTATTACACCCCCTCACCCCGTACCGTGTGCGTGACCTCTGGCTCTGATAGGGGTGTAAACGAGCCGAGCCGAGCACGAGCTTGGCCTTGCTCGACTCGTGCTCGTTAATCAAAATTCGAACTCGAGCCGATCTCGAGCTTACCCGAGTCTGAAAATATTGAGCTCGGAACCAAGTTCGCGAGCTAAAATGCGAGTCCGAGCCGAGTTCGAGCCTAACTCGAGCCTATATATAATTATTAAAATTTACGTTTTTTTGCACGATGTGTTTTAATAAATTGTGATCCAAAAAACATATACAAATGTATTAGTCAAATCAATAAGAACATTTTATATGGTTAAAAATCTATGTAACTATTATTAGTATTTTTTAAATAAACAAGAAAAAAATATTAACTAATCACATCAGATGGAGCTGCTCGCGAGCTTTTCGAGCCGAGTCACGCCTTGCTTAGCTTGACTCGTTAAGTTGTCGAGCCGAGCCCGAGCTCGAGTCGAGCTCACACGAGCCGAGCTTTGACCGAGTCGAGTTCGAGCTGCTCTCGAGCTGTCTCGTCTCATTACCACCCCTAGGCTCTGATACCGTGTTAACGAACCATCTCAACCAAAACCTTAAGGTGGTGATTGATGACCGTTTATATTCTATTACAGTATAGATGTATTTATGTAAATATGTAAGGTTTAAAATATTTATTTAATATTTGTATTAAAATAATGAATAAAATGGAAATAGGCAAGTTGATTTTCACCAAAAAAAAAAAAAAACATTCCAAGTTGATTGATTTAGCAGATTTGTGCTCTTCTCTCCCAATTTTTCTAGAGTGCCCACTAATCAATGTGTACTAGGGCCTTGTGTGTGCTTAAAAAAGGAGGAAGAAAATAGGTAGAGTAGATGGGAATTGTGATGCTATTTTTAGTGGTCCTTATTCTACTCCCTCCGTTTCAACCATTTGTATACATTTGTTTTTTTAACACTATTTATAAGTGATAAGAATTTTCAATGTAACTTTTAATATATAAGATAAAAGATAGTCGTGTGGAATCTTGTTTAAATCGGCTAATAAAATACATTATGAATATCAAATTTTTATAATTTTTAGTAACAAGTAACTAAATATATAGACAAAAGAAAACGAGTATCGACGTACGTGTATAAAGCAAACGTATACAAATGGTTGGAACGGAGGAAATATATATTTCTATTCTTTTCATTTCTATACACATCTCTAATTTGATCTCTCTTTCTACAACTTTAAAACAGTTATTCTTACGTGACACCGTCTTACGATAATTTATTGTGAGATCTACTAATAAAAATATAATAATAATAATAATAAAATTAACTGCCTTCTATGTGAGAGGTCTCATACAAGAATTTGTGTTATTTATTTATTTTGTCTAACACTTTCTTATATATTGATTTTTTGTGTTTAATGCTTACAAATCAACTTTGTCAAGTAAATTACATAAACTTGGAAGGTTCACACATGCTAAATTTTGAAAAAAAAGTTTTAAAAAAATGTTAATTTCATTCTAATAACACATCGATTTACCTCGAAATATAATCAATTTGACTAAAAAAAGCTAAATAATCATTACAAACTATCGATTTTATTCTAAAAACAAAATTACTTCAAATATAATTGATGTCACTAAAAAAATTGCTAATTAATCATCACAAACTAATTGAAAAAAAATAGATTTCACTCTAAAAAAATCATTTCAATTCGATCCAAAAAAACAACGATTTCACTAAATAATACTTCACATTTAGGGCTTCAATTACTAATTAGATATTTAATTTAATAAAAAATTGTCGATTTAACTTCATGAATATCGATTTCATTAAAAATAATAAAAATGGTTGGACTTGGGGGATCCACGTTTAGGGCTTAACTTTAAAAATACTCCTAGCTAATTACATTTTCAAGTCTAGGTAATCTAACTATTGCGTAAGACGGATGAAGTATGTGAAGAAGAATGAGCAAGACAGAAATATATAATTGGAGTATTGTTCGCCGAAGTAGATAAAACAAAATAAAAACAAGTATTGTCCTTTTGTTTAAGGTTTCGGTCTCTTACGATGTTACAGGGCTTATTTACTCTTATTGACAAGTGTAGTTTGTTGATGGTTCGTCGCACGTCTATTCAATGTCTACAAGTAATTTGTCAACGATCTTTGAGACCGATAGGAGATAAGTTTTCTCTAATTCTGAATCAAACTAAGGATCCCTCAATAAAAGCTGCAAGAAGATAGTAATACGAGGTCATGCAGAATTGTCAGGTCATGTCTTGAGATCCTTAGTTTATAAGAGAAATTACTCTATTTGATTTTTATTAGATTTGATAGCGATTATAAATATTCATTGTAAGTGTGGTTTGACGTTCTATTAATGAATTATTCTTCTCGTTAAAAAGAAAATTGGGCTAGCATGCAATTAAATAAGGTGGTAATATTGAGCAAGTCGGCAAATTCAAAAACCAAAAATAATGGATTGGGATTGAGATTGAGATTGAGGCTGAGGTGTAAACAAGGCTATGATTTGTCGTGTACTAATCATTAATAAATTCGAAACATATACGGCTTGTTATTATGTCCTATTCCATCTGTTTGCTACAAACGTGGTACGTACTACATTTGATGTGTCTTCGTCCATTGAATTAATTAATTGGACTCTAACACATTATTTATAGCTAAGTCAACTAACGCATTACATTTTAGTCACCAATCGTAATCCTAATTAGAATTGTACTTAAAGTAAACCTTTGTTTGACTTCACCATTAGCTTAACCTCATCATCAGTCATCACCATTCAACTTTATTATAATCACAACACCTTGCTTTAGCTTCTCTCGTTCTAAAGTTGAGGCGTTTACGGTCTTTCATCCACTCAACTCGACCTGTCTCGCGAGTAACAGAAGCAGAAACAACGTACGGAGTTAGATATTTATGCTAAGTCTATGTTTGATTCTCTGTGCACACAGAGCGGATCTCCCGTCCCATTTTTGTGTCCCACTCCGTGTGCCACACCATACACCGGATGGATGACATCTCGTCTATTGAATAGGTAAAAATAAGCAACAAATATCATACACTTGTTGATGTATCATCCAATGTATGGTGTGGCACACAGAGTGGGACACAAAATGGGACAGAAAATTCGCATTGCTGTGCACATGCGCGGTTAATTAATTAACAAGTCTGAACTTGTTAACCTGACCTTATCATCACCATGTAAGTATGTAATCAACCCAACTTAATGAACAAATAATTAGGTCATAACTAATCATGGAGTTAGATAGGTTTCATTTTTGTGATAACAAACTAAAATGACCAAATGAAAAGAAGTCGATTTATTCATCAATAATAGTCTGACCTGTATTTGATACTCCCCTGTCTTGTTCATTTGTTTGTCTTCGATTAAAATATTATTACAATAAACATACTCCTTCCGTTCCAACGAATTGTATACGTTTGCTTTATGCACGTACGTCGATGTTAGTGTTCTTTTGTCTATATCGTTAATTAGGTATTACCAAAAATTATAAAAATTTGATATTCATGATGTATTTAATTAGACGATTTAAACAAGATACCTCATGACTATCTTTTATCTTATATATTAAAAGTTATATAGAAGATTTTCTCATTCATGAATAGTGTCAAAAAATCAGAATGGAGGGAGTATAAAAGATACTCAAATCAGAATGGAGGGAGTATAAAAGATACTCCCTCCATCCCACTAAGATGTTCCCACTTATATTCCGATGTGAGGAATATAATAATCAAATGGGAACATCTCTTTGGGATGGAGGGAGTAAATAAATACGAGTAAGAAGTATTTCGGCTCAAATATTTGTGAGCCATAGTAGTCTTATTAATGAGTGGAGGATGAATGGGTGATGGGCTGATGGCGAAGTTGAAAGAATGTCCTGACGGCCCACCCCAACTCAACACGTGAAGTGATGTTCAAGTCAATGGTCGCCACTTGGGCCTCTAATATTGACTTCGTACGGTAGCGTGGACTCGACTACGACTCTACTCTACTGTTAAAAACTCTTGTTCGTGATGGTTATATCTGTTATAAGTTTGTGACGGATCAAATAAAAATGAAAAAATGAAAAAATAAAAATCATGTTACTTGAAAAATAGCACATTAATCGTCTTTTTTCAATGATTATATTTGCTTCATTATAAATTTGTGACGAATATACTGAAACAAATCAAGTCACCCGTTTGAATTTATAACACAGTCAAAAGTAAAAAATGAGAGCAACTGCACTTGGTTCAACATTTCTGATTCCCATGATATCTTCCACTAAATGGCTAGAAACACATTTGCCACAAAAATCTTGTTTTTATATGTGTTTGACATAACTTATTTTTAAAAAAAATTGGAAAAACTTTACCCATTTGACTGTCGTTTTATAAAACTATTTACTACTCGTATTAAAAAGAGTTTTTCACTTGAGCAAATGAAAGAAAAAATATTTGTTTGGAAGTATATCATTTCTTTTTTTTGCCAACGGAAGTATATCAAAATGATTAAATGATTCTCTATTTGTAGAGAATTAAAAAATATCAACGAAGAAATATTTATAAGGTGTGTGTCAAAATAAGGTCTCAACTTCCTAGCTGTGTTGGATCGGTCACTTCTCATTTCAATAAGGGCTTTTACAACGGCGGGTTGGTCATAATCGTAATAGGGTGTGCACCAAATAAAATAAGGTCTCATCAGCTTCTTAGCCGTGATGACTACGATGTACACTATTTTTTTCAGTGTTGACTTGTCAGTCATCTGGATATGAAGCGTGACAGTGCGATTTTCCTATGTGTCAGTCTCTGAATATATATCCTTAAGACCTTAATTAAGGGGCCGTTTGGTTCGTAAAAGGGTATGGGAATGGAATTAGGAATCAAACTAGGGTGGTATGGGTTTGGAACTTGATTCCTGAAACTCGGTGTTTGGTTCATTTTTTAGATGATTGAGATTCAAATCCGAAATTCTAATTTTTTTAAAAAATTATATTTAATAATTATATTTTAAATATATAAAAATTTATATCACTGACTATATAAAATCTAAAAAATTTAGCTTGAAGGAAAAATTAAATAAATTTCATTAAAAAAACCTCTTTTTAGCGATATAAAACACTGAGGTACATTAATAAAATTTTAAAATATTTTTTTTAATATTTTAAATTAGTGTTTTTGAATAAAATATTTTAGTTATAATATTTCAACAAAAAAAATTGGAACAAATTCTTTCGGAAAATCAAACAAAGTTTGATTCCAAGGGTATGAATCTCATACCCACCCCCTCCCTTGGGTATGAGAAACCTATACCATGAGGGTTTGAGATATGAGTATCGAAATGAAAAACTTGTCAACCAAACACGAGGTATGGTTTAGTACCTAAATTGAGTGAACCAAACAGTCCCTAATAGTGTTGAATTGGCTCGGGGAGGTCTTTCATGGCTTGTACCTTAGGTTATAAAATAAATTAATAACTCATAGAGTCATAGGTTATTAAATAAACTCAATTAACACTAATCATCTCTTTTATGATTTTAAATTAGTCTTACATTTCCAACAAATAAAAGTCGTCAAATCATCATAAGTTTGAATTGCTTCAACCTGAACAAGCGAGCGTCGAAGAACTGTATGTACAATATCGTATTATTTAGGATTTGTTTATGATTGCGTGATTAATGAAATGGTACGCATTGCATGCACATAGGGATAGAATTAAAATTTATTAAAGCTTCATGCATTTTTAATACTCCATACTAATTAATTAACTAACTAATTAATGCTATAATAATTGTAAGAAGTAGATGGTGAGAAATTATTTTAAAAGCTAGATGGAGGTATATATGTAATTAGTTGATCGAGCAATTAAGGTGGCCGGGCTAGCTGGCCTGGTGTTCATCACTCAGCGGTTCATGCCAGTTGCGTCCTTGACCGCATCGGTTGCACCCTGTGCCTTGGCCTTCATCTGTGACCCTGCCTGTAACAAGTAACAACCAACTCATTTTCGTTATTACAATCAATAACCTCGCTCGATATATAATCTTTTTTCTTCATAAAAAAAAAAGAGTCGTCGATGGAGGAACAGTAGCTATGTATAGTACGTACCTCTTGCATGGATTCCTTAGCCGACTGCATCATGTCACTAGCCTTGTCTGTCATTTGGCTCGTCTTCTCCTGCACATTGCATACTCCAATATGTTACATGACCACGTGTTTGTGTCTGTGCTACCTAGGCTGCTACTGCGATATGAAAATATACCTGGGCTTGGCCCTTGGCCTGACCGGCGTTGTAACTTGCACTCTGAGAGTTGTTCATTTTCGGGTTTGTGGGTATATATTAATTAATTAAGGAAGGAATTATGCAATAATAATAATAATAATTTGATTAAGCAGATAGAATAATATAATAGTCGTATGATATTACAAAACAATTTCTAACTTGTATTTATAAGGTTTGGGGATCAACAACAATTTCTAACTTTGTGTTTCCTATATATGCCAAAACTAATTTCAGCCATGCCTGGTTAATCGCCAATATTATTATTATTATTATTTTAGTATTTTTGACTTATTCTCTTTATTAATACTGTGAAATTTTGCATTTGGAGATTTTTGACACATTTTGTGGTTTGAAATGTTGTCATTCTCTTGATTACTACTGCTCATACCACCTATTTTATCTTCAAATTTATGAAACTTTTTTTTCCTGAAGAATACTCAATTTTAATTTTGTATGAGTAATACCAAGGGTTAGGTCGGGCCTTTAATTTTGCATGATACTCCCTTTGTCTCGATGAAATGATACTTAAAAAAAATACTCATATAAACAAATTACTATTGAAACAAAAAGTGCAATATTACATACTCCCTCCGATTACCTAGGTTCTTCCCTCTTTCCTTTTTGGACTGAGTTTGATTTTATTCCCTCTTTCCATTTAAGGAAAGTTTTATTATCTTTATTAATTAATATAATATTTCTCTCTCCTACTTTTCCACCACACTTTTTCTCATTTAATTAATATAATATTCTTATCTCCTACTTTTTCATTCAATTTTTTCTCATTTAATTAATATAATATTTTTCTCTCTTACTTTTTCATGTCTACTGTACATGTTAATAGCTTAAGCAAGGAAGGATTAGCCATTATATTATTTAAAGATAGTAATTACGAGTATAAGTTAACATTTCAATTTCTAATAATAATAATATTTTCTTAATTAAGTTATTAACATGTTAGAAAAACCGTTGTGCATAATGTAATTGGGAGGAGCATTAATAAATGAACAAGTGCTTTACGTTTTTGCAAATTCTTGTTTAAAATGGACATAACACATGAAATAACATAAATGAACAAAATCAGGATACGTAGGAAATAATATAATATGAGATGTTATTTGCCTCGTCAAACCACCGCAACATAAGATAGGGGAAGTTTTCCATGTTAAAACTACTCTGTATGATGGTAGTGCAGTAGTGCACTCCAGCACTAGTACATGTGCAAAGTGTAATCTGTGTATCAGTGCATCCATCAAGTTGGTAAACTCACCTTCCTTCTGAGTTCTGATGGACAGCAATGCAAATTGCAAAATTACAAAGCAGCCTCACATGAGCATGCCAAAAACTGCACATGCTTAAATCATTAACTAGCGTGATTGATTCACAACAGATACATATAAACGAGAACAAGGATTAGCTCAAGTGGGAAGAGTGAGGTTGGGGGATCGATTCTCAACTACTGACTTAGAGTGCGGTTTTTTAGAACAGAAAAAAATACACATAAATGTCATCAACTGCAGCATTGAATTCCAGGCCCAACGAAACATAAATTCAAATGCCAACGGACTGCTCCTGAACCATCCAGCAATGAAAATGTTCGACCCAGGGATGATCACTCACTGCCTTCTCTATACAGTGCCGGTGACATCCTTTAACTGGGAACAAGGGTGGAGACCAGAGGCCGACAATGCCAGCAGCTAGCATATCACCAGTCAAAATGTGCCGCCCATCCACATCCTTCGATTGCATCTGGAAGTGTATCAGATGCTTAGGCATACAATTCTAACACTAATTTAACTCTTTCTCCAGAACACTCGACTTAAAGAGTAGTTGAGGTTGAGGCGGACTCAGACATTGGTGGTTCAAAACATTTCCTCGTTTCCCGTGTGAGAGGCCTGTAAAAGTGGAAAAACCCAATCTTCTGAATTGCAAGATGCAAGTTTTGATTACACATTAAATACTCGGAACATCTACATGGACATGGCTTCCCTTGCTTTACAGGCTCTAATCTTCACTCTCAAGTTACTTTTCACAGTCGAGCTATTTGTAATCTCACAGCACTGTCGACGAGGTGCCTGTACATTGAATCAAATCACATATGTCAGCAGTCCAGCCACAGGGGAACTCCCAATTTCGGACTTTTTACTGGCATATTTCCAAACTCGTGAATCATTACTGTGTCCTATGGCAAGGCATGGTGTGGAATACTTTTTAGGGTTTTGAGACGAGCTCCCAATTTTTGACTCTAAAGTCCAAGTAGCTTACTTCCATGACCCAGGAAGCTCACTATGTCCTATCAATAAATAATCTAGAAATAAAATTTCGGGGCAGTAAGTTCATCATATTTGCTTACTTACTGCATATGAAAAGATGTCATTTTTACGAATTTTGGGTAGTAAAAGTCGATAATCTTAACCAATTTCTTCGAACATATAAAAAAGGGAAAACAAACCTTTAACCACATATCAGGGCTGGATTTCACTGCCGTCACAGTAATTGTCTCCACAGTCATGGCAGACTTGTATGCTAATTCCTTACAGTCACCTCCACCATCAGCACCAACCCTTTTGTAAATACTCAAGGTATTGCCTTCACCAACATCCTCAACAAGGTCAAGGTAGTAAATGACGGGCCGCCCACATGGGTCATCTCCAAAAGGCCGAGTATTGAACATAAAAGGTCCATCACTATTACTATGCCAGGTACGAAATGTATGTAGTGGTATGCCGAGAACATTGGGTGAAACAAGAGAAGGGTATAATTGGGCTGTGTATCCCCATGCAATTGAGACTGACCACTTTCGTTTACGATCATAGCAGAAACTTTGTTGTAAAGTAAGTCCTGGATCGACCCGGTATGAGTGCATCAGTTTTTTCAAAGAGTCCAGCTGGGTTTGGCCCGGGAAAAGAGGGTCTACAGAGTCAAGATGGTGTAGTGAGACCAATGGAGCCACGGGATGTGCTGCTAGAAAACCGTAAGGATCACCTTTAATGTCAAGCTGTGTAAAGACAAAGGAATAAGATCTCAGAATAATGGGGAAAGGAAATCCAAGTTCCGACTTCAGTATAGGTAGTTAGAGCCAACAAGGTAACAATCTACCGAACATTTGCAGAATTCAATGATCTAAGCATCCCTAAATATTCAAACTTTAAAGAAAAATTGTTTCATTGACAGCCTAAAACCTCAATCACAGTGATAAAAGCCAGTCAGAGGTAATAAGATTTCAGGGTCATGCAGCATAATTTCCATAACCGCGAGCCATGTCCCTACTAAATCTCCATACATACTCATCAGCAATGAAATAAGATACTCTCTCTGTTCCAATCAATTTCATGCACTTGGATACTGTACGAAGAATCATTGATGTAACTTTTAATATACTCCCTCCATTCCAATGAATTGTTTGCCTTTGTTTTTGGCACCAAGGGCAAGATACCCAATGAGGAATTGACATGTGGAGCAAAGCTCATGAGAAGGTCAAATTACGTATAAAAACATTCCTAAAATAGAAAAACAAACACGTTAAGACGACCCAATATGGAATAGGCAAACAATTCATTGGGACGGAGGGGGTATACAATAAAAACGTGCTTAAAGCAAATGTATGAACTTTGATTGGAACGGAAATGAATGGGAAAGAAGACCTGATGGAATCCGGGTTCTCGGGTCAGAGGAACGCCAAGCTCAGCAACACAGGCAGACACCTTCTCATCAGAGCCGTAGTAGTTATGATACCTTTCAATACATCCGTCCAACATCCCGGCCAGCTCACAGGCCAACGGATAGCTGACGGCGAACCCACCACCGCCAAAGGCGGTGGAATACCCGTGCTTCACATCCTGCTCCACACTCTCACTGCTGCCCCCGACGTAGTACATCCTGGTGTGATCGTACTTCCCCAAGGCCGCCGCCACGTTCTCCGGGAAGAACACCGTGTCGTCATCCCCCATCACGAACCACCTCACCTCCGGCAACCCCATCTCGAAGCTCTCCTTCAGTATCCTCGCTATCCGGTCGGACGGGTTGTTGGATCGGGTCGGGGAGGAGACCCGGTACTCCGTCCCGTCCGGGAGGGGATCGGGGCGGCGGTCGAACCAGACGATGGTGCGGGTGCGGGTGCGGGTGCGGGTGGGGGAGTGCCATAGGAGGGAGTAGAGGCGGCGCTGGGGCCAGGTGGCGGCGGAGGCGCTGAGGGAGAAGAGGATGTGGTCGGGTCGGGTCGGGGTGGGGTCGGAGAGGTTGAGGTGGCAGGAGAGAGGGGGAGGGGGAGGAGAAGGGGTGAGGAGGCCGAGGGAGAGGAAGTGGGAGGCGGTGGAGGAGGTGGTGGTGGAGAGAGAGGAGAAAGAGGAGAAGGTGATGAGGGAGATGGAGAGGAGGAAGGAGAGGGTCAACGCGACTTTGGTCAGACGAAGTAGGTGCTGGCAATACGGTGATGATTTGTTGTTGTTGTTGTTGTTGGTAGTACTAGTGGTGTTCATATTTTGATTTGATTGTCAAGTATGGGAAGTTTGGAAGCATGGAGTAAATGACACAACAACACAAGAATGTTGGTGGGTTCTTTACATTTTTTGGGGAAAGCGGGATTATATTATATTAAATCAATTTTCGTCAATGTCAAGATCGCATCCGAAAAAGAAGATTTGTACTCGTATAGGAGTTCATTCTCGTGGGTTTTGACTTCTGGCTTCTGATTTAGAGATTTGATCGTCTCTATCATTTGTAGACATGGAAGAGTCCAAGAGGGATTTGGTCAACTGTGGAGGAGTATGGAAGTGCAACCATGTAGGTGGTGAGTGATCGAGTAGTGACACAAATGGTTCTGTTTGGCAAATAGCAGTAGCAGATTCACAATAGCAGTTAACAATAGTAGAATACGGTTAGCTGATTATATTAGCAGGTTTGACTATCAAATTAAATTAGCTGAATTAAGAAATAGTGTTTGGTAATTAACAAATTATGGAAGAATCGAGTTGTTTTCAGGTATAAATTCAATATGTTGTTTCAATATGCTCCTATTAGCAGCATATTCAAAAATAGTAGACTCCGGTCAATATGCTATTGCAATATGTCGTTTACTAAACACAGTAAATTAGTAGTTTGATGGTCAATCTACTATTTAGGCCGGAATTTGATAATTTTTCCCCGATATGCTATTTACCAAACGGGGCCAAAGGGTAGAAATGTACAGAGTAGAATGTGTTGGGGTTCTGAATTACAGAATCGATCAAATACGGTAGAATGTTTTGTCCACCCTCAACGTGGACTTTTGGCTTCTTGCAATAGCCTGAGCAGAGCAGGTAAGGCACACCATGGCAATGGTAGGAAGGGTTAGCGTAATGGCGAGACCTACGTAGATGTACAGAATGGGAGACTTCAAGCTCCACTCGTCGACAGTGCTGGCCACACGCGAGTTCTCGGGTGGCGCCGACAAGTAGATTACCAGTATGGGTGACTACGGATCGGGTTGTTACTAAACTCTACCACGTCAACATTATTGTTCGTTGAAAGTGATTTCTAAGTAACGTTAACATTATACTCCTATCTTTTATATATTAAAGCCAAAGAAAATGGAGCCACCATATTCATCCACGTAAGCATCCAATGTGGCTCCAACATGGCGTCTTATGTGGCAGTTTACTTTAAATTTTAAAAAAATGTCTGTGTAACTTCCCCGTCAATTCTGGGAGAAGTTGAGTAACTTATAGTGACTTCTAAAACTTCCCACTACTCTTCAACTTCTAAAACTTCCCACTACTCTTCAACTTCCCAATTCAAGCAGTACTCTTCAACTTCCCGATTCAACTCCCCACCCCTCCCTTATAAATTTGATAGAATTTCATTGAATAGAGAGCAGAAAAAAAATTGATATACACAATTGCATTCCAATTTCGAAAGAAGAGGCAACCGGAATCTATCAATGAGAATAGTCAGTTTAAAAACGATCCCATTTTTGGCATTGAAATGATCTTCGTCGATAGCTTAGTAAGAATCTCATTTATATCAATATGCGATGTTCATTTCACAGTATGTATGAACGTTATTAATTTCTAAATTCTTGATGTTTAGGGAGTAACGATTCAAGGCACCGTTAAACAAAGATTGGTCAAGTCTTTCGACTCCCCTTTTAAAGAAGGGAACATTTATACAATTTTCAAATTTTCGACTTCATCAAATGTGGCAAATGAGAATGCGACTTCTCATAAATGTCGTATTTGGATCGAATATAGCACAAAAGTCATGAAGATGCACCCTGACCCGAGTATTCCTACATGTGTGTACAACTTTATCAGTTTTGATGATATAATACACAACAATGTTGATTCCAATCTATATTTTGGTAAGTTCCCATCGGGGAGAATGAAACGGTTTTATCTCGGTTTTTTATCTCTAGAAATGCAAAAGGTCTTCGTCCTGTAGCGAGTATATGATGTGTATTTTAAAAATAGGTAAATGAGGGGAAAATGTGGGAGGATATTCACACTATACGAACAATAATCGGGTAAAAGATCGCTCCACATGCGTCGTCATGCATGGATGAACTCGAGTCTTAAATTTGTAGAAGTTCACGGAGATCGAGCTACCCCTCTCATCTACGGAAGTTGCTGGTGACCTTGGAGAAATTAGTGAAAAACTTTATTTTCTATGTCAATTATATTGGTGTTAAGTAGAGACTTAATCTGACTGTTTTGCATGGATTATTGATTGTACTTATTAAGAACTTGGTATATCGTAAATTGATATTTGATTATTGTATTTTTTTTCTTCATATGTGTATCGTGAGGCTTAATTTGTTGATCGTGTGTGACAAAAATGAAGTAATCTCGATTTTTATATTTGATACCTTGGTCAAAGTTCATTTTTTGTACATCTAACACAACATAGTTTTTTAACCCGATAACCACATATCAGAACATACCCGTGAAATTCATGGGTTTAAACCCTTTAAACTTATTAATCAAATTTGAGAAGCCAAATTTTTTATGAAGGTAGAAATTAAAACCAGCAAAAAAAAATTGAAAAAAAATTGTTAGACTAACTTTATAAATTATCTTAAACATCAAACATTAATCAGTTAATTCTTTCATCTCGGTCATTTGTCATCTTTTATATTATTGTGAGAGTAGGTCTCACATGATAATTTGTACTCCCTCCGGTTCTTTGGAATTGCAACACTTTATATGATTTGTGAGGTATATTTTAATCAAATGTTGCAATTCCGAAGAACCGGAGGAAGTACAATTTTTTAAAGAACAACCGCGCAATTTGCGCGGGATAAAAACTAGTTAAATACGAAGTAAGATTTTTTAGGGGAGTATGAAGTAACCCCAACAAAAGAAGTTATGAATCTAAAAGAGGCCTTTTTGGATTTGGATCCAAAATTTCTTCAAGAAGACTACTAGAGTGGGATACCCTTCTTTGTCTTCGGCCCATAGCACAAAGTAAAGTTGTTCCTGAGTAATTTGAGATCCTAGGCAACATAGTCAAGAATGGACATACTTAAACTCCCTCTGTATCTATATGTTCGTCCACTTTTAATATAATACTCCACCCATATATTAAACAAAGTGGACGAACATATAGATACGGAGGGAGTATATTTTTTTATATTGAGTACAATATATTTTTGTACTAATTTTAAGGTTAATTCAATATATTTTTGTATTGGACTTAATGTATTTTAGACTAATAGTATAAATTTGATACTCTATTTTCATCAAATACCAAAAACTTCTCAATTTAAGAGGTAGTTTACGCGTTTAAATTATATTTATATGTTACGGATTATTATTATTTTTTCTATTTTACATTGGGCCCCTCTCATCACTAGGCCTAGGCCATCGCTCCTCCAAACTACTCTTGAAATCGACCCTGGTTTAGAAACATGTTATTTTCCGATCATCATCGGATATTTGGCAGACAACTTCAATAGACTAGCATGACAATTGTCCAAAAGTTTGAAATGATAAAGAGAATGCTCGTATTAAATGTCTTCCCGGTGACAGGTATATGGAGTATCTTTCACAAGCGTATAACAGGTCAAATATGACTACATAGATAGATAAAGACAACCCATGTGTTATCTCTCCAGCATCATCTTTTTTTTTATCTTATCTCTTATATTTGACCTGTCACAAATTTACGATGACCGTCATAGTGTGGGGTAGAGCTTGCAAACCGGACGTGCTGAGCCATGTTTCGTGCCAGCCCAGCCGTGCTTCGTGCCCGTCTAGCCCGGCTCAGTCGTGCCTGACTTCCTAACCCGGGCCCGGTCATGCCTAAGTCATGTCCGACCAAATTTCCAGAATTTTTCATTTTTTTGGGATTTAGAGTCATGCCAACCCAACCGTGCCTCGTTTTGGGGACGTGCCTAGGCACGAACTTTCTTCAAATTAGCGCTGCAGCCCGACTTGGGACTGATCGTGTCGTGCCCATGCTTTTCACCACGTCATCACCGTGTCGAGTTGGCCATACTTGTTTTTGTATCGGGCCGGGCCAGCGAGATGAGCCCGACCCGATTTGCGAGCTCTAGGGTAGGGTAAAGGAAAGAGTGGAGGATGAATAAAGGGAAGGGGACATTAGGCGTCGCTGTCTGCAGAGTCATGATACATAATGAAACAATGCATGCCAGCTTACGCTTGTTGAACGTGGCATCGTCTAAATGGAAAAGGTTAATCTGAGGTTAGGTCCGCCTAGGATTCATGTGATCTTTCTGTGGGCCCTGGTTTTATATTGTCCTTCCAGTTTTCCGCAACTTACTCCCACACTCACTCACTCTCGCCCTACACGTGTCACTTTCTCAACACACCTCTCCTTCTTCTTACTCAACCTTTTCATGTTTTCCAGCAATCAAGCAAGCAATGTGGCAGCTGCAAGCTGCAATATGCATCCCATGCAATGCAATGCATACCCCATGCATTTCGCCATTTTCATTTCTCCTCCCAATAATCACACCTTCATATCTCTCTTCTCTTTTTACTACGGAGTATTTATATTTGGTTATTTAATATATCTATCTCATTCAATTATTTATCTTTAATTAAAATATATATTCCTCATAAGTTTAAAGACAAATAAATAAATAAAACAGGAGAGTATAAATTACAGTATACCCCGTATATGGTTATTGAAATATACTTGTATGCAGAGTACGGAGTAAATTTTATACTCCCTCCCTTCAAAACCAAACACAAAACATCTCATTTTGCCACTATTTACAAGTCAAGAGAATTTTCAATATTCTCAGACAATCTACAAAGTAAAATATAGTCATGTGGGATCTTGTTTGATTCATCTTTATGAGTAGAGTAAGAATATCATATTTTTAGAATTTTTAGTAATGTAAAATGAAAGATATTGAAGGTGTAAAACGTGTCTCGACAAATGTAAAATAGCAAATGGTGTGTTTGGATATGAAGGGAGGGAGTACATTTCAACGACACTATTTCTTCCGTCTCAATTACTCCTTGTTATCAATTTCTTTTACGGGTATATTACCAGTTTGTTATCAAGTTTCGTTTTTGGATATATTTTATGGGAGATATAAAAACTTGATAAGGGATGATGACTTGATGATGGGCGCCACTGGGTGGCGCCCAATCTCAACGCCACACCACCACCCCTCACATGCATTCTTTATTAAAAAGGAGACTCCAATACAGTAATAAAGGATGCATGTGAGGGGTGTCGTTAACTCATTTTACCTGAAGTATTGAGAAATGCAGGTGTTGTAATGGGTACAGCTAGTGAGCTACTATTCCATTGAGAAACGTACTTATGTCTTGTAGTTCTCATATGAGCTAGGTTGGATTCAAATTAAAAGAGAGGGGTTAATGCATGCCTTAATCCAATCACCATCTGCAAGGCTGTATGTAACTGTACGTAGACCATGACATGTGACATTTTAGCAAAAATGATGCATGTATTATGTATACCCATCATATCATATCATATACCCCATCCGAGTTTCTATTATTGTCCCAAAGAGATTTGGGTTGAAAAATAAGGAACTGGTTAAAAAACAAAGGAGGAAGAGAGAGAAATGAGAGAGTAATTGTGAATCACACATTGACAGCCTAAAAAGAAAGTGGGACAAAAATCAAACTTAGCTCAAAAAGAAGAGTGGAACAATAATAGGAACTCGGAGGAAGTACTGTTCATATCCCTCATTAAAGTATATCTCACCTAATCAATTAACCATACAACAATTTCAAAGCCAAGAGATAAATGGAACGTTAGATACATAACCCTACGTACCTTTAATCTAACAAACAATGACGTTGATAATGTGCAAAAAAAAATAAAAAAAAAATTAAATAGTAAGAGACCTTTTCTCAATACTCCTTCCGTCCCACTAAGATTGTCTTTTTTTTTTTTTTTGGTAGGTTCTTAAAGATTGTCCTATTTCTCAACTTTCCTTTTTAATCTATTCTTTTTTGCAACTTTGTCCCTACTAAGACAATGTATTTACCATTTTGTCATTCCATTAACCCACACCACCTCACGCATCACCCTATAAAGTAGTCATAATTGTCTATATATTTTATCATTACACAATTTTCTTAATTATTGTGCAAAACTAAATGGGACAATCATTTTGGGACGGAGGGAGTATATTATTATTGAGATATCATTTTTCAGTAACATTTTAAGTTTATTTGTATCTATTTTATTATTAGATGTACTTCTAAATGATAATTTTACGTGTTTTTATAAAAAGGGCACCCCTTTATGTTTGTATACTCCTTCCAATTTTTTATATAAGTAGTTTTCGTTTAACGAGATAAGCCTTTGACTTTCAATTATATAAAAAATACTTTGAAATTTTTTATAAAAGTTAGATCATTAGATTCGTCATGAAAATTCTTTCATATGAGTATACATTTGATATTATTTAATCGATGATTTTAAGAGATACGAGTATTTAAGAGAAAAATATGTTTCTCGAAAAATGAAAACTATTTACATAAAAAATTGGAGGGAGTATTATTTTATGTTAAATGTGCCTATTTTGATTAGGTATTATACTACTCTTAGGGTCGTTTGGTTGCCCTCCTAAATAATGGGAAGTAACCATGAATTGATAAATTGAGATGCTGTTTGGTTGCCCACTTCTCGGGAATTGTCACTTCCTCCACAGTGGAGGAAGTTACCCACCAAGTCATTTCCCACCTGGTAACCAAACAATATTTTTATAATTCCCATGAAATACAAATTCACGTGAATTTAAGTTACTAATTCAATCTTCCAATGGTGAACCAAACAAACCCTTAATTACCTTCATTTATAACTGATCTTTCAATAAATTAATAAGAGACCGTCTCTCAGTAAATCTACCCTATAATGAGATGTATTCAAACCCAATTTGATAAAAGGAAATAAGGAAACGTTTCGTATCCTGCTGCCAGACCTACCTTCCTTTCTACAATTCTAAAATTAAAGCTTAGGTTCCACCAAGAATAGTGAAAAGAGATTAAGTACGAGTAATAGTCCTAACCCAAATCATAGAGGAAATGAATGAATAAGATAACATAGGAATCATTATACGTGGCATAAAACAAACATCAAGCAGTATAAAAGGAATATAATATTGGTGGTATGTCTGTCCTACCAACGACACGTTCGCAGTTTTGTGTGAGGCTTGAAAGAGACTAATCAATTTTGGGGTTGGCCTAACTTTATCATTAAACATCCCTAATTCAACATCATCAATAAAGTAATTGAGAGCTGTCACCTTAATTAATTACTCCCTCAGTTCCGTTCCAATGAATTATTTATCTTTCCTTTTAGCACCAAGGGTAAATGATCCAATGAAGGAATGACATGTGGAGCAAAACTCATGAGAAATGTCAAATTATATATAAAAAACATTCCTAAAATAGAAAGGCAAACAATTCATTGAGACGCCCCAATATAGAATAGACAAACAATTCATTGGAACGGATGAAGTATTAACTACGTACTGCTAACCCGCCCCAGTCCTGCGTATTCATTCTCGCTCTACATATACGTAGTACGGAGTATTATATTGGGAGTAGATCTATTGAAAGACGGGCTTTTGTTAAGTTTACTGAGAGATTAATTACAAATGAAGGCAAAAGTGGTACTGATACCAAACCTAATAAAAATAGGTATACTTAACCTAAAAGAGTATATAAATATAAATAGGATACACTTCTTATAAAAAGCCGTACAAATAAAGTTGTCATTTACAGATAGATCTAGTTATAAAATAGGTACGAATAAGACTTAAAATGATACGACAACTAGTCTCTCAAAAGACTTTGTTTTATATTGGTCACCACTATTTGCATTATTCTATAGGAAATGGAACGCATGAAAATCACCGGAGTCGTTCATATTGCAACGAAACGGCTAGTAGTCTTTATGATGCGTATTTCGTAAAGTAACGGCGTTTCTTGATTGAAGATCACATTTTTAGAGTTTCAACTATCGTATTAGGATCTTCGTTGAGTTGACTCTATAACAGATCCAACTTTTCTACTCATGTTATCAACTTATCATTACACTATTTTTTCGGGTATAAGTAAATCTGTTGTGAGATTATTTCACATACTTTTTTCGGTTTTAATTTATCTTCTCATTTGAATATAATATCGCACCCAATTATTAAAAAGTGGGAAGATAAAAAAAAATCGGGAGAAGTATATTTATTTTAAGACATACTCCCTCTCATTCATTCGATCATTTACCTGGAGAATTTTACAACTTTTAAGAAAAGTAATAAAAGTAAAGGTATTATTGGTAAATTAAATGATTTTATAGGTGCATCAAACTTAAAGTAAAGGAAAAATAGTGGTATTTTGGGTAAATAAAGTAATGATATGAGGATTATGTGGTAAAATGTTTTGCTAAAAGAGAAATGAAAAGAATTGATTTGATTATCCATTTATAATGAAGATAAATAATTGAATGGATGAGACATAATATTTTATAACCCACTAAAAACTCGCAAGGATAATCATATACTCGGTAAAAATCAATTCATTACCGTACTATTCGGGTTTATTACTCTTATATACAGTTTCATGTGTATCATACGGGTTTGGTACTCAAATATAGCACCATCTTATGTTTTTAATTGTGTTTGCTATCATTATTATAATTGATCCCTCAAAAAAATTTAAGAAGAGATCATCTCTCAGTCAATCTATTTTAAATTATTATTATTATTATTATTACTCCCTCTGAGTTTCTATTATTATCTCACTTTCCTTTTTAGGCTGAGTTTGATTTTTATCTCACTTTTTCTTAGGCTATCAATATGGGGTTCACAATTACTCTTCCATTTATCTCTCTTTCTTATTTTTGAATCACGTATTTCTCCTTCCTTATTTTCCAACCAAATTTTTTTTGGGACAATGATAGAAACTCAAAGGGAGTACTCCCTCCGATTTTTTATTATCTTCCCTATTTTTTTATTGGGCTGAAACACTATTTCTTCCCTATTTTTATTTTAGGCCATCAATATGTGGTCTAGAATCACCCTTACATTTCTCTCTCTTCCTTTTTTTTATTTTGAACCACACATTCCTACCCCTTATTTTCTTCTCCAAAACCAAAAGGGAAGATAGTAAAAATTGGAAGGGAGTATTATTTTTGAATCATTTTTAAATAAAAAATAGAGAGAGAAAAAGAAAGAGAAGGCTAAAGAGGTGGGGAAAGGAAGAGGAGGATGTAGGAGTGGGGTAGTACTAGACTACTAGTACCATAAAGACAAGATGCGTGTCAGAAAAGGAAGGAAAGCAATTTAATCAATAAACTACTCAGTCGTGCTACTTTCCTATTCGTCCACGTAAATCCTCTCTTCTTTCCCTCACTCCACCCGTCATAAACCATTTCCACGTGTTGCCCTTACTACCCCCTCTCTCTCCTGCCCCCCCTTACCGCTTCCCCCTGCCCGCTCTCCTCCTGCCCGCTTTTCTCCCTTTTATATTCCCCCTCCTCCTCTCCCTCTCATTTCTTCATTTTTATCGCCTTTGTTTACTTACTCCATCTTCTCTATTCGATTCGGTAACTTCGGTTAGGTTATTGTTATTCAAGCTTAGATCGTTAGATGGCTGGGATGTGCTGCGGGATTAACGTTGCAGGTGAGACTACTACTGAACCGGTAGTGAGTCCGGTCGAACCGGCGGTTCGTACTGGTCACCGTCGGAGAATCGAGATTCGGAAGATCATTTCCGATTTCTCCGGTGATATTTCTGATAATCAGCGGTTAATCAAACGTCATAAAGCGGATAAAGATAAAGATTCCGTAGTTGAAGAGATCCTACTTCCCAAGTATGGTGTAACCTCGGTTTGTGGTCGTAGAAGAGACATGGAAGATTGCGTCTCTGTAATACCTCATTTCTTAAGAACAAACTACAACGATGACGATGATAATAATAATAGTAATAGTAGTAGTGGTTCTAAGAAGAGAAAATTCAATCATGGAGCTCATTTCTACGGTGTTTTCGACGGCCATGGCTGCTCTCATGTAATAATACTACACTACTTGATTGGTTATTACACTCACACTATTAGTTACTTCCTCCGTTTTTTCTTTTGTGAGGAAAAAAGTAGGTCAATGAGACTAATTCAAGAAAATAGAGGGACTAATAGTTAGTTACTTTCTCTGTCTCGTTCATTTCTTAACTTAAGAATTAAAGTGATTTTAATCGTGGAGCCTAATTAATAAATTAATTATTATGTTATGTTTGTTGTGAATTATTCAGGTGGCGAAGAAATGCAAAGAAAGGATGCACGCCATAGTTAGAGATGAGATACAGTGTAGAGTAGAGCGCGAGGAGGAGGAGAAGTGGAGCGAAACGATGTCGTCGAGTTTTATTAGGATGGATAGAGAAGTAGGAAAGAGAGTTAACGTTAACGTTAACGCATCATCATCTTCGGCTTCATGTAGATGTGAGTTGCAGACGCCAATGTGCGACGCCGTCGGATCAACTGCTGTCGTTTCTATTGTTACGCCCACGCAAATCGTTGTTTCCAACACCGGTGACTCTCGCGCTGTTCTCTGCCGTGCCGGCGTCGCCATCCCTCTCTCCGCCGATCACAAGGTCACAATCTTACTTAAAACCCTCTTTTCATTTGTATACTCCTTTCGTTTCAATGAATTGTTTGTCTTTTCTTTTGACACTAAAAGTAAGGATCTAATGAGGGAGTGACATGTGGAGCGAAACTCACGAGAAGGGTCAAATTACCTATAAAAACATTCCTAAAATAGAAAGACAAACAATTCATTGGGACGCTCCAATATGGAATAGACAAACAATTCATTGAAACAGAGGGAGTATTAAAGTTCAATAGCAGTAGAGCCATATTTTGGAAGTTATAACTTTGAGAAAGTTTCCGAGTCTATGCCTCCTAGATTTCGAGGCACCAACTCCTTTCCGTGACAGGGAACCACAATCGCTACCTTTTGGTGCGTTCTAGATAAATTCTTTGATGTACGCGATATACTCGAAGTCTAGAGAATATAGCCTCAGGTTGCGCAACTTCCACACTTAACCTGAAACTCATGGAGTTTGGTCACATGTTTTAACCACTAGGCTTTCCACCCTTATGATTAGAGTTTGCAACTGAACGCTCTTAACCAGCCTGAGACTCATAGAGGTCGTGATCACATGTTTTAACCACTAGAATCCAACTCATATGGGGATCGAGTTTGCAACTTATTAGAGCACGCCGCTTTAAAAAAAATAAATTAAAAAGTCATGTATGTAGTATTATGCTGATGGATGGATGAATGAAATGATGCAGCCGGATAGAGCAGATGAGTTGAACAGAATCGAGGAAGCAGGAGGACGTGTGATATACTGGGACGGTCCACGTGTGCTAGGAGTGCTGGCAATGTCACGAGCAATCGGCGACAATTACCTAAAGCCGTACGTCATCCCTGACCCGGAGGTGACGGTGACTGAGAGGAGGAGCGATGAGGACGAGTGCCTTATCCTGGCCAGTGACGGGCTGTGGGACGTCGTCTCCAATGAGACGGCGGCCACAGTGGCCAGGATGTGCCTCATGAATGCTGATAAGGGGAATGACAACGCAGCAGCAGCAGGTTCAGTCAAGGAGGGCGGTGAAGGTGGCGGTGAAGGTGAAGGTGAGAGGGATAAGTCCGACAAGGCGTGTGTGGATGCCTCCATTTTGCTGACGAAGTTGGCTTTGGCCAGGCGGAGCACGGATAATGTTAGCGTTGTAGTAGTTGATTTGAGAAAAAGATTAAATGGATTATGATTATGATTATTGTTGTTAATCAGAGAGTATTTGATTAGTAAGTATTAGTTTAGTGATAATGATAATTATTTGGGGATTTAATTAATTGTGATGTTGATCGGTTGGTGGGTTTGGAAGGTGAGGTGGTGGTTGATTGGTTGGTTGGTCGGACGGAGGTTGACTAGTCCATCTTATCTCTGTTGTATCCTGGGTATGCTTGTCGCTTGATATTTTCGAATGAGGTTGATATTCAAGAGATGTCGATGTCGATGTCATTTTATCCCCCGCTAAAACAATTTCTTCCTTCCATGGGCTTAAGACTCATTAGTTTTAGGGATATACTAGTATTAAACCCACTTCACTCCTTTCGTCATGGTTTGTGTTCCTTATGGATGCCTCGACTTGATCTTCCCGGGCCTCTTTGCTTCCTTCGTGATGTTTGGGATTTGGGAACGATACTTGTGCGGGCTCTTGAAGCTTGGGAACGGGATCCTAGGCTTGGTCATCCACAAAGACGCTCATATGACTTGTATAACTTGGAAATAGGTCGAAATGTTATGTTATCCTTGGATCAAACCTAGTAAAACCAATCAAAATATACTAGAAGAGACATTAGTAGCTCAAAAACATTTCAAAGAGTGATTTTGTCAAGGAAAGTGAGACAAAACACGTGATAAGAATGGTACTCCCTTCCCTAATTGGGAGAATGAAACATGTTATAATCTGTCGATTGAAAAACCTCGTCGTTAGCCAACACAACAAAAAAGGGAACCTGAGTAAGGGGATCGTTGCATCCGGCGATATCAACCCTACTCAAGGTCCTCAAATCTCTAAAGAACTACTTCTACATACTCCGTAGCACTTATGTTCGAGCAGTTAGCCGCCACAACGAGATTTTTGTCAACACTCTTGAAAAGGCTCGTCTCAACCCTCAGCCACGAAAGATCTGGGAACAAGCATTGACGTAACCCCGCGCAAATTGGTATACCCAACTAAACAATCCAGTGGACGCTCGAGAAGGACCTTGTTTAGAATAAAGGAAAGGAAAGCGCACCTCTCGTCCACAACATTCGAAAAGGGTGAAGCAGAGGCTGCAAAGCCGTCGGGCGACCCGGAACCAACCTCAACAGTAGAAGCCTCTAAAACAAACCGTTTGCAATGAAGAATTTACCGCCTCGCCCGAGAAAACGCAGAGCCGGCAAGACCGGTCACCCCAAAAATCCAAACCCGAAAATCGTACCGATAAGAAGGGGATCCAGACTATATCAGACCCCCTTAGGACCGGGTTTGAAACAGACCGACAAAATAGACTAAATTTGATAGTATTTTTTTTATAAGTGTGGACCAAACTGGACTGGAGACCAGTCACGAATGTTTTGGAGACCCAAAACCCAAGATTGAATTTTTTTTTGGTTCAACGAATAACGAACTTAGTCGCATTACAATATAGGAGAAGAGAGATTCGAACTTGAGACCTACTGTCCAGAGCTCCTAGTATTGGATTTTTCCATTCACACAAGTCACAAATGACAGAATTTGTAAACTGGGGAAAACCAAATTTGTGACAGAAATAAACAATTTAATTCTCCATTTCCACTCCTACTACGGAGTATCATCATACAGTAATTCATACACTACTCAATTTTCATGGCGCTTTCTTCAAGGATTTCTCAGGTGCCTGCCCTTTTTCTATCAAAATTGTACTCGTACTACTCCACTATCTATGCCCATTTCAGTTAGGGTTCGTTTCATTTAATTACTTACGGATTATTCATTCTTCTCCGTGTTCAAAGATTGAAGATTTATCAATTGCGTTTTTTTTATATATTGATTGTTTTATATGTAGGGTTGTTGTTTTGGCTATGTTTGTAATTAATCATTGAAGTTTGGACAAATTTGCTTCGTTTGATTGTGGTTGGTTACCTGAGTAGTATCTATGATCTTTGAAAGTTGAGATCTTTTCTTGGTATAGTTTGAGACTTCGAGTTAATTAGTTACTATTCCCTCCGTTCCTTTTGTCACCAAGGGTAAGGATCCAATGAGGAGGTGACAAGTGGAGCAAAACTCATGAGAAGAGTCAATTGTATATACAAAACATTCCTAAAATAGAAAGACAAACAATTCATTGAGACGCCCCAATATGGAATAGGCAAACAATTCATTGGAACCGAGGGAGTATATTCATACCTTGCCGTAGATGTCTTAGCCTAGTAGTTAGAACAGACTTACCTGAACGGTGGGTCTTAGGTTCGATCTCCTGTCCGCTATTGTAATGCGACTAAGTGTACTCTTCGTTGAACCTAAATTAGAACAGACTTGTATGGTAGATGTCTTAGCCTAGTAGTTAGAACAGACGGTAGGTCTTAGGTTTGATCCCCTGCCCGCTATTGTAATGCGACTAAGTGTGTTCTTCGTTGAACCTAAATTTGTGGAAGGTGGGATGGGAGGGGGAGGGAGATTTATTCTCAAATTGGGTGACCCAACTAGATGTTTTAGGCTAGTGTTAAAACGGAGGTATCCTGAACGATAGGTGTAGTTTTTGGCTAGTGTTAAGACGGAGGTACCCTATCAGGTTTGATATCCCATCCCTGCCATTGTAATGCGAGCAAGTGCGCTCTTATTGTGTTACCCTGGATATAAGTTGGAATTGTTTTATTTATTAAGAAAGGAATTTGTGAGCTCAAGCGTATTTATTCTCGAATTGGGTGACCCCAACTAAGTATTCTATGTGTTTTAGGTGTTTCAGAGCCTTAAAATGAATACTCAGAATATGGTGGATGCCACCCTTGCCGAAATCATTCTTGCCGTCAACCCTTCCAGGAAGGACTTCGAGATAAGAATGCGCATTATTGAGGAATTACGATATGTTGTAAGTTCCATTGACAGTCTCAGAGGTATGTATGTGTGTATGTATGTATGTATGTATGTGCATGTCTAACACCTCTCATCATGTTTTCATGTTGTCCATGCTCATTATCCTGATATCGCAACTTGATTTTTATCTGCTAGGTGCGACTGTGGAACCATTTGGGTCGTTCTTGTCTCAGCTCTTTTCACGTTGGGGAGATTTGGATATCTCAATTGAGTTGCCGAATGGGTCACATATTCTAGTCCCTGCTAAAAAGCACAAACAGTTGTTACTTGCAGATCTTTTAAGAGCATTACAGAGGACAGGTCATACTTCTTATTTTCGTGTTTTTGATTTGCTTTTTTTTATGTGTCTGTCTGTAACTGCCTTTACTCTCGCTCATTATTTTCAGTAATTGATTTTGGGTGTTTATATTGCTCGAAGCACATTTTTTAAGCTGCAAGTACAAGTATAGTGACTACAACTAAGTTTCGAACTACGTTTACTAAAAAGTAAATAAATGTGGATGAACTAAAGGAAATGCAAACGGGGGAAAAAGTGTGCTTAGTTACAAATACTCCGTATATGACGAGTGCTTATTTCATTTAAGACAATATAAAGACAGACCCTTAATTCTCATAGTTTACTCCTTACCTAGTCTATTACTCCCTCATTTTTCTTTTATTAGCCCCATGGGGCCTGCTTTTCATCTCACAAAAAATGGGAAATGTGGCTAATTTATAAAAATGGAGGGAGTACGTAAAGCCTAATTTAGGTGCATTGAGAATGTTTTACTGGGTACTTTTCATTGCGAGAAATGCTGTTGATTTTTATAGAACATCATGTATTCACAGGGAGCTTTAGGAGATTGCAGTTTGTGTCTCATGCCAGAGTTCCCATTCTGAAGCTCGAGAGCAAAGTTCAGAACATCTCTTGTGACATCTCAATTAATAATCTGTCGGGGCATATGAAGTCTAAGTTTTTGTTGTGGATCAGTCTTATAGATCCCCGGTTCCGTGATATGGTTTTGTTGGTATGCTCTTCTGACATTACTTCACATTGATATTATTAAGTATTTGAGAATATACTCCATTATTTAACATAATTCATATTTTCTAATATTGAGCATATTGGATACCGAGACAAATAACATTTACAATACTATCTTTATTTCAGGTCAAGGTGTGGGCAAAAGCAAATGGTATCAACAACCCAAGCAGTGGGACATTCAACTCGTATTCACTGTCTTTACTCGTTATCTTCCATTTTCAGGTACAGTAGTTAATTGAGGCCAATGAATGTATGCTATTTCTAGGTCCGTAGGCATTTGATTTGAATTAGGGTGAGACCTACTTAAAAGTTTATATATTCCTCAATTAGTAACAGGGTAATTGGGTTGGTGTGAGACCGTCTCATATATGTTTTTTTTGTGTTTCTGCTTATCTTCTCATCATGAGTTAATGAGCAGATAATGAAATTTATTTTCTGTTTTCTTCCATCGTTGTGCAGACATGTGCTCCGCCTCTTTTGCCTCCATTAAAAGATTTGTATCCTGGGAACTTGCATGATGAACTTATGGGTGAGCAACTTTGTTTGGTATCTCATACCTCAGAATGCCACTTCATTTGCAGATAGCAATATCCCTATTTTTCGCTTCCTTGTTAAGTGTGCTTTTATGAATCATCTAATCGTTTTCCTTCCAATTTCCAACACCCTAAATTCTGAAAATTTGGTTGTTACAGGGGTAAGGGCTGATGTGGAAAGGCGCATTGAAGAAATAGCCGTCAGAAATATAGCAAGATTCAGGAAAGAGAGAATACCTAACTTCAGCAGTCTATCTGAACTCTTCATCACATTCCTCGACAAGGTACTTCCTTTTTTTTTCGAAAGTGTGTGGTTCCAAACAGGACTCCTATCATTCAAGAAGAAAAATTCAGTCAGTCCTACAAACAAAGAGTAATCGCTTTGTTAGGCTGGTGATTTTAACACGTGAAGTTCTGCAGTTTATGGACATCAGTATAAGGACAGCAGAGCAAGGCATTTGCACGTACAGCGGACAATGGGAGAACATTTCTACGAATACCAGATGGCTCCCCAAGACACATCCCATTATTGTATGGCCTCTTTTCCCCGTTCACTTTCTCTATCATTTGTTCGTCTTTTTTTCTTGTCAGGGAAATAGTGGCCATTTTTGAGGATCCTGTAAACAAAATGTTCTGAGTCTGCCAGTGCTTATAGCATTAAATATTATTGATCTTGATTGATTGATTGATTGATTGATTTGTGATGACTAGATAGAAGATCCGTACGAACAACCAGTGAATGCTGCAAGAGCTGTTTCCCGTTCCCGGCTGACAAATATAGCTGAAGCCTTTAGAACGACTTACAACCTGCTTGTTGATCCATACCAGAGTCGTATTACTCTCATCCCCTCGTTAGTACCGCCTGAGATAATCCATTTGTTCCCCGGAGGTCCATTTGTGAATTTAAGGAACGATGTTAGGCCCTCCTATCCATGGTTAGATCAAAACGCGTCATATGTTAACTATTCATCCACACCACAGTTTCAACATCGATTTCACAATGCAATGCAAGTGAATCAGCCCAGAATGTTCAAGGGGCAAAACAGTAAACAACAATATCTCGAACAGAGGTCAAGGGAGAGGCCTAGAAGGCAGCATCAAAGCGTGGACAACAGACAAAGAGCGGCGCAGACAGTTGTGCCCCCAAATACAAGCACCTTACAGTCAACTCGCAATGACAACCGGGTTTTTAAGGCGGCTCCAGCAGCTCAAGGCCAGCAAGTGTGGCGGCAAAAGCAGTTTGACAAGTGACTGGGACATTCAAGGTGAATCTGTGTTTAATTTGTTGCATAGCCAGAAATCAGAATAGCCCGAGTGAAGAAGCTGCTTCAAATGGGTTGACTCTGGATGTCTTCTCAGGGCATTTTTGTGAAAGTATGGTTCACTCTGTACAATATAGAGCTCAATCCAGCCGAAGCTCGAGTTGAATATGACAACCGCGTCCACAAGGCAATATAATCCCCCCTTTATGGTTATATTGTCGGTTTTTGGTCGTATTATTGTGGCTACTACTTTTTTATAACTAGACAAAGGTGTATTGGACTAGTTTTATCAATGGGTTTCACATAAGAACTGATGCCGTTAATGACCTACTCCCTCCGTTTCAATGAATTGTTTGCCTTTCCTTTTGACACCAAGGTTAAGAGAACCAATGAGGGAGTGACATGTAGAGCAAAACTCACGAGAATGATCAAATTGCATATAAAAAACATTCCTAAAATAGAAAGGCAAACAATTCATTGAGACGCCTCAATATGGAATATGCAAACAATTCATTGGGACGGAGGGACTATTATGGTATCGGTTTCCCAATTTGCATGTTGGAACTTGAAGAATGGAGGTACAAGTATCCTTAACATAACACTACAAGATTTACTCATTTTCATTACCACAACATCAGAGCCTTAGTCCCAAAAGATTTGGGGTCCCAAGAGATTTGGGATCGGCTAACATGAATCAGAATCTGAGGTCGTCATCCTCGTTTTCACTAATGAATACGAGTACAAATCCATGATATGCATATCTAATCAACTTATGGAATTATTTGGTGTTACAAGAATACAATAACTCATTGACATCAGCCTTGGGCCTTTTCTCCTCAGTAATTTGTAAATGGTGTCGCCTGACTTACAAAACCTATAAATAATTCCTATACATACACTAGTACAAACAAGGAAAAAGCCTTCGATCCCAAACAATTTGGGGTTGGCAAACATGAATCGGATTTTTTTTCTCCATTAGCTTTGGCCACTGTAATCCCTCGACAACCCATGCAAACACCTTTCCATATGAGGCTTTGTAATTATGGCCATATATCGATTTTGCCAGACTCGAATTGTGAAATACTCATTTTCGCAAGAGAAGCTTATCACATGTCAATACTTTGTAGCTAGCATGGGGACCCTCGGACGTGGCATGGATAGCTGCACGCCATCCCATTGCCTGGGCAATTTCTTGAAGTTGTTCGATGATATAGATAGTATCACGAATATAAGCACGCCCGCCTGGTCTTAGCATTCTATCCATCTCTAGCATAATGCTAGACATATTGCATCTGACAGATTTACAAACAACAGCATGAAAACAAATACTCTCAAGGACTACAAATAACATTACCCTCGAGTCTCAGTGATTCCCACTTTGTGACGGAGTAAGGTGCAAATGGGTATATGCATGTTTAACAACCATTTTTTAAAGTCGTTCAGGTGTAGAGGTTGTTTTCCAATGACCATTAGAAAACTCAGTTGCTTCAAATTTATATACTTCCTCTAAGTTTAATTGATCTTCCCATTCCAAAATGGCACAAGATTTTTTGGTAGGATTAAAATAATGAAAAGTAATGTAAAAAGTATGAAGTGGATATGAAAAGTAATGTGAAAAGTAATGTAAAATAAGGTAATTGTGTAAATGAGTTGGTAAGTTTGGTAAATATGAATAAGTAGTAAGGGTAGTATGGTAATTGACATGGGGAGGGAACGGCGTGAACAAAAAGGTTTGATTATTACGTGTAGATGCTGGAATCAGTATTTCGTTTTGCGAATGCAATAGCTGAAATCACGTTCTACTCACACTAATAGAGAGAATGGTCGAAGAATGTTTGAACTTACCTTTTCTGCTCAACAGCAAAAAGGCCAGAAGCATGCAACAGATCGTAAGTTCTTGGGTATGTATCAAAGGGTTCACACCTGCAATCATCGTGCAAGTCATTATGTCTCAAAACAGGGAGTTTAGTCTGTGTAAGACTGATTGACGGTAATCATAGACAATAAAGATGGGGGTTAAGTGCAATAAGCATTATCTATGTAGTCACACCTTGGACGTTATAATTATCCATGCAGAAATGGCTGCATATACTACATTAACTACAATAATATTAATACCCAGTGCCTTAGGGTTCCCGAAAATTGTGGGATACGGGGACTGGATGTTCACATTCTTATCCTTACGGTCAACGCATCAAATGAGTGCACATCCATTTTAGTAAGCCATTAGGCTTTATTCCATTATGATTCAGTGCCAAAGAATAGTGACTCCGTGACTATTGGAAACAGGGAGATGAGATGATTGCCAATATTGCCGTCAATCAAAATAAGAGAGCAGTAACACCACATACCAATCATGCATCACCCCAATCAGTCCACGATCATAGATAACTGGCAACGTGTTTGGTCCACTGACAGGGACGATATTCATAACCCAGCAATCTATACCATTATTGATCATTGCAGCTGCAAATCTGTCAAAATCATGATACATGAAGCAGTTATCAAACTGACAAGAATAAACAACTACCCAAGACTCCATGCACACTTCACAAGAATGAAAGGCAAAGGAGAGAGTTAGTCTTGATACCCCCCATAGCCAGCTCTCATATCCATTACATTTCTTAATTTCATACTCTTCCAATGCCAGGCGCGAACATAGCCTTCAATAATTTCATTCCAATATTTAGTTTCAGCCTTGAACAGCTCTTTCCTAGATATGTAGGCGTCAATTTGGATACTCTGCAGCCTCTCTGGAGGAGTTAACAATCGGTCGGGCCAGTTAGGCACATTTCCTCCATAACCATTTTCTGGTAGACGAGCGATGCATGGTTTGAGGCTAACGTACCTAATTTATCACAAGTATCAGTGAAGTCCAATGACAATACACGAAGGACAAGGTTCACAAGAATAAATTAAAGCTTGACACCTATCTTAACATACATAATTTGGTTAGCTGTTTTTGACACAAGGCTTGAGAAAGTAAGGGCACTACAGTCGAACCATGCTGATAGTTGTATATCGTTACTATTACTATCCCAGCATCATCAGTCTGCTATTCAGAACTAAAAGACTCGAGAATTCTATCAGGATGAACACACTTCTTTTCCATGCCTAGATTCTAGAATCAATTCTCCGAAATAATGGAAAATTAGATTGAGACAGAATCAAAACAAGTTGGCTAAAGTGGCCAGATCTTCGATGTTTCTATGAGACACGACCATGTTCCACGAATGTAAAGGGAAACCATACCGCTAACAAAATGCATCATGACTTAGGAAACTAAAGGACACATTTTCCTTTTTTTTAATTAACCAGTTTAACTCTTACACTGTCTTAGTACCAATTTATAGCCTTGTCCAAATTGTCATATTTCAATTCAGTGAAATGAGAAATAACATACATACCATACATTATCTGGATTGTCATCGGCATCACACATAGGAGGATGAGTTCCAGCTTCACGGGATAAATAGCAACTATTGTTCAAAGGCTTTTGCCATATTGCAATATACCCTTCCTTCTTGACCAGCTCCCAACAAAGTCTAGTCGTAAGGTTAACCATTTCTGCCCGAAAGATGAAAGAAAAAATTCCAGAGTAAGATTGTGTACAAGGAGCATGTGTTAAGTGGAAAAAACATTAGGAACATGCAAACGTGAGAAGTTTGTCATCCTTGGTTCGCTCCCAGCGCATAATCAAATAGAAAATAACTAACAACCATGTTTCCTAAAATTTATAACAGCTTCCTGGAATAATGAGTTGGAAGCAAAGATATGATAACATGTACGAGAAATTAGTTTCATTTAATATGTTTGTCTTTACTTGAGCGTAAGCCTGCAAACGGGTCAACCATATCGGGGTCGGGTTAATTCAGGTCAGTTCATTTTCGGGTCAGAAAGAATCCGGTGAAATTTGGGTCAGCTTGAACATTTCAGATTCGGGTCATTTTTGGGTCTTATCATTTTGAGCTTTTTAGGAATATTCAGGTAGCTCAGTTTGGGTTACGGTTAAAAACTCTACAAAATATAGAAGAAACCCTACATAACATCTCACGATCAAAAGTTAATGGTAGGAAAGCCTCATAAGCATTGTAGGTTTATGGTACGTACTAGAAGCAAGACATAAAAATAAACATCTAACCTTTCCATTGCTCTTCTAAAACTGGTTCATGCTTATAAACAGGCTGTGCAGCCCAGGCAAAGTAGCCCCCTGCTCGCAGTATCCTATTGACCTCAAGCAGATGAATTCCATCTTTAACATACGAACGTTGAATGAAGATCACAAGATTAGCAATTCAATTGAAATTTTGCAGATCAAGTGTAAAAAAAAAAGGTAAAAAGGTTCACTTATATTTAAAAAACGTTGATGACGACGACGATGATGATAATAAATTGTTCGATTTCATGGCAGTGCATTGTAAAGTTGTAACTTACACCATCAATTTGCATGAGACACCTCTTAATACTACTACTAACATAGTAGAAACTATAAAAAAAAATGCCGTGTGAAAGTGTTACCCTTGACAAATAGGCAGTTAAATACGAAGTTTTGAAGCCTCACATGTATTAGCAGGCATAGATATTCGGTAATGTGAAGCAACATGCAAATGACAAGGCGCTGAGATAA
The DNA here is from genome assembly GCA_958450325.1 of Agrostemma githago. NCBI lineage: Eukaryota > Viridiplantae > Streptophyta > Magnoliopsida > Caryophyllales > Caryophyllaceae > Agrostemma > Agrostemma githago. The sequence goes on from OY288242.1 coordinate 1,265,104, forward strand.
AAATATTACCATCACGAGTCCAATTGATTCTACATCTTGAGCAATGGATGATATCAAAAGCCTGACTAGGATATGGTAGACGGCGAGTTGTAAAGGCCGCTACCATAGCAGGCACTCCACGCTCAAGTGCAAATTGAATTTGATTCTCATGAACATCCTTCGGAGCTATTGATAGGGTGGTTACATTTCGCGACATGAGGTAAGCACCAAAGCTCGCAACACCACATCCAACATCCAGTACAACACGTGTATGTTGGCCAAATGCAATAGCAGGGATCATCTACATGTTATAGCTAAATGAGACTAAAAGACATACAAACATGGAGGTTCTTAACTACTTGCATATCAAAGTAAACAACCTGGGCGATTTGATCCAAGTACTGATTTGCACCATGTATAAATTGTGTACCCCCTCCCGGAAATTTAAATTTGTCCTTGTCTCTCGTCATCCAGTTTTGACCTCCTTTATCTTCAACCAGGCGTGTGTGAGGAACATTAAAGTACCACACCTGCAATTAGAACAGACGGCCTCAGTACTATACCACTGATAGAGAAGAAGAGATTGACGGCTGCAAGCCCATCACACATCGTCCTGGGTTTTCTAGGAGTATAGTTTAAATTAGTCGACTTTACTACACCACATCCAGTCATCCAGCTCAATAAGTTTATCATACCACCCCTCTAAATCGAATAAAGAAATCAATGTTTCCATTTCACATCCCCAAAGGGACGCTGTATTCTGTATCAAATCCGCATCCAACTACTGCAAACTACCTTTACTCATCTCTCCCCAATCAAATCTCTGATACTTTTTCTTCTAGTGGTAGTAGCATTCCAGTGCTTTTGCTCAAATTTAAACCTATAAACTGAAGCAGTATACAGCTAGCTATCAAATCCGTGTCTAACTACTGCAAACTACCGGCTCTCATCTCTCGTCAAGCAAATCTCTGATACTAAGCATTTGCTCAAATTTAAACCTATAAGCAGCATTTCCTGTGATACTGAAAATAAATACAGGTAGCTATGAATCAACGATTACAGTTGGATCTTCGATATATTTCGGAACAATGTCAAATCCTAGGTCTGCCACTGGATACAAAGCGTTGATCAACATAGAATGGAACAGAAAACAGATGTATGAAGAGAGAAAGAGTAGCAGCGAACCTCGTCGCGGCTTTTGGGCCACGGGATAGGAATCTTGTAGTTCTTTGGAGGCGGAACGAGGCAGTCCAATCCCTGAGGACAATGCCGCTCAAATTTCTCACCATGCTCAGTAGAATTAAGCTTCTCAATGGCCTCCACATTATCCATACAAGGTATATACTCCCTTAAACTCTCTGAACACATCGGAAACTTAGAAACCCTAACCCTAACCCTAACCTTACCTTCATCTTCCGCACCGACAGTCGCATTCTCCCAATTCTCCACCACTGTCGGATCAAAATCACCGATCTCGAAGTTATCCGTCATCACGCCGTTCTCATCCACCACGCCGAACCGCTTCATCACCGGCGGAGATTGCGGCGGAGGCTGGGACGGCGGGGGCGGGGATGGCGGGGGCGGCGATGAGGGAGGCGGGGAGGGGGTTTCAATGGAGGAGATGTTGAAGGAGCGGTGGAGGTTAGGGGAGATGGCGACAGAGGAGGGGGAGGAAGGGGAGGAGGTGGCGGTGGCGGAGGAGGAGGAGAAGAGGACGGAGGAGGAGGTGACATTGGACCAGCGGAGGCCGAGGAAGAAAAAGGAGAGGGAGAGGAAGAGGAAAGAGCAGATCTTGAGGAAGAAGGAGGATTTAAGGATGTCAGGGACGCCATTGTTCCAAGCTTCCTTCATGCTTCTTCTTTATTCTGCGATGGCGTCTTGATGCTGCTGATCTATAATTGCAGGTATCTGATGATCATGAAGCTTGAGTAGTTGAGTGTGAGTGACATGCACAATGTTCCTTGTGACGAAATCCGTAATACTTCCTCCATTTTTATTTTATCCGATACTCCCTTCGTTCAAATCCAAAGTGCACATTTTTTTTTGACACTATTCACAATTAAAGTAAATTTTCGATAGAGAAAATATAGTCAGGTGGGGTCTGGTTTGATTCATCTTTATGAGTAGGTTAAAAATATCAAATTTTATAATTTTTGCTAATGTAAAATGAAAGATATCGATGGTGCAATACGTGTCTCGACAAATGTGCAAAAGAGAAATGTGTAGTTTGGATTTGAATGGAGGGATTACAAATTTTTTTTTGTAATGAATATAAAATGATAAATTTAAGAAATATTGAGAGTAAAATGATAAGTGCTTGTAAATAGAAAAGAATAATGGTATAAAGTGTCGTAAATAGTAAGGGTAGTATGGTAAAAATTATGGATCAAAATGAAAATAGATGAAATGGAAGATAGGAAAAAGGCTTACCAAAAAAGAAAATTGGAAATATATAAAAAAAATGGGAGAAGTATCAAGTCTCCTGAGAGACGGTCTCATTAACTTTATTGAGAGACTAAGTACAAATGAAAGTAACAGTGGTACCAAACCTAATAGAAGTAGGTACGATTAACATAAAAGAGTATACAACACAAAACAAAGTTGTCATTTAAGGATACGAATAGAACATAGAGTGCTGAAAAGTGGTCTCTCAATAAGTTATTGAGAGACCGTCTCTTTCAAGATTTTGTGTTATAACATAGAGGCGGTACTATTTTTAACACAGAGCATTATAATCGTTTCTTCTTAAACACAAAAAAAAAACATTTTTATGTTCAAAGATGGAATGTCATTTCATGTGCAATTGAACTCATTTCTGTTCGTGTTTTCAATCCTCTATATACTAAAAGAATAATGCTTACTAAAAATTCCGACCGAAATATGATCATTTTTATATAAGTCCCAAAGAACATTTCATAAATAATTCAAATCTATTGCTAGTATTCATTGACATTAATATCAAAGAAATAATTTTTTTTTTAAAAAAAACTCTTTATGAAAATAATTTGAGAGATTTTATAATATGATGCCATTAACTTTGTCACAAAAAAAAATTCTGTGAATTGCAATTAAATTTTCGAGATCACTTTTTTACTTAGATTTTTACAACAATATACTCCACTATAGAATAGACATAATACACTTACACTCAAAAATCATAAATTATAGAGCAACACTTTCACACATGAGATGATACATTTTGTAAAAAGATCTTTCAATTACTACTAAAAAATGAGAGAACTTTTTATACAAATGGATGTCCACAAGGTGACGTTTTTACTGCCATCCTTATGGAGGATGGATTGTTTTCTCCACCGAGTGTACTTTGCTTAAATAAAATAAAGTTGGTACAAGACTCTTTGCATCTCCACCTCTCCAAGCGGAAGAACCGTCTGACACACAACATAGTTGATGTGATGCTCCGATCCTAGATCTCGACGTTATTTTCTTGATGGCAAAAAAAAAACTTATACTCCTTCCGTTCCAATCAATTCCATACATTTGCTTTGTTACGTACACCCATTCACGTTTTCTATTGCTATATCTTTAGTTATATCCATGATACATGATACACTCGATTTCTAAAAATTATAAAAAATTGATATTCATGATACACTCGATTAGACAATTTAATCCAGATCTCACATGACTATATTTTATCTTATATATTAGAAGTTACATCGACGATTTCACTCACCTATAAATAGTGTCTAAAAAACAAATGCAAATAATCAAATGGAACGGACATAGTATCTCACATTCTTAACGTGCGAATGTGCGACGGTTTATTGAGAGATCAATCATGACTTATTTTATGACATATATAATCCGTCTTAATCATAAAATGGTACATTCTCCCAACGTTATGCCAATCCTTTACTAAATTTGTTTTCAATATTTAAATCAGATAAGATTTGGGTAACCAATCATGTGAGTAAATGAGGTGTAAGTGAACACCAATCCAAGGGTTTCAGGTCCAAGCTCCTGCAAGCGCGAACTTGTGGGAGTTGTATGACTTGAGACTATGCCTTCTAGATTTCGAGTCTGTCGTCTACAGGCGGTTTACCAAAGGTATCGACTGCGGATTACTCCATCATTAAAAAAAATACAAATTCTTGGGAGAGACGGTCTCTCAATAACTTATTGAGAAACCACACTTTAGTACCACTCTATCTATTCGTACCTTTAAATGACAACTTTGTTTTGTACATGTTTTTATAACAAACGTACCCTCTCTATATTTGTACACTCTTTTATTTTAATCGTACCTACTTCTATTAGGTTTGGTACCGATTTGGTACCATTGTTACTTCCATTTGTACTCAGTCTCTTAGTAAAGTTAATGAGATACCGTCTCTCAGGAGACTTACTAAAAAAAAAAAGAGGTGAAAGTAGATGGGTAATGAAAAACACGTTTAAACACGTCCAACCATCAGCAAAGTACAAACACTATATATAAAGGTAGTACCAGACTGCAGAAGGAGCATCACCTTCCTCTATATCATCTACTCTTCTTCTCTCATCATTTAATAATAAGGAAAAAAAAAAGAAAAAAAATTCACCAACTTCCCCAATTCTGAAATCACGAAATCTTTCGTTTCTTCGATTTCTTTCAATTTTATCCATCGATCAACGAATTAATCATTAGAAACCCTAGAAAATTCATCAAACCTCCTTCATTTCCCCCTAATTTCGCGAATTAGGGTTTGTTCAAAGGGGTTTAATCTTTCTTGGTGCAAATTTTCTTGAAACCCTAGAAAATTCATGAAATTATGACCAAATTCAATACAAAGGACCCGAAACGGGGCGACAACAGCGAAGAATCAGTATCAAGATCGATAATCGAGACGGTAAACGGGTCGCATCATTTCGAAATCAAGGGTTATTCGCTTTCGAAAGGGATGGGTCCTGGTAAATACATCTCGAGCGATACATTTACCGTGGGAGGGTACGATTGGGCGATTTATTTTTACCCGGATGGTAAAAACCCTGAGGATAATTCACTGTATGTGTCGGTATTCATCGCTTTGGCCAGCGAGGGGACGGATGTTAGGGCTTTGTTTGAATTGACGCTGGTTGATCAAACTGGGAGGAATGAGGATAAGGTTCACAGCCATTTCGCTCGAAATCTCGATAGCGGTCCTTATACTTTGAAGTACAAGGGCAGCATGTGGTAATGCCTCTCACTTGCTTATACAGTAGTTCATTTTGCTACCATCTCTGATTTGTATGTATGATGAATGTAGGGATTTCGTTGTAGAATCGCCTTTTTTGTGTTGTTTATGTTCATCTATGTTGGGTAAAGCTAGCTGCTGGTAGATAGCACAGTTAGTAGGGTTTGTATTCAATTTATGCGATTATAGCTGTCTGTTTGTGCAGAAAAAAGAAGCGATGTGCTGGTTGATTATATGCTGATTCGTAATTTGTGGTAGTAGTATTGTACGAGTGTAAATATATAGTGACGGTTTTATGACACAGTGATCATGATCATGTTACTGTGTTTGTATTAGATGGATATAAACGAAATGCGAGCTTCTTTAGTTCACGTTTAGCGGTTTAGGGGATGCTCATGGTAATTCTTTTGATTTCTATTTGTTTCTTGGTTCCTTATGGCTTGGCCGCTGTGTTTATCAGCGATTTGAGTCTATCATTCTTCTGTGGTAACATTAAGCAAATGTAAGGAGACGCGTGTTGTTTTGTTGCTTGATGATCTGCTTTTCATGTAATTGCAGATATATGCTATTTCATGAATAGCTTGATTGTTTTGCTTTGTGGACTGCTTGGGAAAACATAATTAAATTCGGATTTTCTGCCCTTTCTGTGTTCCAGTGAAGTTTTCTGCATAAGGGTTTACCTAATGCAGTTTTAGAGCATTGTTTTGTCTCCTAATTATTACTGTAAGAACTAAGGGTCTTATGAATGTGAAAATTTTCGTTGCTTTCAGGCAATGCTATAGAGTGTAATGTTTCATCTGTCTTCGTTACTTTTTTTTGTTATTGCTGGGTTGAGTATTGGTTATGAGCCGTGTTTGTGCTGACAAGCCAAGGAATTAATCTGGAATCTGACTTCTTGCAGGGGGTATAAGCGTTTCTTCAGAAGAAATATCTTGGAGTCTTCAGATTTTCTACAAGGAGACTGCCTGCAACTGAGGTGCACTGTTGGTGTTGTTAAAAGCCGTATGGAGAGGCCCAAGCAGTATAGGATATCTATGCCACCATCTGATATGGGCAAACATTTAAAGGATATGCTCGAGAGCGAGAACGGATGTGACATTGTATTCAATGTTGGAAATGAGAATTTCAAAGCTCATAAGTTGGTTCTTGCTGCTCGTTCGCCTGTTTTTAGAGCTCAGTTCTTTGGACTTGTTGGTAACTCAAATATGGACACAGTGGCCATAGAAGACGTGGAGCCTTCTATCTTTAAGGTGCTTGTGATTTGTTTTTACCACTTTGCTGTCCCTATATGCTTGCTGACACGAGTTTTCTTCTATTCACCATTGTTTCTTCATGTATTTGCATGGCTTAGATGGTCTAAATTAGTTCTTATATCCTTATTAAAGGAGTGTCTTAAGGTCACTAAAGCTCAAGGCGGGGTGAGGAACTAGCCAACACGCCTCACTCTACTTTATAGACGAGGCACAACCAGCAAGGCACACTCCTATACAATTTTAGTATTTTGTTTTTCTTCTAGTTTGTTTGTTATCCCCTTCTCTTCGACATTTTATCCCTTCATCTACTCTCTCACGTGTTTAACCCTCTTTAAAACCCAAAAAATGAAATATTGCACAGTACTTTGTCTGCAGAATATGAATTTAATTGTAAAAATTGTACCTTGTGTCTAGTAGGTTTATTTACCTTCACCTCACACCTAGCAATTTGTCAACATGAGCCCTCCTTGTCTCAATGCGCCTCACATCTTTTAAAATTAAGCTTATATCATGATGGTCATCTAATTTTCATTGTGGCCTGACCATTGACACAAAAAATATACGCATCTGTTTATGTGACTCACAGCACCTCTTCATCTACTGAGCTACACATTCATTTACCACTAACTTGGAATCTATTTGTATTATGGAATTAGCTAGTGTGGTCAGGCTTGTAAATTCAGTTTTACGAATTAATGTAGGCTCTTTCGGGATGTGTGGGAGGATGAGTCAGAGACTGACGGGGAATGCTTCAGTAGCTTGGCAAGGGTTTAGTAGAACATGTTAGTGATGCTACTAGTTTGTCATGCATTACACTCATCTAGATTACTAGTTTCAGATATGCAGTTATATAATTGGTGTTAAAACTTCCTCTTTGATTGGATAGAGGGATTTGTAGAGAAAGAAGGGGGATGACTTCCTCTGCTTAATTATCATGTTTATTGGAGGGATCTTAGTTTAAGAAGGCATAAAGCACATTGAGACGATGAGGTCCCATGGCTATGAAGTGTAAGGCAGGCATGTGCCTTTTGGGGATGAGGTGCAAGGCGAAGGCACATGCCTATTGGGCACAAGGCGATGCATATTTTAAAATTAAATTTCGTGCAAGAACAGTCCTATTTTAGTGTTAAAGAGGGCTAACATGTGTTTATAAGTGAGAATTAAGGATAAAGAAGAAAAGAAGAATAAAATAGAACAATTTGGAAAACAAAATATGGAACTCCTTGAGTGCGCTTCACTAGTTGTGCGCCATGTTGGGTGCGCTTCATGTGCCTTAGGTGCACCTTTTGTAATCGATGCTCTCAGGGTGCTTGGTTCGATTAGGCTGGTGGCTCACTGTGGCACTGTGCCTTGTGCCGTCTTTTTTAAACTAAGGGAGGGTTTTGGAGGGAGGAAATAGATGGATACTTATACCTCACCTGGTAGCCAAATTTAAGTCTGTTCAATATAAGTAAAGTTTTGAACCAAAATAACGTCGATTTACTCCCCTTTCTCCCCCGTATCCAAAAAAGAAGGGTTTTTTTCTTGTTGTAATTTTCCCCATTACCGTATCCTTATTTGCTGTTAATTTCATTCAGGTGATGCTACTGTACATATACTCTGATAGCCTTCCTGATCTTCGTGAGATATCAGGATCTAGCTCTTCTAGTTCAGTGGCATTTATGGTGCAACATTTGTTGGCTGCTGCTGATCGTTTTGGCTTAGATAGACTGAAAGTTATCTGTGAATCAAAGTTATGCGATGAAATTACAGTAGATACTATTGCTACCACGCTCTCGTTAGCGGAACAGCACAGATGCAAGCAATTGAAGAGTGCTTGCTTAAAATTTGCTGCATCAAACTTGAATGGTGAGTCTACCCTTTTTGACTTGACAGTTCTTTGCCAGGTCAAAATATTCTTTGGTTGCTTTCTCTATCTGTTGAACCTAGTATATTGTTTATATGGGGTGACCCAGGTGCAACATCTTGGTGGTATGGGCATAATTTAGCTTTACAATGTATGCAAAGGTGCAGCGAGCTATCTGACATTTGTTTTGTTGTACCATGAATCATGTTCATAATGATATTTTGGTGATATTTTTGTAACCTCTAAAGTTAAACTATACTATAAAAGGCATCATCTCAAGTGTTGCATTCTGGACGTACATTGTGAACCCAAAATGTAAAATGTTGTCCATGAACCCAAAATTTTATGCTCCATGGCAATGCTTCCATCTTGAGTTAATGTTATTCGTGAGGTGCTGGGTCTTGGAGCAGCCGGAAGATCTGATGATTTTGTATGGAGGTTTTTGTGTTTTAGTGATTCATGTGTTGTATGCTGGAATGTCCTGTAATGTTTGATAGGAATGGGGTTCTGAGGCCTGGGAATGTCTTGTAACGTCTGATAGGAATTAGGAATGGGATGCTGCCATGCTGGTGAGTGGGGCCTGGGGTTGAGTTAGCTTGACTTTGGATGAGTATGCATGTTCCAATACTGATTAGCATGAAGTTGAGGGGCATGGAATTAGACATCAATTGTGCCATTAATTTTTTTTAAATTTTTTTTCCAATGGAGGACATGTTTGATGTTTTGCTCTCAAAAGTCATTATAAGGCCGGAGAGTTTGTCTCGTAAAGCCTTCCATCCTTGGTAGAATTTGATGGCTGTGATGCTGAACACGAACACATAGCTCTTTACTTTCTGTTACTTGACCACCGTTATTTGATTACAACTTAACCAATAGCATAGCACTGCTTGCTATTTAATGAATTCTGAACGTGGTAAACTTCTGGATCCCTATTGCTGCTGTTTTTGAGTAATATCGTAGGCAGCATCTGGCTTGTCGTGAAGATTTCTAAACTACCTGCAGATGTGTCTATTGAGCTCCGCTTTTTATCCTCATTGCATTTATTATGTTCAAGTTGGTATTATATAAAAAAACTCTTGCTCCAATATTTTCTAAAACGTCCTTTTGGCCATTCTAAAATATGTTCAAGTTGGTGATCATATTTTAGTCACAATCTTCATAAAAGCGTATATATACATCTTCACCTGTATAACATGCTGCTACCAAAGTGAAGCTAATTCTATGCTATATAGAAAAAAGGAGATTTCTTTCTGACATATCCTGCACATAAAATATACTCTATGGGACGCACAAATGATGACGTCTGTACTAAATGTATTAATGGTTAAATAAATAACAAGTAAATCACAAAAATGTTACTGCAGGTGAGACTGCTTCTTTCGATAAATGCTTTTGTTTTCTTATGCACTATACTTTTTTTGTCTCAGCGGTGATGCAATCAGACGGGTACAAGTATCTCGAGCAAAGTTGCCCCTCGCTTCTCTCTGAAATCCTTCAGACAGTTGCGTCAGTGGATGAAGCAGCCAGCGTGACATTGAGCAAGAAGAGGAACAGTAGCAGCATTCTAGGACTGGATATAGCAGCAGATGGAGTTCCTGATCCTGATCTGGAGCCTGTTAACTTTACTGGCAGGAGGGTCCGCAGACGGTTTCTGTAGATTCATCATGTCAGTGGAAATGTAGATACAGTACATTAGTGGTTGTTATGCTTTGTGTTCTATTCCTCCCTCCATTTGGAGGGTTGGTTTGTGTTGCTAAATGCTAATGTATTGTAGATAGCATAAGGGACTTAACAAAAGCATCTGAATGGAAATATTATGCCCCTCCTCCTCCTCCTCCTCCTCCTCCTCGGCTTCATCTTTGGTTAGCATTTTAGTATTACCCACCCCATAGTTTGTTTTTGTTTTGGTTATGTTATTCTTGTTTTCTTTAGTTTTTTGTAAGAGATGTTGCGTTTGTGACGCCAACTTGAGTATTTCATCATTTCTTATTCGTTACCCAACTGTCTTACTCCTTATATTATTGTAGTTTAGTATTCCCTTCGTCTTGTTCATTTGATTATTTTAATCAAAGGTCAACAAATGAACGAGAGTATCAAGAATGAATGTTTAGACTTGGTAGCATACTATGAGTATAATTTTCAACTCATACAATGGAGAGGGTAAGTGAAAGAATCTAATATTGGGTTGACATTACTATATTTTGAAACATTTATTGAAAGGAAAAACGTATTGTATCAGGTAAATGTTGTTAGATCTAGATTCTACTTTGGATCTATGGTTTTGGGCATGTCGAATTTACCTTAGTTTAAGTAACTACCCATTGTCTTGGGCACGTAATCTTGTTTGGAATGATTAATGGAAGTATGTCATCAAACAAAACCGTTGATTGAGTATTATGGCTCGTTTGGAATGGGGGTAATTATTCCGGGGTAATAGAGCAAAAATGAACTAAAAATGAATGAACTTGTTGCTTGGTTGTGAGATTTTATAGTGTAAAAGGGATATGAGGGAGGAATAATTACCCCAAGGGGGTAATGCATTACTTGGGGGAGAAGGGAGTAATAATTCTCCCAGATAAGCTAGATTTTCTTAATTTTCTTAATTTTCGTTTAGTATCATCACTACTTTCCGTCATTTTTCTAGTTCATTTTTGCTATATTACCCCGGAATAATTACACCATTCCAAGCGAGCCCTTAAGAATGAATAATGTGGGTCGAAATGTGAGTTATATTTGGTGATTTGCATAACGGTATCATAAATGACTGAAGAGTTGTTTATACTCCCTTCTAGAGTTCTAATTTCGGTTTTCTTCCCTCTTTCTTTATTCAGATTAATTTGATTTTTTTTCAATATTTTCTTTACGGGATGTACCTTCAATCAATTTTTTTGTTCTCCAATCAAATATTTATTCTTTTCTTAACTCATTAATTAACCAATTAACTTTTCACTTTTTAATTTTTAATTTTTGTCCCATTTTTTTTTACGGAGTACTTTTTACCCCCACTTTTTTGTACACTTAAACATTTGTTTCTTTTATTTCCCAAGAGACGATATAACGGTAAGACTTTGGATTGGACGAAAGATGATATTCTTTGGGCTTCTTGTAAAACTTGTAGTGTAATGGGCTAGTCTCAGAGTAACAATTTGTGAATCCGAAATCCAAATTTCGTCTTTGTCATCTCCGTAGAGAGAGAGAGAGAGAGAGAGAAGTATTTATCTCTCAAGAAGGTAACGGGGTTAGCAATGGCGTCCCTATGCTTCTCATCCCCGCCAACCACCATTACTGCACTCAAACCTTCACCACCTAAACTCCTTTCTTCTTCTTCTTCTTCAACTCATTTGAATCAAATAAGTTTCAGAAATTCTGTATCTTATCCTCGCTCCCTTGCTTTTAATCCCTTGCGTTCCTCCGCCATTTCTACCTCTCGCTTTTCTTCCATGGCGTCTTCTTCTTCCTCTGCCTCTTCCAGTGATCCAACTAATGTATGTCTTCTTCTTCTTCTTCTTCTTCTCTTTTGTTCGTTTTGAATAAAAAAACATGTGATTTTTTAGGGCAGTGATTTATTGACATGTTATGTGCTGAAAATTGATTATTGTTGATGTTCTCGTCAATTATACGGTGTGGAGATACTTTTTCTGTTAATAATTCATGAAATTTGTTGATTATTATTGATTTATGAAATTGCAGCTTGGTTAATTGATTGATTATCATAATTGAGGGATATATATACATGTATTCATATGTGTTCCATTAATCAGAAGGCAAAATTGCAGAAATTTGAAACAAATGGTAAGGTTATCCATTGTAGCACATATAGAGTATTACTACCTCCGTCCCAAAAAGACCGTCCCATTTCCTCATTATATGCGAGGAGTATTTTAATGAAACGGGACAATCTTAGTGGGCTGAACAAGGGGGCTAGCCGGGGCTGTAACCCCCCGATCACTGAATATTTTGAAATTCTATAAATTGATGCCCTACCTATAAATCTTGGGTAAGCCATATGGGATACTAATGAATTGGGGTTTTGAGAGGAGAGTAAGTCTCCTGAGAGACGGTTTCTCATTAACTTTAGTGAGAGACTAAGTACAAATGAAAGTAACAGTGGTACCAAAGCTAATAGAAGTAGGTACGATTAACATAAAAGAATATACAAATATAAAGATGGTACGCTTTCTATAAAAACAGTTATAAAACAAAGTTGTCATATAAGGGTACAAATAGAACATAGAGTGGTCTCTCAATAAGTTATTGAGATACCGTCTCTTCTAAGATTTTGTGTTGAGAGGAAGACTTGGATTATGGAAATATGCAATTTTATAGTGTGATGGTAATATGGGGTGCAAGTGTGCAACATTCTAAAAATAGAATACAGTTTCTCGTGGTTGAGCTACTCACCTAGTTTTCAGGGATGTTTATTTTGCCGGAGGATTTTGACGTGAAAAGCTAGGTTAGTGCGCTTTGATCACATTGAGGATGGGGTTTGAATTAGGTGACTAGTAACAAATCTGACGGGTTTAGTGACTTCCTGCTGTCAACAATTGGACATTTTCAGAACCTTACATTCAGTGAAATTTATGATGGTTTTAAATACATTGGCTACTGTCGTCTGTATGTAGCAATGGTGACATTGGAATGCAGTGGTTTTAAGGACTTGTACTTCTGCTGATTTTCCGTATGAAAGTTGGAGGAGCTCATTCAAATATGAGCCCATTGGTGTTGTGGTGATTGTACTCGTTTTGATGCACTAGGTAGCGGCAGTTATAGGTTTATTGCTATCTGCTTTACCAAACCCAAAATTCATTTAAGATCTTGTTCTTGCACGAAGCGAACTTTGCAAAAGTATGAGTAAGATCTTCCTACAAATAAATAGTGTATCTAATGCTTGGAGGTGAGCTTCTTAGACCTCCAAAATCCAGCAAAATTCATCACGGCCTGCTGTTAGACAGTCTTGCGAGAGTCTAGTGGAAATGTGGAATGTATACTCACTTTCTGTTTTTTTCTATGGAATGAAGATCATAAAGTCATGGTTTATCTGAACCCCCAAAATTAGCCACTGTACTCCTATAATCTCAGGAACGATGATATTAATTCCTGGTGGCGGTAAGTGTTTCACAACCGCATAAGCCACATTTGTGGTATTATAAAGAGATCTAAAGTTATCGCGACAGTAGTCTGCGGCAGTATAAGCCGCATTTGTGGTGGATTATAATAACATAAGTCTGACACTAAGACGCGGAGGGAGACATGTGCTTTATGGGCTTGCATCAGTTAACATTCTTTGTCTGAATTGATTGTACAAAAGTAGTCGTGTGTCCCACCAATTGAGCTTTCATGCGTGTAACTGCTTATACGGGTGGATGCGTTGATATATCTGTGGATGAAAGAGTATGAGAATATACTCTTGAATTCTTCAATTTATATGCCAAGTAAAGGAGTAATCTGTCATCAAAGATGAAAAAAAACTAGAGGCTGTTTATTCGAGGTACCTGTTTCGTTTTTTTTGTTATGCTGACACTTGCAAAGCATTTTTGTCAATTCTCTATAAAGGAATGGCTTCAAATGCTCATAACTACTGCATATATATAGAGTAATTATCAACCTTAGGTTATAATTGTAACGAGTATTGAGTTGCTTCCGTCATACTTGTCAGACTTCTCTTACCCCTCTATTTCTGTGTGGAAGTTACGTATAATACTTCATTATTCTAAATACTCGTGTATAATCAAACACTTCAGATGAATGAATACACTATCATATGATCGTGTACATATGATAATCTCCTATTAATTTTGTATTATGTTTAGATTAGTCTGGTGATTTATCTACTGAGAGATATGAGAGATGATGAGTTGAGGAGTTCCCGTGTGAAATGATGTGATTGAACTTTAGGCTTTTCAGGTTATTTTTGTTGTAGCCTATGTGGCGAGTTTGACAGTGCCTGTCCTTGATAGTTCAATGGAGTTTGTAAGCTGTGACTCTGTGAGTTGTACTCGTAGCTAAGATGTTTGCACAGAAGTACACGTCTCATTCTTCGGAAACATACTATTTTTTGTTAGTTGGCCCATTTACTGGAAAAGCACTGTTTCCCTATATGGAGAAAATAAACCCCCAAATATGACTATTCCTCCAACTTATATGGAGTATTCCTCACCGTCACCCCTCTATAGTCTCTCATCCTTAGCTAACTATTTTGCTCTCCTATGCCCTCGCTACCACAAACACAGCAGCACCGCTAACCACCACATCCAAAACCACCTCCATTGCCCACATCAAAATTCGCAACCACCAATTACCCCTGCTGTCCATTTCGACTACCACCACCTCCATCAACTCTCACCACCACTTCAAGCCGGAGAAGGACGGTCTAGTGGATGACAAAACTGGGGACGGTGCACGATCCCCATGTGCCGTCAACTCATGGCACCAGCATACCCCAACCCTTGATCCGTCTCAACTCCTCACCACCATCATTATATCGATTTTCTACCTCTGGAAACCAATAGAGGTTTCTTGATTTACACGGTCTTTTGACGTCTATGATTTAGACATTTATGATATTGTGGCATTAATGATTTAATGGTTGGAGCAAATATATTCCCTCCAGCAAAGTGCTTGAACATTTGGGTGATTGAACGGTCACAGGTCCTTTCTTTTCTGTCATTTATCCTGACATTCATGTCTGAATATGGGCTTTGACCAGGAACCTCTTTGGAAATCTCTTGGAAAATCCATTGAAAATTTTGGGAAGAAACCATCTGTAGAAGAATTATTGAGGCAGCAAATTGAGAAGCAGGAATACTATGACGAAGGCGGAGGTGGTGGAAACCCCCCTGGTGGTAGGGGAGGTGGAGGAGGTGGTGATGGTCTTGGTGGACCTGAGGAGGAAGGTTTCGCTGACATACTAGAAGAGGCGATCCAAGCAATATTGGCAACCTTGGGGTTCATCTTCATGGTAAGTATCACCATTCCATTGGACCGTTTCTAGTTATTTTGTCGACATCTTTGTGCTTATCGCCTTATCACAGGAAGCATTTACAAAGATGACAGATACATACGAAAATATTCATCTGTTGCATACCCTTCTGTTTTCTGTACATTGACCGTGATATTTTTTGGTAAAATTTTCAGTATGTCTATATCATCAACGGGGCTGAGATGACGAGGCTAGCCAAGGATTACCTCACGTATTTGTTTGGAGGCCGGAAAAGTATCCGGTTAACACGAACAATGTACATGTGGGAAAGGTTTTGCAAGCATGTAACAGCAAAGAAAGAGGTGGATCCGTTTTGGTTGGAGAAAGCGATAGTAAACACCAGGACGTGGTGGGATTCACCTGAAAAGTACATGGTCTATGTGAAATCCTTTATGCCCGCACCACCTAGACCTGATCCTCGTGACGAGGAGGAGGAGGAGGAGGATATGAGAGATGAATATGATTCCCAAGGCAGCCAGGGAATGGGTGATGACTACTACTAGATTTAAAGACTTCGATTTCCTGTATTTGTAAAAAAAAACAATCTGCATTCAGCAAAACCTGAATGCATGCATGGTTTGTTGTGGTTAGATAATGCTGTTTTACAGTTACTTAGCATTCTGACATTTTTATTCTACACAATTCTCGCTGAAAATTTGTCAAAGTGTCATTGAATGGAAGGAACAAATGACCGTGACGGAAAGAATACCTACCATTTCCAACTCATTATTAAGTTTTTGTAAGGCACTCCTAAATTTTAAATTCCGGCCACATTACTTAAAAATTTGGCAATGTATTGCCTGCATATTGTGACTACTCTCTCCGATTTTTATTTATCTTCTCTATTTCCTTATTGGGTTGAAATATTCTTTCTTTCCTATTTCTATTTTGGGCTATCAACATGTGGTATAGAATTATAGAATTACCCTTACATTTCTCTTTCACCCTTCTTTTCTTTTGAGTCGCATATTCCTACACTCTTATTTTTCATCCAAAAGTTAAATGGGAAGATAAATAAAAATCAGAGGGAGTATTAATTACCTAGATACTCAGGGCTGTCTGGACTCTGGAATGACCCCTATGAACATATTAATTACAGAGTACCTTATAAAGCGATACAATTTCACTTTATTTCGTATTTTTTTTGGTTTATGAAGTGGCATGGGGACAAATACAATGTTGACTAATTCGAATTCCAAATGACGAGCACGACCTTTAGTAAGATTACTAGTACTCCCTCCATTCATATCCAAATTACACATTTCCTATTTGCACAAGTTTTTAGGAGATTAATAGAAAATTATTAAAGTACAATGTAAGGACCCATCATCTACTTTATTGTGTCATTAAGAATAATATAAAGGTGGGCCATAAGAACATTTTTTGTAAATAGACCATAAAGTAATGGTAAAAGTATCATAATAATTGACCAAAAATGAAATGTGACAAGTGGATTTGAATGAACTAAAAAGTAATACGTGTAGTTTGGATATGAATGGAGGAGGTAATAAACTACACCCTCTCACACAGTCATTAGTGCACACTTTTCTCTTTTGGGTATGTCGATCAATAGTTCACACTTTTTTTTGGATAAGTTTTACCTTTTTTTATTTTTTTAATAAACAAACATTAATTCTTCTATCATTATCTTACAATTTGTCTATAAAACAAATGTAAACTACTCCGTATCTATTAACACGGAGGAGGGAGCAGTTAATTATTTAGGTAGGAATTTGTATTGCGTGGAGGTAGGCCGTGTTGGTTCCACAATATATGGGGTGGGAATGTGCGATGCACCAATAAGAAAGAAAAACGGTGAAAGTGATAGGACCAGTTATCCGAGTTTATCATTAGTCAGCACTCATCAAAGCTGCTGCTGCTGCTGTTGTTAAGATTACAAGAGTCGACGTCAGGAGTCCATCAGATCACGCCATATGTCGGAATCCAAGCCCTGGATGTCACTCATACAATAACGACAACTACAAAGACCTCCTAAATTCTCGATCACAATATCCGTCATAAATTTATGACAGATAAAAAAGACCCATCTAATCAGACAAAGACAAATAATTATACTTCCTCCTTTATTTATTTTTTCCAATTTCCTTTTTAGTTCATTTTTTTAATCTTTTCATTTTATTTCTTTTCATTTTGATCCAATAATTTATATTTTCTCCGTTCCAACGAATTGTATACATTTATAAGTGATGAAAATCTTCAATATAACTTCTAATATATACTCCCACCGATTTTTAATTATCTTCCCATTTGACTTGATTTTTAATTATCTTCTTATTTGACTTTTTGGTGAAAAAAGAGTGTAGGAATGTGTGGCTAAAAAAAGAAGAACGATGAGAGAGAAATGTAAGAGTAATTCTTGATCACATGTTGATGGTCTAAAATAGAAATAGAGAAGAAATGATGTTTCAGTCCAATAAGGAACAAGGAGGATAGATAAAAATCGGAGGGAGTGATATAAAATATAGTAATGTGAAATATTGTTTGAATTGTCTAATAAAATACGTCATGAATATCGAGTTTTTATAATTTTTTGTAACACGTAATTAAAGATATAGACGAAAGAAAATGAATATCAACGTACGTGCATAAAGCAAACATATATACAAATAATTGGAACGGAGGGAATACCTTTATTATTTCTTATTTATATACACTTATTATTCTACTTTCTTAAATTTATCATTTTATATTCAATAAAAAAAAAAAATTATGTCAAATATCTATAGGAAGATATAAAAAAAATAGACGAAGTATTATTGAATCCATTTGACAGATATATCGATCACAGGAAAGACAGACACATGTGAAAGATAACATGGGGCCTGTATTACCTTACCTCTAGTCGCACTACCCACCCACCCTTCCAGAAACTTCCTATAAACTCTTGGCTCACATTCGCCTAGAATATATAGCGGCTCAGAATGCGCCACCTATCCATATTTTCCACGTCACTCTCCTACGTGGCACAATCTTTAGCTTGGTAATGATTCTCCCTTTCTCACACTTACCTAATTTAGGGCATTTTTTTATAACTCTAATTTTCCCCCCTCTCTCTTCCATTAACACTTCGCTTCTGTAATCTGTATTTCATACCCGACCCGACCCGACCCAGCCAGATTCAATCTTTATCACATTCATAACCGTTAGTTTCGATTCGGTACCCGTAGAACTTACCGGGTTGGTTTTATTTATCTGCTGAATTATTTGTAGCACGTGTTTAGTGTGGTTTATTATTACTGCTATTATGAATGGCGGAGTGGTGGATGAAGGGGCAAAAATGGAGATAGACATGGTGGAGGTGGAGGTGGGGGAGGGGGAAAAGGAGGTGTACATGTGGGGGTATTTGCCTGGAGCATTGCCTCAACGTACGCCGATACAGTCGCCGGTGTGTATTCAACTTCCGCCGTCAATTGGGAAATGGACGGATGTTTGCGGTGGCGGCTGCGGTTTCGCCATGGCTCTTTCCGGTGCTGCTTCCTTCTCTCCTTCTTCTTCTTGCTTTCGTCTTACATTCTTTGATTTCATTTTTGTAAAATCCAGTACTGATTAATTGTTGAATTGTATGTTATCATGTTTTTCATTGATTAGTTTGAGGTCAACCCTAACAATGGAGTCAAGTCAACCATTGTTGTTGTTGTTGTAGGTTTGACTCTCTCAATGAGTAGATTATACAAATAGTTCGGGCTCTATGTACAACTGGTTTTGTGATTTGTGATTTTGATATCACAAAGTTTTTGAGTTTTATTGTAAACTTTACGATCTTTAGTGTAAAGTTGACGAGCTAAATCACATGAATTTTTAAGCTCAAAAACTTACAACTCAACTCAGAAACTGTATCTGTATCATCTCAGTAAATATATACAAAAGCTCAGCAATTTTGGACTTGGTTTTGTACAATGAATGCTGTTGTACAACCAGTTGTATAATCCTATTTTTCTATTTTCCTGACTCTTTATGCTGCTTGATTCTAATTTCAGCTGTGATCGAATGGTGAGGAATATAATAATTTGCTAATTAATTGTAAAATTTATGATCTTTAGTGTTGTCGAGCTAAATCAAATGAATTTTTAAGCTAAAAAACTTAGAACTCAGCTCAGAAACTTGTATAATCTCAGTATATACAAAAGCTCAACAACTTTGGGCTTGGCGTGGTTTTGTACAATACTATTGTACAACTAGGTGTATAATCCTATTTTCTAGACTATCTTGTACCGCTTGATTCTAATTTTAGCTGTGATCGAATGGTGAGGAATATAATAATTTGCTGTTAATTTTTCCTATCGAATTCTCATTAACTAAAATGGTGATGCATATGAGTAAAGACCCAAAATGGTGTCCGACACACAACAGACACTTCGTTACTTGAATTTAGGCAAAAAAAACTGAATTTTTTGCCCAAAATAGTTGTGTCGGAAACGACACAACACGTGGTAGACGAGTCTGGGCTTGGAATAGGGTGTGGTGTTCAAAAAGAACTGATTTTATGATGGGTTGGCCTAAATATATATGATTGATTGTGTGGTGTTCAAATGTGTAGTAGTCCGAAGTTGGAGTTGGAAGTTTGTAGTATTAGGCTAGGGTTCTGCTGTCATTTGACTGTGTTTTCTGGAGTAAATTGCAAATTGGGGGACTACATTTTCCAAGTCATTGTGAATATAAGAGAGAGTAAGAGAGGGAGAGATCTCGTTGAGATAGTAACATTGTTTCGTACTGATTAAATCCTTGGTCTTTCTGTTAGATACTGGAAAACTGATTACTTGGGGATCCACGGATGATTTAGGCCAGAGCTACGTAACTTCAGGAAAGCACGGGGTAAGGTTTCTACTTAACATGTGAAGTACTCCATATGCAATAACTTATTTCACTAGAATAATTTCAGTCTGTTTGTCATTGCATTTTTCAAGGAAACGCCTGAGCCATTTCCCCTTCCTGCTGAAGTTTCCATAGTCAAGGCAGCTGCTGGTTGGGCACACTGTGTTTCAGTTACTGGTATGCGCGTATTCATGGCATATCAAACCGGTCATGTCACAATTTTGCTTCTTCCGTTGATTTAATCTACTTTCCTTCCATTCTTGTCGGACCCAAAGACTCGTTATTCTTTTGTCTGGATTATGTTGAAATAAAGCAAATCGAGTCACTTTTGGGAGTGATTGTGCTTTTGACAAATGTCGTTTTACAGGGGGTGCAGTACTAAAGCATTATCGATGTGTTGGCCATGAAATTTTGGATTTTTCTTCTTCTAATTCACGCATCATTAAATGCAGACAAGGCGGAAGTTTATACGTGGGGATGGAAGGAGTGTGTACCCACAGGAAAGGTATTTGGAGATTCTTCTACTGGAGGCAGCTTAGAGAAGGATCCACCTGAGAAACAATGTCCTCTTTACGCGGAACAAGGTAATTAGCACTCGGCAGTTGCATGGTTTTGCTTAGGGTAATGCTGAAGACTACCTTTTGGGTGGTTGAACTTTGAGATGTGCTTCATAGATGATTTTTGCAGTGAGCCCTCGCTTCCAAGGATTAAAAAATGCTTGTGGGTCAGGGATAGGTACAGAGGGTAAAGGATCTGGGGAAGAGACTACAAAGCGAAGAAGGGTTTCGTCAACTAAAGCAACTGTCGAAAGCTCCACAGCTAGCGAGGAGCCACTCTCAGCCTTGCCCTGTTTAGTCACACTTAGCCCTGGTGTGAGAATATCAGCTGTTGCTGCTGGAGGTCGGCACACCTTAGCTTTATCAGGTAATTAGGTAAATATGTTGGGTTTAGCAATATGGGTTGGCCTTATCTGTATGTAAGGACTCAAGGTCATCGGCGTGTTAGGGACCTTTATTAATTTAAAGTAGATCATTACTATAAAGGTTAGTCAAGATCATTACTTTTCCAGATAGTTTTGGTTTCTTTGACATTTGAGGTGGAGGGTATTGTGAGATGCTATGTGGAAATGTTTTTCGCTCAGTCACGATTATATTCTGAAAAATTACATATTTTGTTATTTTGAAAAAATAACTATTCTTGAGTCTTTTGACTTGCACTGTATTGTGCAGGCTCATTTAAAAAATAAAAAAATAAAAAAAAATCCTCATATTCAACTTCATAGAATAGTGGCGGGTTTTCCACACCCTATATGAAGGGGTTGCTGATGGGTTCTAATTTTCCTGAAGCTTAGATGTAGGACAAGTGTGGGGCTGGGGCTATGGAGGAGAAGGGCAACTAGGTCTGGGATCAAGGATACGCATGGTATCGTCTCCGCACCCTATACCATGTATAGAGTCTTCTCATAGGAGGGAAAGACACTCAAGCTTTCCTCAGGCTAGCTTAAACTCAGAAGGCCATGGTTTCAAGGTTCCTGGTAATTACATCAAGGGGATTGCCTGTGGGGGGAGGCACAGTGCAGTTATTACAGGTGAGTAGCAGTAATATCCCACTTCAAGTGTACTCATATTTCTTAGGTGTATCCAATCATGTCATTCCATAATACTCCGTAGTATTTATTTTCCCGGTGTTTTTAACACTAGGTCTTTATATGCTTGGCCACCGTCTACCTTGGACCTGTTCAAACACCAACCCTTGGTTTACATACATAACTGACTTATTGAGGAGGGGAGGGAATGGACAAAGATGCGACCATTTTTGTTCCAAATCTTTAAAGTAAAAAGTTCACTTGGTTTTCTTTGAGGGAGAATGTGTCTCTCCCTTTCAAATCCCTCCAACCCGACTTTCTTCCTAAACAATGGAAGACGTCATCATTCCTAATGTTACAAAACTCTCCTTCCAAAAAAGGGGTAATTTAAGTCTCATTGCAAGCATGGAGTAATTGTAACCTTGGCCTTAGCGTGCTGGATGTATTTCTAATTGATTTTGTTGCTATACTACTAGATGCTGGAGCTCTTCTTGCTTTTGGATGGGGCCTATACGGACAGGTATAGAGTAGATTGTTATACGTTTGTTCTTTGCTCACTTATGCTTGTTATGTTTGCGGTGGTACCCCCAGTCTACACTGCTTGAGCCAGAGCCTATTTCAAGGCAGTAAGTAACACGATAATAATGGTGGATGATAACTTTTCCGTACTATGCCTTGTTCTATGGAGGCTGATTTGTGTCATGTGGAAATCTCCCTTGCCTTCTTTACATATTTGTATCATGCGGAGGTTTCATTGCTTTCTCTATGTATGGTTGATGTCGTGATGTCATGGATCTTTTTCCTCTCTTGAGTAATGTCGAATGAAACTCATAACGGATGATTTGATGTCCATCTCTATCATGCTCCTAATCCGGCCTTCAATCATAGAAGCAACTTTCACAATTCATCATGTTGTATTAAACCAAATAAAATAAAACGAAGCCAAGACTGATCATTCATGTAATTTACTGAAGTTAACCCCAGCTTCAGCCAAGAAGCTGCAACTTTTCCATTTTAGGAATGCAAGGAGTAACTTGACCTAGTTTTCTCCTGGTTTAAACATTTTAACTCGTTACCTAAGAGTTAAAACTATCTTTCGGCATCAAATGTTTAAAGATTACTCATTTATCTCGTGTTTCCCATTGTATGAACTTGTCTGGTGTGGATCTGTAGGTTAGTAGAAAAGGTGGAGATTTAAAAGCAAAGTAGATGTTCAAGATGAAGACACTATAGCACGGATCAGATTGTTCTTCTCTTCTTTTTACTCAAATATTCTTCTTTCTGCATCTTGTTAGAAGTCATCAGAACAATTTAATACTTCTCGTGTGTGTCAAGGGGACAAATGATGAGTGTAACTTGTTGCAGTGTGGGCAAGGAACAACAGATGATGTGCTAAGCCCGGCTTGTGTATCCTCGTTGCTTGGTATTCGAATTGAGGCTGTTGCAGCTGGCTTATGGCATAGTATTTGCGTATCTGCTGATGGTGACGTGTATGCCTTTGGAGGTAATCAGTTTGGACAGCTAGGAACAGGTTCTGACCAAGCGGAGGTACATCCTTGTCAGAGGCTTTTTCTTTCTGTTATAGGTGTCGTACATCAATGTCAGACACTGATATGACCGACTTATGAAGGAAGAGTCAAAGTAAATAAATAAGTGCACAGGGTTTCTGTTCTTCCTCTAACAGGTGTAATCTGTATGCGTGTTTTATCTGTTTTGTTCTGTTAACTTTTGGAGGATTTTCTTTTACATGGGCCACAACATGTATTGTGTTCTTGTGTTAAGATGTGTTTACAAGACAATTGATATGTTTATTCATTTCAGACTCTCCCAAGGCTGTTGGATGCGCCAAGTATAGAAAATGTCAATGCAAAGATTATATCATGCGGTGCTCGTCACAGTGCCATTGTTACAGGTATCCATCCAATTTGTGATGGTTATGTTATCACTCCTTATTACCAATAATATGCTTATCATTAAGTATTTTAGAATTGTCACACTATTATTTTCTTGGGATGCACACAAAGAATTACTCGTACTTGATTGGATCTGATACTCATTTCTCAACTCCCGATTCTGATTTTGTGACGGAGTACATTGTACTTGCTGGTTTATTCTAGTCAGCCGAAACAAAGTTGGGCTCTACAGACTTAATATGAATTTCTTGGCCAACAAAGTCAGCCTAAACATTGCCCACTGAAGCAAGCATCTTTTTTTTGGGTTATTCTAAATGGTACCCTTATGTTTTTTCATTTTCTATGCGGTACCCCTCCTTTTAGTCAAAATAACTTTGTTATGGACACGGGTTCCAAGATGACGATATTTTCGCTAAAATCATTGTCTTTACAAGATCCTCGATTTGAGATTTGATTTTTTGCAATTTCGAAACTTGTACTACGAGTTATGCTCAGTCAAATGCTTTTAAACGAATAAACTTTGACCGGCCATAACTCTTTTTCCCGAGTTCCGAAAGTGATGATTTTTTTTCCAAACGGATCGTTTTTAAGAGATCTTTAGTTTAAAATTAAAATCTTCTCTTTTGGAATTCATAGCTAAGAGTTATCGTAAGTCAAAGATATCTTGAGCAAAATGAGGGGTACCACGTAGAATTTGAAAAAACACGAGGGTACCATGATGAACCTGCCTGCTATGATTTATAGACGATTTACTCTTTACTTTGAGATATGCGGATATGCATGTTGCGCTGGTTGGAAGTTTCTTACTTACTCCGTATATACTTCCTATTCATTTATGGCTTTTGATCTGCAGAGAATGGAAAAGCCTACTGCTGGGGTTGGAACAAGTACGGTCAGGTAAGCGAATTATCCCAGGCCACATATACCATATACATACACATGTTATACTCTGTATATTGTATGTATGCATGGGCGCACACAGTAACAGCTGCATTACTATGTTACAGCTTGGATTGGGCGACGTGATAGACCGTAACATTCCATCAGAAGTAGAAATAGAAGGGCGAGTGGCAAAAAATGTGGCGTGTGGCTGGTGGCATACTCTTCTGCTAGCTCAGTCGGTGACATGAAAGACTCCGACAGACAGACAGACAGACAGACAGCCAACCGGGGGGGTTTTGTTAGGTTAGTGAGTGGGCTTTGAGATGTGGAGGTTATTGATGATTAAATCATGAGGAGGATGATTTGGGTGTAATTAGCAAGCAGCATAGGTGAGGTGAGGTGAGGGTGTATAATTGACCATTCTTTCAGGGCTAGGATCTGATGTTAGCTTCCCTTATTTTCTTCTTCCTTCCTTACTTTTCTGGTAAGATTTTACCAGTTTGGTGTACATCTCCATTTTCTTATTTTCAGGCTGATAAATCGATGTTAAACTATGGCTCTCACTCCGTTTTCAGCCTTTTTTTTTTCTTTTTGGGCCCTTAAAATCTGAAAAATGTGTAATATACACTACAAATGGAGCTGCTCGTGAACTCATATCGAGTAACGTTTTAAATCAACCTAATTTTCATACCACGGGACTAGGATGTCTTCGGGAGTACGTCGTTCTTACATGATAAATCGTATTATGGGAATGTTACATTTCATGTCTTATCTGAGGGTTCAAATAATCATTGTTATTCGTTTTATTCCACTCGACATGTTTTTTCGAAAAATATTTGCACTTTAGAACAATTTTCATTTCTTTCGAAAATTGTGAAAAAACGGCAGATTTTGAAGGTTATTATCCACGTTTTTTCGGTCTTTTGGGTCTCGAAATAAAATGTGTCCATATTCGCGCTGAACAAACTTCATCACAAATAAAATGCGTAAGTGTATAATAAGGTTTGTTTACATTTCACTGGAGACTTTTAAAAGCCATAAAATTGTCTTTTGAGACGTGTCGGAATTTGCCAAAAAAAGTTCGATATTACATTTTATATCGTATCTGAGGGTTCTAATAATCATTGTTATGCGTTTTTTTCCTATCGACGTGTTTTTTCGAAAAATATTCGCGCTTTAGAAAAATTTTCAATTCTGTCGAAAAACGCGAAAAACGGTCGATTTTGAAGGTTATTATTCACGGTTTTTAAGGCCTTTTGTGTCTTGAAATAAAATGTGTCCATATTCGCGCTGAACAGACTTCACAACAAATACAATGCATTTCTGTATAATAAGGTTCGTTTACATTTCATTGGAGACTTTTAAAAGACATAAAATTGTCTTTTGAGACGTGTCAGAATTGTCGAAACAAGTTCGATATTACATTTTATAACGTATCTGAGGGTTTTTAATAATCATTGTTATTCGTTTTATTCCACTCGACATGTTTTTTTTTGAAAAATATTCGCGCTTTAGAACAAATTCCAATTCTTTAAAAAAATGGGAAAAACGGTCGATTTTGAAGGTTATTATCCACGTTTTTTCAGTCTTTTGGGTCTCGAAATAAAATGTGTCCACATTCGCGTTGAACAAAAATCACACCAAATACAATGCATCAGTGTATAATATGGTTCATTTGCATTTCAATGGAGACTTTTAAAAGTCATAAAATTGTCTTTTGAGACGTGTTGGAATTTGCCTAAACAAGTTCGATATTATATTTTATATCGTTACTGAGGGTTCTACTAATCATTGTTATGCGTTTTATTCCTATCGACATGTTTTTTTTGAAAAATATTTGTGCTTTAAAACAATTTCCAATTCTTTCGAAAGTTGCGGAAAACAACCGATTTTGAAGGTTATTGTCCACGATTTTTCGGCGTTTTGGGTCTCGAAATAAAATGTGTCAATATTCGCGTTGAACAAACTTCACACCAAATACAATGCATCGGTGTAAAATAAGGTTCATTTGCATTTCAATGGAGACTTTTAAAAGACATAAAATTATCTTTTGAGACGTGTCGGATTTTCCCTAAACAAGTTTGATATTACATTTTATATCATATCTGAGGGTTCTAATAATCATTGTTATGCGTTTTATACTTTTATCCCTATCGACATGTTTTTTTTTAAAAATATTCACGCTTTAGAACAATTTTCAATTCTTTCGAAAATTGCAAAAAATGACCGATTTTGAAGGTTATTATCTACGTTTTTTTTGGCATTTTGTGTCTCGAAATAAAATGTGTCCATATTCGCGCTTAACAATTTTCACAACGAATACAATGCATTTGTGTATAATAAGGTTCGTTTATATTTCATTGGAGATTTAAAAGTCATAAAATTGTCTTTTGAGACTTGTCGGAATTTGCCGAACAAGTTCGATATTACATTATATATCGTATCTGAGGGTTCTAATAATCATTGTTATGCATTTTATTCCTATTGACATGTATTTTTCAAAAAACTTTTGCACTTTAGAACAATTTTCATTTATTTCGAAAAACGGAAAAAATGGCCGATTTTGAAGGTTATTATCCACATTTTTTCGGTCTTTTGGGTCTAGAAATAAAATGTGTCTATATTCGCGTTGAACAAATTTCACACCAAATACAATGCATCGATGTATAATAAGGGTCGTTTGCATTTCAACGGAGACTTTTAAAACCATAAAATTGGTCGTTTGCATTTCAATGGAGACTTTTAAAAACCATAAAATTATCTTTTGAGACGTGTCGGAATTTTGCCAAAATAAGTTCAATAATACATTTTATATCGTATCTGAAGGTTCTAATAATCATTGTTATGCGTTTCATTCCTATCGACATGTTTTTTTGAAAATTATTCGCGCTTTAAAAACAATTTCCAATTCTTTCGAAAATTGCAAAAAACGACTGATTTTGAAGGTTATTATCCACGTTTTTTGGACTTTTGGGTCCCAGAATAAAATGGGTCCACATTCGCGCTAAATAAACTTACACCAAATACAATGCATCGGTGTATAACAAGGTTCATTTGCATTTCAATGGAGTCTTTTAAAAGCCATAATATTATCTTTTGTGACGTATCGGAAATTGTCGAAACAAGTTCGATATTACATTTTATATCGTATTTGAGGATTCTAATAATCATTGTTATGCGTTTTATTCCTATCGAGATGTTTTTTTTCGAAAAATATTCACGCTTTAGAACAATTTCCAATTCTTTCGAAAAACACAAAAAAACGGCAGATTTTGAAGGTTATTATCCACGTTTTTCAGCCATTTGGGTCCCGGAATAAAATGGGTCCATATTCGCGCTGAACAAACTTCACACCAAATACAATGTAACGGTGTATCATAAGGTTCCTTTGCATTTCATTGGAGACTTAAAAACCCAAAAATTGTCTTTTTAGAAGTGTCGGAAATTGTCGAAACAAGTTCGATATTATATTTTATATCGTATCTGAGGGTTCAAATAATCATTGTTATGCGTTTTATTCCTATCGACATAATTTTTTCGAAAAATATTCGCGCTTAAGAACAAATTCCAATTCTTTCGAAAATTGCGAAAAACGGCTGATTTTGAAGGTTATTATCCACGTTTTATCGGCCTTTGGGTTTCGGATTAAAATGGGTCCATATTCGTGTTAAACAAACTTCACACCGAATACAATGCATCGGTGTATAATAAGGGTCATTTTCATTTCAATGGGGACTTTTAAAAGCCATAAAATTGTCTTTTGAGACGTGTCGGAAATTGTCGAAACAAGTTCGATATTACATTTTATATCGTATCTTAGGGTTTCTAATAATCATTGTTATTCGTTTTATTCCTATCGACATGTTTTTTTTCGTAAAATATTCGCGCTTTAGAACAATTTTCATTTCTTTCGAAAATTGCGAAAAACGACCGATTTTGAAGGTTATTATCCACATTTTTTTTGTCTTTTGGGTCTCAAAATAAAATGTGTCCATATTCGCGCTGAACAAACTTCACACCAAATACAATGCATTGGTGTATAATAAGGGTCGTATGTATTTCAATGGAGATTTTTAAAATCCAAAAAAATTGTATTTTGAGACGTGTCGGAATTTAATGAAACAAGTTCGATATTACATTTTATATTGTATCTGAGGGTTCAAATAATCATTGTTATGCGTTTTATTTCTATCGATATGTTTTTTTTGAAAAATATTCGCGCTTTTGAACAATTTCCAATTCTTTTGAAAAACGGGAAAAACAACCGATTTTGAAGGTTATTGTCCACGTTTTTTTGGTCTTTTTTTATCCTGGAATAAAATGGGTCCATATTCGCGATGACCAAATTTCACACCAAATACAATGAATCGGTGTATAATAAGGGTCGTTTGCATTTCAATGGAGACGTTTAAAAGCCATAAAATTGTCTTTTGAGACCTGTTGTAATTTGCCGAAATAAGTTTGATATTACATTTTATATCGTATCTAAAGTTTCTAATAATCATTGTTATACGTTTTATTCCTATCGACATGTTTTTTTTTAAAAAAATATTCTCGCTTTAGAACAAGTTTCATCGCTTTTGGAAAATAGCAAAAAACGACCGATTTTGAAGGTTATTATCCACGTTTTTTCGGTCTTTTAGGTCCCGGAATCAGTCGAAACAAGTTTTATACTCCATTTTAATCCTATAGACAAGTATTCTTCAAAAAATATTGTTGCTTTCGAACAAATTTCACCGCTTTCGAAAAAAACAAAACATTCAATTTTGAAGGTTTTTTTTTTTTGGTGAATGGTAAGTATGTATTAAAAAATGTGGTTCAATGTACAGGTGAATGGCTACATCAAATTATGTAGCCATCTAGCATCTCTAGCCCGTAGCGGGTATTTGATCTTAGACATAATTCTATCCCGTACATCCATTTTGATCAATTTAACAATAATATGAGGCCGTTGCACCAATGCATCAATTCTACACAAGTTCCGTTGTCTCCAAACGTGATAAATCATGGCATTGAACATAGCACGAATGACGTTGCATTGCAACTTCGACCCCCGCATCTTGCTTGCCCAAAGTAAAGAATCATTACTCGGTATTTGTTTCTTCACCCACACGCTTAGGCTATCGACAATCTGGGAGCTCCACCCACAATTAAAGAACAGGTGCTCCAAGCTCTCTTCCTGAGCTTCACATAAATAGCAACGGTCTGATTCAACAACACCAAACCTCACCAATTTAATCCTAGTGTTTAAAGCCCTCCTAAACACTAGCCAAGAAATAAAGCTATGTTTAGGAACACTCCAACCACTCCAAACGAGGCAAGCCCAAGGAACCTTCGGTTTGTGAGATCGAATGCTCTCGTAACCCCCAGAGATCGCATAAAAGGTGCACGAACCATGCCAAAGACCATTCACAAACATATGTTTAATTTTTTCCTTAGCCTGACAGATCTTTCGCCATGCCCAGGTAACATCCGTATTGGGTTGATATTCACGCCAATCACGCCCCTTCAAATAAATGCTATTCACCCACCGAACCCATAATCGATCCGGTTGATCAAAAACCCAAGATGCCAATTTTGCCACCGCAGCCTGATTCCAAGCATACAGGTCTCTAAGCCCCAGACCCCCTTCCAATTTAGGACAACAGAGTTTCTCCCAACTCACAAGAGCCCGGTTATTCCCCTCCACCCCACCATTCCAAAGGAAATTGCGACAAAGAGAAATAATTCTGGACATTACATAAGCCGGTATAATAAAAACCATTGCCCAATAATTATGCAGCTGAGACAGCACAGCCTGGACCAAGGTCAGTCTACCCGCATAAGAGAGTTTTCTAGCACCAATACTAGAAATTCTCGAGATAATACGAGCTATCAAACTCTCACAATCAATTTTACCAAGACGAGTACATTGGATAGGAAGTCCAAGATACCGAAAAGGCAACGTACCTTCCACACAGCCTGAAAATTGCAGAATAGCAGCTTTCTTATCTTCATCGACTCCGGCAAAATAAGCATGGGATTTACCAATGCTTATACTCAGCCCCGAGGCCCTGCTAAAAGTTGCAAAAGCCCTCCACAAGAATTCCATCGATTCAGTCTCCCCTTTGCAAAAGAGAAGCAGATCATCAGCGAACATCAGATGTGTTAGCTTCATCGGGCCGCATTTTGGATGGTATTTAAAGTTCCTGTCCATCTTGCCATGGGTTAGAATACGAGAAAAATATTCCATACAAATTGTGAAAAGCAAAGGCGACATCGGATCACCCTGCCTCAAACCTCTCTTTCCCCGGAAAAATCCGAAGCTATCTCCATTAGCACAAAGAGAATATGAGACCGAAGTAACACACTCCATAATCAGGCAACGAAAATGATCCGGGAAGTCTAATGCTCTCAACATTTGATCAACAAAACTCCATTCCACACTATCATAGGCCTTGTGAATGTCTACCTTGAATAAGCATCTAGGTGAAACACGCCCTCTCCTGTACATTTTAACTAGGTCTTGGCATATGAGCACATTTTCCACAATACTCTGACCCTCGATAAAACCACCCTGCGTTGGCGATATTATCTGGGGAAGAACTTTGGCCAATCTCGAACAAATTATTTTAGCAATACATTTGTAAACAACATTGCAACACGCAATCGGCCTAAATTCTTTCACAGACTGAGGCCTGCTCACTTTGGGAATCAAAGTAATGATAGCACAGTTCAGCTGTTTCAGCAACTTACCCGAAATGAAGAAATCTTGTATAGCTCTGACCACATCGCCTCCAACAATATCCCACGAATCAATAAAAAATTGACTAGTGAATCCGTCCGGACCCGGCGCCTTGTCCCGTAGAATGGAATACATCGCCTTTTTGATTTCCGATTCAGTGACACTCGCCCCGAGCCAATCTTTGTGCTCCTCAGAACAAATTTTTCCTTTACGGACTAAACCAAAGTTAATAGCATCAACAGATCTGGACTCCCCCAAGAGCATATGATAGTATCGAAGGAATGCACCTTCAATCTCTAGCTTGTCCGAGCATTCTTGCCCATCCGCATCTACAATTTTAGCAATAGAATTGTGAGCTCGACGTGCCCTCAGAATACCATGAAAGTACGCGGAGTTCACATCGCCATCCTTAATCCACTTTTGTTTCGATTTTTGGGCCCAAAATTCAGCACGCGCGGCCTGTAATTCTCGAACCTGGACATTCGCAGACAATTCTTCTTGCAACAGTTCAGCAGTACGGTCAGAACGGATTTTGGTCTGCAGTTCGGCCAATCTGATTTCGGCCAGGCTACAACGATTTTCTATGTCAGCAAATGAGCTCGAATTGAGCTGTTTCAGAGGCGCTTTCAGGCTTCTTAATTTCGATACCAGTTGGAACATTTTAGTCCCACTAACCCGCATTCCCCAACCCGCCTCAACACAGTTACGGAACTCCGGTGACCTACTCCACATATTCATGTATTTGAAGGACCGATTCTTCCTAACCGGCGGGCTTCCTAATTGAACAATACACGGGCAATGATCAAAGGTCCCTTCCGGAAGGAAATTAGCAAACCCATTCGGATATAACCTCGTCATATCGTCATTCACCATACACCGATCAATACGACTAAAGACTCTAGTTTCCACAATTCTATGTTTATTGTTCCAAGTATACCAAGAACCACTCGCTCTAAAATCTCCAATTTCGCAGTTAGCAATGCAATCACGAAATTGATTCATTTCCTCATCCGACGAATTACCTCCAAGACGCTCCCTAGCATCAATAACACAATTAAAATCTCCCAAAATCATCCATGGGCCCAAATGAGCATAGGATTCAAGTTTTCGCCAAAGATCAACCCGTCCCACCGTGGAATTAAAAGCATACACAAAAGTAAGCAAATAATCTTTCCCCGAGTTTGTGGTCACCTTAACATGAATACTTTGAGCACTATACTCCAAAATCGTCAGATTCACCTTATCATGTTTCCATAAAAGCCAAACCCGACCACCTTCACCACAGTGATTATTGGTCGTAATACTCCAGTCAGAAAAAACGTTTTGATGAACCTTCGCATAAGCCTTATTCTTTATTTTAGTCTCAAGTAAACCAAACACGTCTACTTGTTGCTTTCTAATGAACTCACTAATTGTACGCTGCTTATTTATATTACACATACCGCGCACATTCCAACAACCAATATTATGTATTTCCATGTATTACTAATTCCAACCCAACCTCTTCATTCCTCACAACTGACTCTTTCCTCGGCGATCCTACGACCATATCAGCATAGGACACACCATTCTCCACCTCTTTAGCAGGTCTCGACCCCCTAGACATGGCTCCACCCGAACCATGAACACTAGTTCTCGCATTGACAACTACCGGTTTAGGAGCCGCAGAAGGTTTGGAACCAATGAGAAGCCTCGGAACAGGCTGTTTCACAACATTCCCTCCCTCAGCCTTCTTCTGTTTCACTTCCTGTCTCGCTTTCCTTAATTCATCTTTCCTACATTCCCGAGCCTCATGCCCATACCCTTTACATTTCATACACCATATAGGTTTCCATTCATATTTGACAAAAATTTCAATCACATTTCCTTTCTCGTCCATAAATTTGATCTCATTCCTAAATTTTTGCCCCACCTTAGCCATGACCATGACCCTTGCATACCCTAATCTAGTACGTTCTTCCGTAGCCAAGTCAGACTTGACGTACGGGCCAACAAGGGAAGCAATACGAGACAAACATCTGCCCCAAAATTTCAAGGGTAGTTCGTGTAACTGAATCCAAACAGGCACTTCATGGACATCATTTTTATCCAACTTGGCATCAGGAGTCCATTCTTTCACAATCAGGGGTTTATTATCAAACATATAAAGAGCATGATCGAGAATTTTTACCTTTGCTGCCTTGTCCTTGAATCGGACTAAGAAAATTCCATTAGGGAGAAAGGAAATTTTGTCAATTCCGTGTTCCTTCCATATCCTTTTCACAAATCCTTCCACCACTTCCCACGGAGGGTTAGCACCCATTATGAAGCAGTAAACAGCAGAGCTCCAATATTCAATTTCGTCGTCCACGTCGAGTTCAGAAAATCGAATAAGTTCCTCTTCGTCATCCATATCGACGACCTTTTTCCCTTCCCTTTGTTTCCAGCCCCCCGATTCCACGATCATCTCAGCCCCAGTTTCCGGGACGAAATCATGGACGTCATCATCCTCGCAATCAGATATGTAATTCAATCCCGGGATATCATTCATTATTGTGTTCGTCGCCTTCGATGACCCATCATCCAAATTCGAGTTCTTCACTGCCTTACGTAACAGTTCCTCTTTTGCCTTACGATTAATAGGTTTCATTGCTTTAGTCCCTCTCGAGACTGCTTTTGATTTCTGTCTCATCGAGATGCACACACAGGACCGACACTGGCCAGCCTAGTCGACGACAGGGCCAGACCACGCCGGAAAACGCCGCAAAAACTCACGCCGGAAATCGCTGCAGTACCGCCAGAAATCACCAGAGAGACGAAGGTTTTTTTTTTTTTGATTTTGAATAATTTTGAAGGTTATTATCCACATTTTTTCGAGCTTTTGGGTGTCGGAATATAACAGATCCATATTCGTGCTAAACAATGTTTCGACTGATTTCAACACGTCTCAAAACACAATCTTATGGTTTTTAAAAGTTTCCATTGAAATCCAAATGACCTTCATATCACACCGGGTATTGTATTTGATGAGGACATAAAACGTGTTTTTCGATACATTTGTTCAACAAGCTTACACTTTCGATGGCAGACTTTCGCGATGCTTTAACATTTAAACCGTATGATTCAGTCCCTTGAAAGCTCATCTTTTTCAATGGCTGATTCAGTTCACGTCTCGAATTCTGGATTTACCATCTTCAGGAAACGATAATTACACAGTTCACTCGGTTTTATGCATTATTTAAAAGCAAGTAAGCAACCATGAAACTTTCGGAATGTGTCAAGCTGCTGCCTTGTTCTGAATTAATAGTAGCATGGGACTTCAGAAGTTCCAAGTCATAACTTACAGCAGTACATATACCAGCATCCTGTAAAATAAGCATCAACAATACACCCAAAAATAACAAAGAAAAGAAACGACAGCAACGGTTCCAAAACCAATACGGAAAACCAGACAGCCTACTGGAGACCAAACTCAAGACCCCAGGGGCTTCACTTCCGATTTTTCTAGTTCCTAGGTGTTGCCCATTCAACTCTGAGAATGAGATTATCATAACCATACCCATTAAGCTTATTGATAGCTCTCTGAGCATCTTCTTTACTGACAAAGTTGACAAACCCGAAACCTCTACTGACACCTGTCTTCTGGTCAATAGCAACGTAAACCCGACTTACAGCACCAAATGGACGGAACAGCTCCTGCAAGTCCGGCTCCCTTGTATCCTCTGACAAGTTGGTCACCCTCACGGAATTTTCTTCATTTCTGCGTCTCATGTCACTTCCAGCTGGTCTCTCGGCCCCAGCACGCATGCTTGGAGGCACATAGGCTCCCTTTGTGGCACCACTAGGACCACCTGCAGCACCGGTCTCAGTTGCAGGCTTATCAAGAGCAACGTCACCCTGTGGGGCCAGATCCTTGTAGGGGCACCTGGATGTCCAATGGTCACCTTTCTTACCACAGGTCCTACACAACATGAGGGCCCCTCCCGTGCTTATCTGGGCCAATGGATCACCTGCCGCCTTTGTTTCTTCTTGTTTGGTACCTATAGTTGCTTACAGTTAATACTTAAAAGACATGTAAATAGATCAAGCATATAAATAGAAATGTAGGCATCATAAAAATATACGTAATACAGCTGATCAGTACTGGCAAGGTGAGGGTGTTTTGGTGGCAAACAAGGTGATTGCGATTATGGAAAAGAGGAGACATTTTTTATTGTCCACTATAGTGAAGTCTTGACAAGCTATACAATCCACCAGACCACCATGATGTCCCTCTACCAGGTAGTCGTCCTGTACATAAAAATACATCCAACCTGTGTCCCGAGCCAAAAAATAATGGGCATGCTATAACTACGAGCTTAATAGCTTATCTTACAAGCTAAACAGAAACAAGACATTTAAGAGTACAAACCATTTATGCATCAAACCAAATTTCTCCAAAACAAACCCAGCCATCGAATCACACAGTTAAATAACAAAATGATTGAATCAAGTCCAAAATCATTAAAAGACACACATGACATAATGTTGATAAAAATTAAGTAAGAAAGACCCATAAAAACCAACAGAAAACAACCAGACTGCCTCTCCCTCCACCGCGTCTAAGACTCCCTCGCCTAAGATGATTTCTCTGTGTTTGGAAACCAAAAATCGAGGGAAACGGAGCGAAAGGAGAAGGAAAGGAAAGGGAAGATGAACAAAGAGAGAATTTTCCTTCCAAGTCATTCTTTTGTTGGAGGTGAAATTAATTTTTTTAGGGGGAGGGAAATGAAGGGTTCCGTTTTCCTATTCTCCTTATCTACAAATTACTCCATCAGCAACAACAACAAAGCCTTAGTTTCAAAATGATTTGGGATCCGCTAACATGAATCATTCTCCGAAAAATAGTAAAAAGAAAATGTACAACAGTAGCAATAGTAACGAATAAAATTATAAAAATCCACATATTTTCAATGTAAAAAATATAAAATAAAAATCATTCCAAATTAGAGATGAAAAGTTTAGCAAGTGAAAAATAATACTCGTAGTAGTAGCAATAAAAATAATTTTAAAAAAATAGTAAATGATAAGAAATGGTCCTCAAATATATCAACCACCCAAATTCTCTACCTTCGCATTGTCCTATCCAACACCATAGTTTTTCCAATCTCAAGAGACCTCGTATCTTTCTCAGCCACCCTTGTTCACGTTTGTTCAAATCTTCCTCTACCCCTAACCACCAAATACGCTCTCCATTCTTCGAGAATCCTTAATGGGGGCGTCAATCGGGATTCGTTTCACATGCCCAAATTAGAGGACATCAATCGTAACATGCACATCAACTTAACCGATTCCCCAAAACTTAGGTCACTTAACCTTTATCCCCAATCACGTCATTTCTAAGTATGGTCACACTTCTATCTTAACATGCACATTTCTGTTACATTATCTTTTGCACATGACCATGCTATAACGCCAACATTTAGTGCCATACGAAAGTGCATGTTCAATAGGATTTGCCCTTTAATCTATTAGGTATACCTTGACCACATAGTGCCATCCGCTATTCCATTTCAATCATCATGCCTTAATCCTATCGCCACATCACGGTCTAATTCTTCCATTTCAATCATCATGCCTTAGTCCTATGGCCACATCACCGTCTAATTCTCCATCCTTTCGAAGACTAGACCCTAAAATAACAACAACAAAAAATTGTACCCACCTCTCTAGTACAGCTTCTGCTATTCTAACTCCAAATTTTCAAGTCTTACTTAAAATTTTGTTCAAAGACTTGTCCGGACGCATCTCAATTAAGTTCATGAGTCATGACACTACATCATGCAGACAAATATCATGAATCCAAAAAAATCAGAACGATCAAACTATAGATATCCACATCAAAATTAAGGTCACAAACATAACCTTAAAAACCATCACACAAAAGCACAGAATTTTTCGTTTCGTACAAAGATTGCCCAGAAAATCTATCACTCTCTCTCTCTCTCTCTCTATCTCTCTCAAGTTCAAGAAGAGTCTAATGCCAAAGATCACAACTTTCATAAGAATGTCATCACTCAGTGCCAAAAAATTAATAAAATACATACACTAAGATTCATAATACCCCTAATCAACCAAAAATATCAAATTAAAACTTCAAATTAATCACAACTCAGGTAACAAACATCAAAATCTCCATGATAACCGAAGATGTCTTAGCCTAGTGATTGGTCAAAGAGTAGGTGCTCTGGGATGATAGCTCTCGGGTTCAAATACCCTTCCCGTATATTGTAATGCGAATTAACACGATTAATAATACCACGATTAACTGCGATAAATCAAATCATGATTCAACCCAGAAACGCAGGGAACTCAATCATACAATCAACAACCAGAAAAAGTAAGAAAATACCAGGAGCACGAGGGCGTTCAAGGTTAATCTCCTCAGTAGAAACCATAGTAAGACGACTACCAGCATCCTCCTTAACCGCATCCCCAAACTTCGACCACGACCTCCGTTCGACAGCGCGTTTGCTGAGACGCGCTTTCGCGAGCTTCCGCGTGCGAGTGGTGGTGGTAATCTTGACCTTGTGACCTTCTTCGTTGAATTTGTACTCGATCACCTTCTTTATGCCATGTTCGTCGGGTCCAATTACTTGTTTTGGTGGCAATAGAAAGTCCAAATCTTCGCCGTCTTCCTCTTCCAATTCTCCCCATCGGAGTTTTCGCGGTTTCTCGGTTTCCACGCCCATGATGGTTGATGTTCGCGGGGTTTTGCCGGAGGTGATGCGGCGGCGATTGGGGGGAGAGAAGGGTGTTTCTGGAATTAGGGTTTCTGAATTTTGGGGATGAATGATAATGGAGGGTTGGGACGAGATTGTGTGTATGCTGTATTGTTTATGGGCTGCGGATATGTAACTGTGGATTGCGGGTTTGGGCTGAATGGCTTTCAACATGTCAATCAAGCCCAAACGATTCTTGCGATTTACAACATTCATGCCCTATTCTTTTGGACTGAAACTGACTGAACTTAATTTAAGTAAAACTGACTGAACTTAACTTAACTGAACTTAATTTAACTGACACTGACTGAAATATAGAAACAAAATATGTATCCAGGGGCTGAACTAGACTGAACTGAACTGAAACTGACTGGATATAAGTCCAAAAGAACAGGACCTTGTTGCACAAATACCCCCTCCGTTCCAATGAATTGGTTGTCTTTGTTTTTGGCACCCGAAGAGATCCAAGGATGAAATGACATGTGGAGCCAAACTAGGTCAAATTACATGTAAAAATCATTCCTAAAATAGAAAAGCAGACAATTCATTGAGACGTCCCAATATGGAATATGCAAACAATTCATTGAGACGGAGGAAGTAATAAGATTGTGAATTTGTGAGCGTGGAGGGTGTGTCCCAACAAAAACATATTGCGTATCCAATATAGAAATGTAGCGATTCAAGTGAAATTACTCAAATGCTAGGGTTCAGGGAAGCCACGAATTAATGACGATGGCTAATTATATTATAGATTGATCAATGATCTTATGTCTATGTTGTTAATTGTAGCAATTACTTGTGATTAATTGATTAAGTTAACGTAATTGATTAATTAAATCGACAATCTCGAACCTAAGATCGAGAGTCTGGTGAGAGTAAGACGTGCTACAAACATTAGATTTTACCCTAATAAGTAAGTTGTGAGAGTTCATTAGAAGTACTATAGGGGGATTAGTGGAACAAGATGATCTTTTTACTACCCCTTAGACCATTGTCTGTGACCGATCTGTGACCTAAACTGTGACCGTAGGTGATTCATGATGAACCGACGATCCTAGTTCCCGGCCCTTTTTATGATATTTAGACTTGATCTCCTCCGTATTATATTTATATTCGATTTCTACTCGTATTTCTCTTTCGTTCGCTACTTATAGTTTAGTTTTACAAACACTATAAACCCCCGATTTGGTTATCTGAACGAACTTTAGTTAGCAAGTAGAATATATTTATCTCCTTGTAGATACAATCCCAATTTCCCTAGTCGTATTAATTAGAATCAGTTGGTTATCTTTGTTAGGTATACATTTAGCCTGTCAAGGACTCGACTAATACCATCTAAATGTTGAATTAATATATTTCCGTGTAGATAGCGTTTTGAATCGAACGAAAAATCATTTTGGGCATCGTAAGATCGAAGCATTTTACATTCCGATCATCATCAGGGTTGGGTGACGAATCAAATAGATACCATGTACGAATCGGGGTGTCTACAACTCTACAAGTCGATACTTATAAAAGACGATCTTCCATTTTTACAACACCGACGTGAGACAAAGGTTTGCATCTCGACCCACCTTCATCATTAGATGGATGTAAAATCCACTTTCATGTCAAGAACACTGTTTTTCAAGAGTTCCTATTGGGCAACACTCTACATGAAAAATCCAATAGAGTTAAAACCTATTAAGTCAAAATGTCGGAAGGCGTAACAGAAAACAAACATATCACTAGAACACGTAAATCATTTACTATCCTTGTGGCTGATACGACTGCCAAGGATAAATTGATG
This sequence comes from Agrostemma githago, assembly GCA_958450325.1. Lineage (NCBI taxonomy): Eukaryota > Viridiplantae > Streptophyta > Magnoliopsida > Caryophyllales > Caryophyllaceae > Agrostemma > Agrostemma githago. Next base: position 1,304,801 of record OY288242.1, read on the forward strand.
TGTGTGTATCTTGTCCCGCCAAAATTAAAGTCCTAAGCCACAATTCACGTCGATCATGTATGGACCCAACTTCGGTTCCTTGAGTAGCAAGAAGAATGTAAGCACTATATATGGGACCGAATAAAAACAATTAAGATAAGGATGGTGATACGGCATCATCACTGGGTAGCACTCAATCTCGGCGCCACCCTCTCACATACACTACCCCTTATTAATGGGGTCTCTCAATCACATGTACCATTATTATTAAGTGGAGATCCCAATAATAAGGGATGCATGTGAGAGATTGACGCTGAAATTGGACGTCACCCGATGACACTAGCACATTTTCTTATAAGATAATATACCCTTCTCTCTCCCTACCAGACAATTACTACCTCCGGTTCTTTGGAATTACAACATATTCCTTTTAGGGTAGTTTCACAAGAATTGTCACATTTCTATAATGAGTATGTTTTTGTTAATGAAGATGTTTTACTTTGTTAATGAGGTCCACCATCCACACTCACAACCTTATTCTATGTGCAAAAAGTAAATGTTGCGATTCTGAAGAACCGGAGGGAGTATATTAAGTAAGATGAGTATACATTTAGGCTAACCTACGCTTGATCAGGATCCTTGCGTCGTCGGTGGATATATAATTTGTTTGACTAATCATACTTATATATTCTTCTATTTAGCAAATTAGTCATAAATCATAATGGGCGTGTCAACTGTGAATGTGGCGAGGACGACATCAACCACCGACTCCCTCCACTCCATCCTAAAGACTAAAGAGTAAGGCTGGCCTAACTTTGTTTGGTGCTATTGCATTTTTCAATAGGAATGCATGCATTACATATTTCTTGGTCTTCCGGCGTTGACGTTCCTTTATCACCCAAAAAATGATCTCTACTATGAGAATGATTTGCTACACATACACAATTATCTTCTCCAATTTTCCCTAATCTAATTAGGACAAAAAAAATACTATAAATATGGTACGGAATATAAGTTAGTCAACTCACGGATTACTAAATCGCAAAAAAGTTTCAACTTGATAACCTATTGATTTGCGTCGACGCTTCTTTTGGATTCATACAACTAATACATAATTCGTATATATGTATATATCCCGTTCATGTATACACGATTTCTATGATATATACAGATGTACTCCCTCCATCCATTATTCAGTCCTTTACATAAGGATTTTCGCAACAAGTAAAGGGTATTATTGGTAAATCAAGTGGTGTTATGAGTCTACCAAACTTTAAAGTAAGGAAAAATGAGTGACATTTTGTGTAAATAGAGGAAAGATATGAGGATTTATTATAAGGTAAACTCTTTTGCCAAAAAAAGAATTTAAAGAATTGATTGAATTATTCATCTATAGTAAGGGCTCGCTTGGGATGAGAGTAATTATTCCGAGGGTAATAGAGCAAAAATGAACTAGAAAATGACGGAAAGTAGTAATGATGTTAAGCAAAAATGGAGAAAATTAAGAAAATCTAGCTTATTTGGGGAATTATTACTCCCCTCACCCCCAAGTAATGCATTACCCCCAATGGGGTAATTATTCCCCCTCATATCTCTTTTACATCATAAAATGTCACGACCAATCAACAAGCTCATCCATTTTTGATTCATTTTTGCTCTATTACCCCCGGAATAATTACCATCATCTCAAGCGAGCCCTAAGAGCATCCCATCCATTCTCCACTCTCCATTCTTGGAGGAGAATGGAGAAAAATGGTTCCTCCATGCATGGAGAAACCATTCTTCATGAAGAATAGAAGATATTCATTCTTTCAAAAGAATGGGGTGGAGAACGAAAATCATGGGTCCCCACGATAAAAATATTAATATTAAAATAAATAAAAATATTAATATTAAAATAAATTAAAGTGATGGGTAAATGAATGGAGTAATGAAATGTGTTGGGACCCATGAGAGAATAAAAACTTTTGTTCTCGGATGGAGCAATTCTTTTATGATGAAAAAAGTAGGATAAAAGTAATGAGGTGGATGAGTGCTGTTTTTCGTCGTCGGCGCTTTTTAATGTAAAAGACGATCTTGCCTTTGCCTTAATTAGATTAGTTAACTAATGTTATTGAATTTTAGAAGTTAGATTAGTTATTGAAACTCGTTAATGAAGCGATTTTTAATTTTTCAAACCGTTCCGTTATTATCTTGTCCTTATTATATATCCACTCAAACTCCACTCACCATATTTAATTTTATTTTCTCTCACTTAAAAAAAAGCGTATTTTCTTTAGAGAAACCCGACTTTTCTAGAAATTAGGTTGTCGGCGGTTTTTAATGTGAAAAGACAACAACGTCCTTCCCTAATTACATTCACTAACTTTGTTAATAAAATTTAAAAGTTTAATCATGTTAATGAAACTCGATAATAAAACGTTTTTTTTTTAAAACCGTCATTTTATTATGTTACGGATTATGTTATATTATATATCCTCCCCCACCCACAACAACACTAATATTATTAATAATATTAAAATTGTATTAATAGGCGTTTTTAGGGGATTTTAAAATCAAATATAGATAATATTTTAGTGAGGATTATCAACCGTGTTCAATTGGTTCAGTGGTAATGAGACTCATTTGTGTTTGAGAGGTTGTGAGTTTGAGCCTTGGTATCCAGGGGACCCCCCAGGCGCTGGTTTTGGGCGTCCAGGGTAGGGATGTCAATTTCACCCGAACCCGTTCAAAATCCATCCACCCGAATAAAATTAATGGACGAAAACCCGAGCTAAATGGATTTTAAGCGGATGAATTGGGTGATTGATCGGGTCGGATCACCCGTTTATAGATTTTTAAAAAAAATTAATTTCACTCTATTTTTATACTCATTATCTTTTTTTTTCTTAAAACCCTAAGAAAATATTTTCCGTAATCACTTTGGCGGCCACCATTTTAGATTTTCTTTCCCGTCTTAATTTCCGACCACCAAAAAATCCCAAAAAACTTTACGCATCTTATAATTTGTATATTTTTTGTTGTATTTTTAAAAAATATTTATCATCCGCTAAGCACCCGATCCACCCGAATCACCCGCGGATGACGGATGGATTGGATCCGGGTGGTGGGTTAATCGGGTGACGGATGGATCGGGTGGAGTATGCGGATTCGGGTGATGGATTCGGGTGAGGCTCCACCTGACCCGAAACCGACCCGTTGACATCCCTAGTCCAGGGGACCCTTCAGATGCCGGTTTTGGGCGTCCAGGTCGATTTCCAGCGGCCCCAAACCCAGAAAACGCGCCCCTATTTGCACAAATCGATCCCAATCTCACCCAAACCGATATTAAAATCGAATATAGAAAAACATATTCCCGAGTTACATTGAAACACGTGTCTCAAAAACCGTTCAAAAGTTCAAAAACCCATAATTTTAAATTAGTCGGGAATATAATAGTTACATTAATTAAGAAACTTAATTAATTAATTTCATTAATCACAATTACAGAAGGGTAAAAGAGTTACGCTGAGACACGTGCCTCAAAAATCGTTCAAAAGTACAAAAACCGTAGTTTTAATTTACTCGAAAATATTATTTAAATTAATTAAGAAACTTAATTAATTTCATTAATCACAATTAGGAAAGGGTAAAAGAGTAAATTCACGTATAAAGCGCCGACGACGTGGTTGAAATGTCGACGACGAAATGTAGTAGGGAGGTGGATGAGTTGGGTCCCATCCAAGAATGAAAAAATCATTCTTGGATGGGATGCTCTAAGTGTAAAGAATTGGATTGATGAGAGAGTACTATACTCGTACTATATACAGTATATAGTGTTATATTTAAAGATTTTAAATTGAACATTTAATTAACTTTTAGTTCTCTCAATAAATGAATATTTTGCTGCTGGCGAAAAAAAAAAAAAAAAATGAATATTTTGATGAAAATATTATCCAATAATCTAGTCGGGTGGTGTTGTTAAGCTAAGCCAGTGGTTGTTAAGATAAGTAATGTAAGTCGCGTACTCGCGTGGTTTGTATTGTAGGCCTAGTGGTTGTTAAGATAACTTGGGTTGCCGGCAAAAGTGACCTAAACGTGTTAAGATCAACTCGATTACACGCACAAGGACAAAAGTGATGGGTATTACGGAAATTTATAAAGACGAGTTAATTAGACAGTAGTTAGTCAAGCAGTACTTGTACGCGAATGCATGTTGGTCAAACAGAGAGCAGCCTACCAGGATAATGATTGGAAACCAATCAACCATACATTCTCCCTTCTTACTTCGTTTAATCCATTACACATAAACACAAGTTATACCCAGAATGTAACAATAAGAGCTCGCTTGGAATTGGAGTAATTATTCCGGGGGTAATAGAGCAAAAATGAATGAGCTTGTTGCTTGATTGTGACATTTTATAGTGTAAAATGAATATGAGGGGGGAATAATTACCTTCATTGGGGGTAATGCATTACTTGGGGGAGGGAGAGTAATAATTTCCCCAAATAAGTTAGATTTCTTTAATTTTCTCCATTTTAGTTTAGTATCATCACTACTTTCCGTCATTTTCTAGTTCATTTTTGCTCTATTACCCCGGAATAATTACTCAATTTCAAGCGAGCCATAAAAGTTACTTTAACTGGTAATAAAAAATTTACTCAATCGTGATTTATAAGGGTAAGGTTTCGATTTTTACTCCAAATATCGCATGCTCATTTGAGGGAAAAAAAAACTCCTACAGCTTATAGAAACATGGGTTCGATTAATATAGGAGTATTACTTACCCAGTCCATCTGTTCAATTTTTATAAAGCATTTTCAAAAATTGTACTCTGACAACTCTGTACATAAATTAGTGATAATAACTTTACATACATACGATATTTGGAGTATACACAATATTATCTACTATTTCCTCTGTTTTATTCATTTAATCCGTATTTATCTTTTATATTTATCGTATTTTATTTAATTATGCAAACAAAAACATTTGATTAATTAGCTTCAGTTATGTTTCCATCGCTGGAGTCCATTACTTTCTCTAATCGTAAATATAAACGGATCGGAGTAGCTTTTTGTTTGTTTATGAATGAAGGAAAATTGGGTGAGTTGTATATATATTCCTCATACAGTTTTATATTACAATATTGGTTGTTGCAGTTGAACTTGTTGTCGGCTAACAGCAAAGTAATACGAGTAGTAGTAGTATTATTATACCATTGCATATGCTTTTTAATTAAGTCAACATGAGACGTATACTTATTATTTCTTTATTTTTGATTTCTGAATGTATCCACATTATATTAATTAGTTGGTGAAATAATAACTCTTATGCTATTCATAATCGCTTTCCCAAATTTGTCGAAACCACCTAATTAAGGCCTTGTTTGGTTGCCTCGTAAGATCATGAGAAGTAAAACTTCTCATGAATTGTAAAATATTGAAGTTATTTGTTTGCCTCAACTTCCCACATATGGAGGAAGTAGAACTTCCGGGGAACTGATTTCCTAGGAAGTTGCTTACCGACATCCCCTCGGTAACTTGCAATTCCCATAAATTGAGTTACCACATAGATAACCAAACATTTTTTAGAATTTCCCGTGAATTAGGAACGGGAGTTTATTTCCAATGATTTTGTACTTCCCATGAATTTCCACTTCCCGCATCAATCAAACGAGCCCTAATTAAGTTAACCGTTAACGTGAAACATGACAGTAATTAATTACAGTATAACAATAACAAAAGTAAAGAATAAGAAAATTAAATTAATAATGACTGTATCTCATCATCTTGTGTCTCACTCTGTACGTGTTCCGCATCATACACTGGATGACACCTCGCCAATTCCATAAATAAAATTTACAACAAATATCATATCTTGTTGATAGTGTACGGTGTGACACAAAAATGAGACGATAGATTCGCACTGAAATTTATTAGCAGTATGTATGTAGTATATACACGAGTATTTGGAGAATTAAGTAGAAAATTAGGGCTCGTTTGGTTCACCATGGGAAGATTGAGTTACCGGGAACTTAAATTCACAGGAATTTGTATTTCATGGGAATTACAAAAATATTGTTTGGTTGCCATGTGGGAAATAACTTCATGCGGGAAGTTCTACACACCAAGGGGGGGCTTGGTGAGTAACTTCCCCCATTATGGAGGAAGTGACAATTCCCGGAGAGTGAGAATTCCCGGGAAGTGGGCAACCAAACAACCTCCCAATTTATCAATTCATGGGAAGTTCTACTTCCCATGATTCAAGAGGGCAACCAAACGACCCCTTAGACCATGGTTATCCATGGATACAATTTCTCTCCATAGAGGACCACATCTTTCACCTCACTTATTTTACTCTTGTAAAATACACGTATATCAATGAATTCACTTTTATCTCCATAGAGGGCTCACTCATCTCACCACATTTATCATACCTAATACATTTAATTTTTATTTAATTTTCTAATTTTATTTAAGGCAATTTAAACAATTAATCCACTAATTTGCACATTAATTGCTCTCTCTTTCTCCTTTTTCTCAACCCTTCAAAGTGAAGATTTTTCTTTAATCCTCTTCCAAGGATTGAGATCTATTGATATATCATCATTTTCAATCCATCCACCCTATGAATTAAGTTCAAATTCATTGCTAACCTTGCTCTTAGTGTCTAACGACCTCGAGGGGTCCACAATAAAGCAAGATTAGTCAAATAATTAGGCATAACATGATGTGACAAGACAAAAGGCACCATTACGAAGACGTCCATACGATGATTAGAAGATAGTCCGTAAGTATATTTCTTTGAGGTGTTATTGGAGAACCTCTCTCCCAACAAACGAGTTAGGCAGTCTCTTTTCCCATTCTCATCTGCCAGAATATGTGTCGGTGGACAAACATGAAATGGCTTTGGTTTCATCCCAACTTAGGGTAAGATTATTGGTAGTCTTGAGGTGAGTCTTGAGAGAGTCTTGTCTCAAGACTTATGTGAGTCTTACCAATAATGTTGCAAAATCTTGAGGAAAGTTTAAGATTTTTGATAGTCTTGAGAAAGTCTTAAGACTTGAGAAGATTATTGGTAGTCTTGAGGGGAGTCTTGTTTTAAGATTCGTGTGGGGTCTACCAATAAAGTACCAAAGTCTTAAGTTGAGTCTTGAATTTTAAAGACTCAACTTAAGACTTTTGTGGGGTCATGACTTATTTTACATATTTCTCGACATATTATCCGATAAATGACTCGTATTTATATAATTTTTTTATTTTCTATTTTTTTTAAAGTCTCACTTCTATCTTTAATTGTCCATCTATTCTTATTTTATTTTTTACCGTCTCGATCATTTTTTTTCCTTTTATATTATTTGTGATAAAAAAAATTAATCAAAGATATATAAATGAACAAGACAGAGGAAATCAATTAATCCTCGACCCCTAATAAACTTATTAAATACGAAGTACATATTTAACTAATAAAATACTTAATTACCCAATTTAACGTACAAAATAATTACTTAATTAAACACTTAATCAACTAATTTCACTTAATTAATTAAGTGAACGTAATTAAACACAATAATATTAAAATATCGTAAATTAATGTAAGTAAAACATAATTAAAATATCGTAAATCATCCGGACCTATTATATGAACGAAGTCCTTAAGATCGTCTACCCGTGTTTTTGTATATCACACACAAACCAACAACTTTAAAATAAAACAAGTTAAAGTTTTTAATTAAACTAAATAGTAAAGTAAGTAAGTAATTTGTACAAAACAAGTAAATTGTAATTGTTTAATCACAAACTAAACCAAATTGATTAATTTTTTTTACCAAAAAAGGGTAAGGTGAGTCTGAGCAAAGTCTGACTGATAATGTATAAAGTCTGAGGTGAGTCTGAGGAGAGTTTGAACAATAAACAAATAATAAAAGTGAGTGGAAAGCTGAGGTGGCAGAGTCTTAAGACTTTGTAAAATCTGATTGATAATGTTACCCTTAGATTATTTTGACCGATATCTTTCCCAAAAATAATTCACAAATTCTTGTTTGTGATGGATAGATATTATTTGAGAGAAAAAGACAAAAGTGAGGTTGGTGGGGGCCTTTGTCCTTTTTCCCTCAAATGGTATCTACTTGACCCGTCTTAAGTTTGCGACGGATAGAGACCAACTGAAAAAAAAATTAGATATGCTTTTTTTTCATCGAAAAGCGCACTTAGTCGCATTACAATATAGGGGAAGGAGATTCGAACCTGGAACCTACTGTCCCAGAGCACCTAGTCTTAACCACTAAGCTAAAACATCTTCGGTAAAAAAATTAGATAGGTGTAGATTGAAAATATTACTCCACTTATATTTCAATATTTACATTATCTTACAAATATACCGTATCTTTCATGAAAACAGAAATAATATTTAAAAAAACGGAATTACTTTTTCATAATTGTATGTTACTCAATCATACCTGAAATTTCCTGATTATTCCTATACTACTCTTCACATAATTTTTCATACTTGTTGTTTTACTTCTTTTTCTCTTCTTTTCTAAACCTCTTTCTTCAACTTCGTCAATTTTAAAATCAATCGATTAATTCGCTATGGATTTTAGTTCAGTAATCGATATTTTTATTTTGCTTGCAAATTACTTATGATTTACCCTAATTGAATTATGTTTAATGTTTTTTACTTAGGATTTACCCTAATTGAATTATGATTTAACCTAATTGCAAATTACTTATGATTTACCCTAATTACTTATTAATTAGGTTGTAAATATGTTTTTGAGTATTTTGTAATTATATATGAGGATAATTATTATCAATAAATTATGGAACAAAAATTAAAATAAATATATTTTCCCAAATTACGAAAAAAATATAAATACTAATCATTTTTTCAAAAAAATCATCTTTTAAAAAACCGGTAAAAAATTGGGAAAAAAAAATTAAAAAATTGGTGGTTGGAGTGACGGGCTGGAGTTGTTGCCGACGTAGCGAGGTTGTGGAGGGAGATGAAATTTGGGAATTTTGGGATTTATTTGGATTTCCTTCAAAACTTTTCTAAGGTTAGTGTGAGGTAATGGGGAAATGAGAGGGGTATTAGTGTAATTTTTAAGTATAAATGAGTAATAGACAAGTATGAAAAAGTACTACCCTAAAAAAATCACGGAATTAATGGTAGTATATATTCTATTAATATGTTGAAATTTTCCATCAAATTGGATTCTCTTTCATATTCATATTCAAAATTATGCATATTCAAAATTATTCATATACTACAAAGTTATGCCTATTCAAAATTTCGTTAGGTAAATCTTCAAAAAAATAGAATGTACATTTTTATAATTTTGACAATATATTAAAAAATCACAGATATTGACACAAAATCTTCGATTATGTAAATTTTTTAAAATATTGGCAAAATGCAATTTTTTTTTTGGTTAATTGATCCGGTAAATCAATCTCATATCTTACGCTACCCTACTACTTATATCCCATAAGTGAATGTAAAATCAATCTCATACCGATCACATTCATCTCAAATTATACCGCGCATTACTTTAGAGTCAATATAATCCTTCGTTCACACGACACCAATCTCCATCTTACGATATTGGCATACTTTTGTTGTACTTATTATGAGTCTACGTAAAAATCAGCACGTACAACGTCAGTAACAAACTCTTCCTTATGTAACATAGGGGACAAATTAATGTTAATAGGGTCTTTTTTTCAACCCCATGATTTTATCACGGGTTTTACACTAGTAGCTTAGAAAATTCTCCCCTTCTCGATCTCCCTCAATTAATTACCCCATTCACTCCCAATTAGGACTGAACAACTTTAGGTCTGGACCGAAAAAATGAACTCGACCGAACTATTTGGTTTGGAGCAAAACCATATCGGACCAAACTTTTTTAGGTCCGGTCCTCGGTCCACAGTTTTTAAGTTAAAACGCTTGTTGCACCACATTTAAATCGGGAATCAGTCTAGATACATGCTATTTTAATTCCTTTTGTTTGTTTGTGTTTAATTGTAATAGGCATTTTATTTTCTTTATTATACCGAATTCAGTTTCTATCATTGTAAAAACAAAGACGGATGGTTCAAATACAAATTATACTGTAAGACGATTTCATGCGTGAAAGACAAATTAGTGAAGATTTTACACAAAATGAATCGTTGTACGGTGTGATTACACTAAACCAATAGTAGGGGTGTTCACGAGTCCAAACCGGGACCGGGTCGGACCAGATTGACTCGCAGACCGACAACCAAAAAAAATCCAAATCCGCTGACCAGACCGGTTAACAAAGAAACCTAGATCAGACCGGACCAGAAACATACACTAAATTTGATTTTTTTTTCAAGTGTGAACCAAACCAAACCGCAGACCGACAACCAAGTTGTTGAACACCCGCAGACAAGACCGGTACGTGGCCCCTTTTATAACCAGAACGGATCTCCTGTCCCATTTTAGTGTCTCACTCTGTGTGTGCCACACCACAGTTGATGTGTCATCTAGTGTATGGTGCGGCACACAGAGTGAAACACAAAATAGAAAAGGAGATCCGCACTGTTTTTTAACACCCCTAGCCAATCAATGCGGATCTCTCGTCCTATTTTGCGTCCCACTCAGTGTCCCGCACCATACACGGGATGACACATCAACTACTTATGATAAATCTTGCATATTTTATTTATTCAATAGGCGACGTGTCATCCCTTGTATGATGTGACATACAGTGAGACACAAAAATGGAACAGGAGATCCGCTTTGCCAAGCCAATTGTAGAAAAGTGGTTGATAGTAGTAGTATTTTGATGTTACCAAAGCGCACCTAGGAAGAAGAAGCTGAAAACAAGGCAGTAAAAACACCAAAAAGTCAAATGATACAAAATATCCATTTTATACCACCACAGAATTACGAGTCCCGGTTGTGGCAATTACACAAGTTAAAGTTAAAGGGGGTACTTGCGAGGAAGATAAAGTGTCCCATCTCCGTCCAAATGTCTCTTAATATAAATACACACCCTTAATCAACGTCATCCTCACCACTCTTCCCATCTCCTTCTCCTTCTCCTCTCTATTCTATTCAATTCAATTCAAGATTCAACCTTTCATTAATTCTAATTCTAAACACTCTTCAACCTTACCCTTTTTATATAATCCCCTTCTCCTCTTCCTCTGATCTACCTACACCCCCTAAACCTCCCATTTTCAGGTTCGCTTTCCTAGATCTTTGCTTCTTTCTGCTTCACACTTTAATTTCTCGGGTTTCATTGTTTTTATAGTATAACTCTCTTGTGATTGCGACTATTCCCCTATTTCATGATGCCTTCTGCTCTTTTAATGGGTTTTCTTGGGTTGTGTTGATTTTGGTATCAAGTTTGATCCAATGGGATTTCAGTAAAGTTGTGATCTTTGAGCTTCATGCCAATGTTTTAACCCTGGTTGAGGAACCATGATCATTTCTTAGTTTAGCTTTTTTTTGGTATGGTTTGATGCTTGGTGATCACAACGTAATTAAGAGACCGTCTCTTCTTAGTTTTTGTGAAATTGTGGGGAGTCAGAAGTCATTGGTAATGCTAAAATGAACTCTTTTGTGTGTTTTTCTGCTGCAATTTTGCTTTACTTTTTTTTTTATTTAATGGGTTTTCTTGGGTTGTTGATTTTGTTATGAAGTTTGATCCAATGGGATTTCAGTAAAGTTATGATCTTTGAGCTTCATGCCAATGTTTTTACCCTGCTTGATCAACCAAAGTGTTATGTGAAGAGAAGAACCATGATCATTTCTTAGTTTAGCTTTTTTTTTGGTATGGGTTGATCATTGATGCTTGGTGATCACCCACATCATCATGTGAGACGTAATTAAGAACAGAAAGTCGAAGTCATTGGTAATGCTAAAATGAACTATTTTGTGTGTTTTCCTGTGTGAATGGTTTGGTTGACTGAGGGTATCGATTACTGAAGTGTAGGTAGCAGCAAAACTTAAGGAGTGAAAATGAAGGCCTTGATTCTAGTTGGAGGGTTTGGAACAAGATTGAGGCCATTGACTCTCAGCTTTCCTAAGCCCCTTGTCGATTTCGCTAACAAGCCTATGATCTTGCATCAGGTCTACTTCTTCTCAACTTACCCTTCTTGTTAATAACATTGTTCTGCCCCTCATGATATGATCTTGATCTTGCTTTCCTCTAAGAATCTCTGTGTTTCAACGACTTCGTTCTTTTGGGCTTCACCATCTAGTTTAGATTGAATTTAAGCATTGTTAAACCTGAAGGGTGACAAATTTCCCCTAACTAGCTGGTTTAAGGGCATAAGTTTCTCTTCCGTGACAGTCAATGTCATTGCTTCAGAGTTTAGGTTGGGTTTTAGCTCATCGCTTAATTACAGATGCTTTTGATCTGATAACAGACCGTCTTGTGATTTCGTGAGATCGCAGGTGTTTCTATAGCAGCAATCTAATGTTTTCTTGTATCGGTTTAATTGTGTCCAGATAGAAGCATTGAAGGCCGTTGGTGTTACCGAAGTGGTGTTGGCCATCAATTACCAGCCCGAGGTGATGTTGAACTTCTTGAAGGACTTTGAGGCCAAGCTCGGGATCAAAATTACATGTTCCCAAGAAACAGAACCTATGGGTACCGCAGGTCCCCTGGCGTTGGCTCGTGACAAACTGATCGATGAATCTGGCGAGCCTTTTTTCGTCCTCAACAGTGATGTTATCAGTGACTACCCTCTGAAAGAAATGATCGAATTCCACAAAGCTCATGGAGGAGAAGCTTCGATTATGGTTACAAAGGTATACATACATACTTTATCGTGACTTACGAGTTACTCCGTATGAACTTTTGACCCACCTAAAAATACTAAATATTTTTTTTAAAAAATTATTCATAGGTTGATGAACCATCAAAATACGGTGTTGTTGTAATGGAGGAATCAACTGGAAAGGTGGAGAAGTTTGTTGAGAAACCCAAAATGTTTGTTGGGAACAAGATCAATGCCGGGATATACCTGTTGAACCCATCTGTTCTCGACATAATTGAACTACGACCAACCTCCATTGAAAAAGAAGTGTTCCCGAAAATTGCCCTTAAGAAGGAGTTGTACGCGATGGTATTACCAGGGTTTTGGATGGACATAGGACAACCAAGGGACTACATCACAGGCCTCACGCTCTACCTCGACTCACTCAGGAAGAAGTCATCACCCAAACTGGCAAACGGGGCTCACATCATCGGGAATGTACTGGTGGATGAGACAGCCACGATAGGTGAAGGATGTCTTATCGGGCCAGATGTTGCAATCGGGCCAGGCTGTGTTATAGAGTCAGGAGTCAGACTGTCTCGCTGCACAATCATGCGTGGGGTTCGTGTCAAGAAGCATGCTTGCATTTCAAGCAGCATCATCGGGTGGCACTCGACTGTGGGACAGTGGGCGCGCGTGGAGAACATGACTGTTCTTGGTGAAGATGTGCATGTGTCGGACGAGGTTTACAGTAATGGGGGTGTTGTGTTGCCTCACAAAGAGATCAAGACCAGCATTTTGAAGCCGGAGATAGTCATGTAACGTGGCTTGACCGCTTCCATGTGTGTTTTGAGGTTGTATTTTCATTCCGAATTCGGAAAAGTATTCTTATTCCATTTTTTTTTTGGGTCTTTTGCTTGTTAGTTTCGACTGCTATGAGCTGTGTATGTTGTATCAAAAACCTCCTTCATTCCCTCTGGAAAAACTGCAGATAGGAAAGTAATTGTACTGGTTCTCTGTATTTTTTTTGTTTTTGTTTTGGCATTGGGATAATTCATCATTTGGTCAATATAGTTCAATAATACTACTCCATGTTTGTTTCTGTTCCTAATCAAGATGATAATTTTGCACTGAGCTCAATGGCGAATACATTACTTACAACAATACGATGGAGATATCCGTCTTTTTCAGATGTGTAACAACTAACAATGCAAATAAGTAAAGGGTATTCATAATGCCACGCTTTTGTCACTCAGTTTCTACCTTCGAAAAATAAAGGAGTGGCACAAGGGAGAATGGAGTGGCGTTATCACGACCCTAATTATATGGGGCATGTGATGAGGGCGATATGGGGTTTCCTTAATAATACGGACAACTTTTCCAAAGTGGAATAGAAGTAGCAACTACTAATAGTCTTTGCATGATGAAGTTACGCCAAGTATATTCCCGCATCTCTAAGCGAATGTCCTTATTCTGCTTAATGACTAGGAATGTAAAAAGCTTTTTTTTATCATCATTGTTGACAATCAATAAAATCTTAACCAGGAGATAGCGGTGCAGATCCCTGTCCCATTTTTGTGTCTCATCCGTGTGCCATATCATATACAGAATGAGACACAAAAATGGGACAGTAGATCCGCACTGGGGGATGGATAGTCATTTGGCCCCCCGGGAGACACAACTACAACCCCAAACCAAGCAATGGAAGAAGCATAATGCTAATGCAAAGGACAACCCACCACCCCGAGCAATTGCCAACGGCTCTTAAGAGTCATTGACCGTCAAAACCTTAAAACTGATATACCCGTCTCAAACAAGAATTTAAAAAGAAGCCATTAGACCTCTGGAAAAATAGAGCCTACAATTTTCAATCAAACATGATTATTTATGACAAATCTGTGAATAATCACACAATTTGCAAGCGCCTTTGAATTTATATTCACGTGGGACAAACGAAATTATAAATAAATCAAATATGTATTCAAAATGCCTTGAAAATATGATACCCTGCATAAATAATCATTCGTTCAATATTACTACATGACTCAGTAAAATTTATTATGTAATGACCAAAATGATCAACTCTGAAGTAAGGGACCAAATCTGAAATCTGTAGAGGAAGGCTAGCTAACTAGAATGCTCACTTCCCAAAAGGGAGCGAAAGACGGGCTCTTCTCTCATCAAGTAAACTGCGCTAGGATGAGATGCCGTGGAGCGAGCGTCAAGTAAAATCTTCAAGACCTTTCTTAAACAATAGCAAGGGACTTGTGGGTATATACGACCCCACTGTCGCCATCCACGACTTGACCGCTTCCCCTTAGAAGCCTGCATTCAAAAATTACAAGCCGCACACATCACCCATTCACCCTCAAGGAAAGTGCAGTGTAAGAATGAAGTTTGGCTTAGTTGTCTTTCATACACAGTTGTTTTGGGTTCGGAAAGCAGAGGTTAGCTTAGGAAGGGCAGAAATAGTTCAGTAGAAAAAGAGAGATTGGGGTTTTACATGGGAAATCTATTAAAGCTTGGACGACATTACTGTAAATTACTGATCTAGAGAAGCCACCATATTGAGGAATACGGAGTACTATACTCCCTCGGTCCCTAAAAGATTGTCCCATTTCCCAATTATATGTGAGGAGTATTTTAATGAAACGTGACAATCTTAGTAGGACAAAGAGAGTATAATTAAGACTCCTTGCGCCTCACGCCCTCATTAGAGTACTATGGTCAGTCATCGGTTACTCGAATGCAACATGACAGATGTATAACTGTCAACTTGTTTGGTAAGTAAAGTCTTTTGAGTGATGATACTCAACCTAGATTCAGAGCCATGAGAATTAATACTGTTCTGCTCCTCCCTTCATGCAGCACAACTCACAAGTCACGCCCACCAATTGGAGATGATTAATGTAACAGTAGGACCATAATTGCCCATGGAGTTTTAAGAGTGTTTATGGAAAGGAAAGGAAAGGAAAGTAGATGGGAGGAGCAAGAATTTGGAAAGGAAATCAGTGACGCCACTAGCTTCTTCCTTCACCATGGCCAACTCTAAGCTCTGAGAACAATTTGAAAAAGGTAAAACTTACTTTTATAAAGAAGCTAGTGGCGGTTTTCTGGCCAAGGAAAAGAATTAGAAGTCGCCAGTGGAAACATGGGGAATAAGGAGGAGGGTCAGTCGTGTGTGGTGGTCATGTTGAAGGAGCGGTCCTGCATGGTGGTCAGGTGTGGGAACTGGTCTTTGGTGGCCGATGGTGGCTAGAGAGAGTGGGGAAGGAGGGTGGTTAGTAAGGAGGAGAAAGGAAAAATGGGTTGTAGGGCGGTAGGGGTTATTAATTAGCGTTTGGGTTGATAAGGTTAGCTACCATCATCCGTTTTACAAATCATTGCGATGAGGAAAGGGTATTAGGATTATATGGTTATTTTAAGTCAAAAATTTTGCCATTTTGGGAAAGAAAGCAAATGGGAGGACCAAGAATAAAAAAACCTAAAAACAAATATGGGTAGAGCAATAAAGAATGGAGGGAGTATATGATATAATAAGTCGAGCATAGATGCAACTCCGTAACATATAAACATACCATTTTGTGGTCAAGAGCCCTTCAACACCAACTGGACCTCTAGCATGAATTCTACTTGTACTGATTCCAACCTGTTGATGATAAACAGAGACAGATTGAATATTTTGTTTTAATACAAAATATATCATCACATGAAAACTGTAATCTGGAACATACCTCAGCACCCAAGCCAAAACGAGCTCCATCACAGAATCGTGTACTTGCATTGTGAAATACAGCAGCACTGCAAGTTTAACATAAATACAAAAAGTAAATCAGTCTCAATATTAAGTATGCAATAATTCAGAATCAAATCTTGCTCAAAATAAAGCTTGAATTCCCCTGGAGACTGGAGAGGCTAGATGACTAAGCACGCAAATCACATTTTTTGAGAAATAAAAATTGAACTGAACATAGTTGTGAGATGATGAAAACTGTTGTGCTTTTGGTACTTACCTGTCAACTTGTTGCAAGAATGCTTCTGCAACTTTGTGATCTTCTGCTACAATGCAATCAGTATGTGCACTGCAACCCAAAAAATGTATTAGCAAAATAAATGTATACGCACATAGCCACATAGATGTAAAAAAGGAAATCACAATTCACTCTAGATTAACAAAGACGTAACGATGATTAAAATTCTATGTTCGTTTTGCAGGGAAAATAACATAATAAGATGTCTATGGAAAAGGAAGTTGATGAAAGATCCTTTTTGTACCACAAATAACACACAAAAACAAAATATTTTAAGTGTGAAGTTGCTTACAGAATCACAGGCATCCCAATATGGAAGCCTACAAAATTCATTCGTAGGCAGATGGATAAAAAACAATTCGCTTCTCTAAAAGCAAATCACAACTCATTGAACAAGTGTTCACCATTACGATGAAAGCATAATAAAACTGCTCCTGAGATTGAAAAAAATACCTGCCATGTTGATTAATATGTTCAATGGCAGCAGACACATCATCAACTATTTCCACAGTGCATGCTGGTGAACTATACTCTTTATGAAATGTCTGTGTTTCTGGTATATTGAGTCCCTTCACAGCGCTAACTCTTGGCCCGCCAAAAAATACAACTCCTACAAGATAAAATTAAGTTCCAACCAACGGAAAGAAATAAGTAAAAGAAGCGATATGCTTAGTTACCTTCAGATGTAAGATGAGCAATAAGATCATTCAAGCCTCCACTCTGTAGATCCTTATGTACAAGGAGCGTTTCCTAAACAAAGGGTACATATAGAACTCAAAAGGGAAAAAATAAAATAAAAGAATACCAGAAAGCAAAAATAAATTGTAAGCTTAGAGCCACCAACAATTAGAAGTTAGGAATTTACCACTGCATTGCATGCGGCAGGATAATCCATTTTTGCATCCTGAACAATTCGCTTGGCCATATCCAAATTGGCAGATTTATCAACATAAACATGACAGATTCCATCTAGACAGAAAATCAAGTTTTGGTTAGATAATCTACAATCATCCCCAAAACTTCCTAATACTTTAACAAGCACAAAGTTGAGTGAATAACAACTCTAGATTACCAGCGTGCCCTAGAACAGGAATTTTGGTGGATTCCTTGATCTGTGAAACAAGTTTATTGCTACCTCTTGGAATCACAAGATCAATGACATCATCGAGCTGGAGGAATGTACCTTCTATCAGTTCAATATATTACATATGGAACTCCATATTAAAACGATCTTCTGTTTACTGACCTTAAGCAGGTCAGGAATCTCATCTCTTGTGGTGACTAGCCCAATTAATTTCTCACCAACTTTATCTGGTAGGGCGGAAGTGATAACCTAAAAGAAATATATGTTATGCTACAAAAAGAGGCAGACAAACAAGGCGCTCAAAGTAGTTTTCAGAGTAATTCAAGAAAAAAATCAAAAAGGAAATACAGTCAAAACCTTATGCAAAATCGCATTTGATTGCCTTGCCTCCTTTCCACCCTTTAAAAGAAGCCCATTTCCACTTCGAACTGCCAATGAAGCAATCTGTAAATTTGCCAGGGTATAGGAAAAGATCATCATGTCAGTGGTCAATAAGAAGAAAATAATATTTGAGGGGTAAATGGAGCAAAAAATAAAGCGGTCTAGGATAATCTCATTTAGGTCCTCAAATAACACAGATAAAGAACAGCATGAAGAAGTCGATGGATGCTCAGTTGAATGGAGATTGTACAAGGTAGTGCATATCATGCAGTTGCCATGTTTGTGGATAAACCTAAGATCAACAGTCAATTCAATAGGCCTACTAAGGAGAAGAAACCAGAGAACTAGATTTTAATAGAAGTCCCAAAATAAATCCTTTAGCTTAAGAAAGACGGTAGATTGTAATGCATTGCACAAGACTTACAACCAATTCCCAACTAAAAGACTGGCGTATCTCAAACATTAAACGGCACGAACTAATGACAAATCTAGCATGGAGTATTCAGCAAGTTTCCACTAAATATCTGTTTTGAAGAGCTCTAAATAGATGTTAAGCGAAGGGGATTTGCCATATTACTGGAGAGTCAAAGCTCCAAAATAGATACTCCATATTTGATACACCAGACAACAGGCAGACGCAAACTTACATCATTCATCTCAAATAGAATCGTGGCACACATGATTAACTTTTCATTAAAAATAAAAATAAAATAGCACATACATCATACTGTCAATTACAGTTGTTTGCACCTCTTTAAACTTCCAACATAAAAGAGGATAGGGTTGATGGGGAATCAATATATAGTACTTCAATTAAGAGGGGTGTGGGATAAAAATAAAAATAAAAATAAAAAAGGCTACGCCAAAGAACAATGAATAGATGAATCACACCAATATGCTAAGAATGTCCATTTAACTTTACACATACCTGAACTAAAGCATCTGGACGTGACTCGAAAATAACAAGAAGAACACCCAAAGGACATGATGTTTTTTCCAAATTGAGTCCATCTGCAACCTGGGAAATGAATGAAGTCATGGAAACACAATAGCTGAAAGTGTGATAAACAAAGAGGGTCCTTCACAGGGGCAAATTTGGAGGAGTGCATTGGTGGCACATGCACTCCCCCCGAAAAATAAATTTAAAAGAAAAAATAAAAACAAAAATCACGCACTCCCCCTCCCAAATCTCAAACCTACATCTTCCAAAAACAACTTCATCTCTCCCAAACACACTCCTCACCTACCCTCATACTCGCCAGCGACACCACACAACGACTTCGCCAACATCTCCTCGCTGGCTCATCAATATCCATCTTCCGTCGCTTTCATCAGTCACTAGGTCCGTAAATATCTAATGGATTGTAGAGGTGTGGGCTCTAAGCAACTTGTTTGGCTTTGTACCAAGTATTAGTTTGACCATTTCAAATGAAGTGAATTCAACAGCACAACAAATAAACAGAGTAAGAAAATAAGTCCGGACCTCAGTTCTCTTTAAAACTTGCCCAATAGGGTCTTCCATTTCAGCAAGCACCCGTATTGATTTAGCAAGACTAGAAATCTGCAAATCAATAAACAATAAGGAGAACATGCCAAAAGTTCAGATAACTAAATGCCAAACAAAAAAATTGCATCAAAAGGAATGCAAAGCCATTGAAAGTAAATATCGAACAAGTTACTAAACTAGCTAATACGGAGTAATAAGTTCAATCTTAAAATCAATGTCTTGCCTTTCCAGACTTCAAGGCTAAGCGAGCCACCAATGATCTATCGTATCCAGCTAGTTCTGCGGCCTCAACATCTTTATTATTTTCACTCTGGATCAGAGACTCATTTGCTTCTAAGGCATCAGCTATGTCTATGAGGACCTTTTTCCTTTCTTGTGAAGTAAGTGCCTATTAATAGAGTTATAGAAGCAAAAATTTAATTTCTAAAATTCAGCAATATGTAAAATCTAGAATATGCACGTCGGCACGTCGCTACAAGATAAGAAGTAAGGATTGATCACCAGAAGACAACTATACCTGAAGTCTCCTCGAGGACTCTCTTGCTGCAACTGCCATATCACGTGCACTAGTTTCTTTAGCTGAAACCCATAAATGGGCATCTTTGTGGAATAAGGTGCCAATGCGCTGACCATTAAGCACTTTGACGATGTTGTCAGTGGCCTTGCCACTAAAATAGACATAAAGAACAATCATGTCAAAGAATATATGAGAAAGACACCATCAACAACAGCATTAGTGGGGGTATAAATGGACGCAGCTTACTATAGTGTTAGCTAGACAAAATGACTGTTTTCGAATGACCCAAGATGAAAAATTCATCAAAAACTGCAACAAATGACTGCTATTCACAATAAAGAGAAACACAGCCACTTTACTTGACCATCTTGCATTATTCAATCGTAGCCTAGAAGCAACATATGAGTCTTTGTGTCCATTGGAAATGGAAACATTGAGATTCAAAACTGATGCTGAAAAATCTAGAATCATAGTAGAAACCCGAAAAAAAAAAAAGAACTTCAAAGTACAAAGTATCCAACATGAGTTACATCAAACTTGACATGTTTCAATAACAATAAAGTTCACTAGTAATATACAAGGCATCTTAAACATAAGAATTTATAGAATTTATGAAGGCACTTGCCTAGCGATAATTACAGGGATTCCAGCATAGGCGGCGTAAACAGCTGCTTTCACTTTAGCAGTCATACCTCCTCTTCCCAACCTGGACTTGTCCCCAAAAGTGATTTCTCCCTGGTGCTTCTCTTTAACATAAGTGGAGATAAGCTTTGATCGGGGATCACTCGGGGGGCCACTATAAAGACCATCAACATCACTTAACAGAATAAGGAGATCTGCTTTTAGCTCCATTGCGAGCAGAGCTGCTAGACTATCATTATCCCAAAATATACCGGATGAATCCTGCAATTCATCTCATAATCCCATAATTAGAGAAACAAAGGTTGCAAAAGAAAAGTCTAAGGGTATCTGTAAATAGCAAAAGAGTCTTTTCCAAACATGGCATATAACCCAAGATTAAATCAAAAAGTTGACTGTCCAACTTTTAAAACCAATGCATAAGATGGCATTTGGTTCACAATGATACAGAGAGTTTGCCGTGCATAATTCTGAGCATCACATCACGCTTTCCCTTTTCTTATAGATACTCCCTCCATCCCACTTTTATTGTCCCCATTTCCTTATTTGTTCATCCCAACTTTATCGCCCCATTTCCAAATATAGTAAGAAATGGGATGGAGGGAGTATATTTCTTCGGTAAACCATCCGATACAATGGCAAAAGATGCATCAAGCTGAGTATTAAAAACAAAATGTGCGGTTTACTTGTTTTTGAGCTATCCTGGTAACGCGATGACAAACTTTTACCTTGGTTAATAAACAACCCTGGTCACAAGCGGAAAAAAGATCCATCAATGAAAGCAAGTCAGCAAACAGTACATACCTCATAAGGAGCTCTCCTGGTACTTACTGCATCGTTTTCATTCAAAATAGGCACGACCTTTAGGTCTAGCAACTGATTTACAGTTTCAGTTAACTGCAATCTGAAATTTTGATCTCTAAAGTCATTGTCCGTCACCAGAAGTTGGGCAGAAGTCAGATCCAACTGCAAAGCATCAATCACATGTCAAATTCTGTATTTATCAAAAGACTCTGCCACGGGAAGTCAGGTTTATGAAAGATTTTACCTGACTAAATAAGGTGTCATAAAGGGCCATGAGACCATTCTGCCCAACGGCAGCACATGCTTTCCCATCAAGTTCTGATTGTGGCTTTTGAAGATCAGCAAAACTGTCAAAAGATATAGAAAGGTTTTCAGAGGGTTTGAAGAAGGAGGTTGTAGCAATGTTTGAACCTTGGTCTTGTTTTAAGTTTTAACTCGCTTATTACTTTCCCGATATCATGGGATGTCCACGTTGATTGGCCATGGAGAAGGTATAACCGTACCTTTGAGCTTCGTGAAGTTATGGAAGAAAAGTTCGTTAATTCTAGCTAAGACGTCAATTCTCTCTATCAAGTTTTACTACTTTGCATTCACTATACCCCATCCAGCATCCCCATACAATCTTTGCGTACTGCACCTTAACCATGCACATGAACCAGCCACTGCCTCTAAGCTTAGCATTTGTCATCAAAAATAAAAATACTCGGTATTACTTTTATAAAGTACAGTATTAATTTTAGATTGTCACTGAAGGATTATTAGGATTTAATACAATCAGACATCCATTCCACATTCCCACACCATAACATAGCCATCATGTGTCCCTACCTGCTGTTAACCATTTTCCTGAACCTAAGCCTCTGGCGACCAGCACCAACAGCACCTGAAGTGACCAGAATAACTTCATGTCCACTAGCATTCAACTCCTTCAGCTGCATTAAATTACTTCAAGGATTATTTATTCTAATTCACAGTTTTGAAAATAATGATAGAATTAAACAATGCATCACCAGAGAAAGAAAGAAAAGAAAAGAAAAGAAAAAAAAGCGCAACCACTTGTTGTAAGGTGACCTAAATTTTGAAATAAGTGAAGTATCTAACCTGCTCGCAAAGAGCACCAAGTCTTCCTACAGCGAGTCTTCCATCACTTCGTGTAACAACTGCAGTACCAACCTGCCAAGATTAAGACAAAGCACAAATTTGAGAATGTTCAAAGATATTTTACGATCAGTATTCCGTACTGACTACTGAGTACTGACAACATAATTCTGCTCACGAAATTGGAACAATGTGAAAAACCCCATGGAACAATTTGTCTTAGGGTGCCAAAGACTCCATTGACATCCATCTACTTCCTCCACTCAATGATTAACGAACACCATTACAGAGTACACTTTAATGCTCATAAGATTCTAGCTGTATCACTCGTACTGTTTCTCAGTACAGTTTGATTCATTTTGTCACACGACCAGAAGAGCTACAATAAGCCAACTCCTCCTCGGAAGAAAATATATCGGAAAGTTGAACCTTTCCCACACAAGAAACTCAAAAAATGAGAGTAAATTTTATCAAAGAAATTATTCCGACGAGCCTAACAAAAAACAAAGATAAGTAAGAAATCTTCTTCAGTGTCTCCCTTAGAGTATTCAAAACTTGGAAAAGCAACAATCATAGAAGTGGGTCCCAAGTTTAACAACATTGTACACAAAAACTCCTCAGATAGTTGCCAACTCACAGTCTCAGTCTCAGTCACAGTCACAGTCTTTTTTCCACATATCATCAATAGCAATACATCACACAACCCTTTTAAATTGTTTTTCCATTTACTCTCACCGTCCCGATCATTTGTTGTTCTATTCTATTTTGAAATGTCTCAATAAATTGTTATCCTTTCTATTTTAGGATTGCATCTGATAAACAACTTGATCTTTCGCACTCAATTCAATCCACTTGTCATCTTGTAATTGGCTCCCTCCTCTTTCCTTGGTCTTTATGCCAAAATCAAAGAACAACAATTGACCGTGGAGTATTTGTTCATTTATTTTTATGGAAGACATTAAAGCAAGCAGGAGACACAGGCAACGCAGACAACAAGACATCAGAACCCAAAATTGCCCAGCATCTCCAGCTGTTTCACTATTTCCATCATTATACACACTCGACTCGACTCCACTCAACTGGTATGAAATCCCGGAAACTGAGGGGAATAATTACAGTACATTTGAACAGCCAATTACAAAATGTTTAGGATCTCGATCATAATACATGATGAAAGCTTCAGAATTAAACGATGATAAGTGACATTCCAAGGCTAATTAAGTAAGAATTGAAAACATGGGAGTCGTAGTGAAATATAAAGAGAAAGGGAAATGTAGAGAGAGAGAGAGAGAGAGAGAGAGAGAGAGAGAGACCTTGACGATGACGCGCTTAACATCGCGGACGAAAACACGGGAAGGGTCCATTTCCATGGCGGAATTGAGTAGAGTGAGAAGAGAAGTGGGTTTGTTGGAGTGGAAGGAGGAAAGCTATATAAAGTATAAACCCTTGATTCTTCTTCGTCGTCGTCTTCTTCTTCTATAGTTCTATCTGATCTATCTAGGGAGTGCGGAGTATGAATTAATCAAAAAACCCACCCGATTTTTCCTCCGCCCGACCTTCTCTCTCTTCCTACTGTTGCGTTCGCGTTTGTTCACGTGGGCAGGGAATACGAATCTTGTTGCCTGCCATTTCTATGAATTCTCACTTCGGCCCCTACTTTCTTGCTTTCCATCCAACTAACCCAAATTTACACAAGGGGTGTTCATCGGTCTAAATTCAGACTGGATCGGACCGGCTTGACCCGCGGACCGGCAACTCAAAAATTCAAACCCGTGGACTGGACCAGTTAACAAAGAAATCCGGATCGGTCCGGACCGAACCGAACCCTCTTAAGATCGGACCGAGCCGGACCGGACCGGCAAAATACACTAAATTTGATTAATTTTTTTAAGTGTGGACCGGACCGTGGACCGGCATCCAGGTTTTTGGAGACCCGCGGACCGGACCGGTATGTAGCCGGTCCGGATCGGTCGGATTTGCCGGTCCGGATCGGTCGGATTTGCCGGTCCGGGTCACTTTTTGAACGCCCCTACAAGTAAGTCTTATTTGTGACGGATGGTTATATTGCGCACTTGATGAATAATGACAAAGCCTAGTTACAAGCTTGTGACAATTTTGTCTATAACAAACAAGAATTTGTGAATTCACACTAATTCTTTTGTGTGTCGAAAAAAAACTTTCTCTCTCTAACCTCTCTCCTCAAAATAATCCAAATAACTCAAAAAACTGGAATCATTAAAGAATCACAAATTGATTGTCTGTTGATTCTAAAGAAAAGACAATCCCGTCTACTTATTAAAATTTAAGAGAGAGGAGAGTAGAGAAAGGCAGATCAATTCTCTTAATTTGATAAGAGAAGCCGGAAGGTCCCTTAACCCTTCCAATCAGATAATCTGTAGACTCTATCCCTTATTGATAGGGTTTCTTGGGGCTATTAAGTTTGCATGCACGGTATCCTCTTCCACCAATCATCCATAATCATTACAATCTTTCCAAATCTAATAAAATCGGGAGTCAGAGTTCTTTGTAGAATCGGAAAAGGCGGGTGCATGCATTGGGTGAATTTGCTTCTGATCTTCTCGAGAATTTCTTACTCAGTTTTCCCTTGAGAAGTATTTAAGCATGGCTCACTGTTTACCTTACCACTATATTATTCACTCCAAACAAAAATCTCCTAAACAAAAATCTTTTAAATTTTCAAAAAGAAAGTTTCCCATGGATAATCAAAGGGGTAACAATGCTAGAAATGCAGATAATAGAGAGGAACCATTTCAAAATGGTTTTCATAATGATTATAATGCTGGTATTGCTAGAGGTAGACCCATTGTTATTTCATCTTCATCAAGTAGTGGCTCCTCTGAAGATAATGGAGCAAATAATAACCGAAGAAGATGGGTGAATGGATGGATTAATCCTCCGTTTCATGGACCGGAGGACGACGATATAAGGGATTTTGGTGATGGCCTTCCGCAGGATCAACAAATTCCAGAACACTTAGATGACCATCAAGATGCTGAATTCGATGATGCATGGCGGCTGCCACGAACAGGTCACATTCTTACTTTAAATCCTGATGTTTTGGGTAATACAAGGCTCTTTTATAGCAAATGTGTGCTTGGTAAGACGGTGGATTACAGGAGATTTGATGCTACGGCAATCAATAGGGCTGTGGAAGCCAAATGGCACTCAAGAGGTGTCATCACGGTTTTCAAACAAAGGGACCTTTTTGTGTTCTATTGTGAGTTGGAAGAAGACAAAAGAGACATTCTTTGTAAAGGTGTGGCTTCTTTTTATGGTGCTTTAATGGTATTTAGAAATTGGAGACCCGAAATGGTCCCCAGAACTGTCACTTTTCCCCTTGCTTATATGTGGGTTAGAGTTTGTGGGTTGCCTTTTGAATATATTAATGAGGATGTTGGGATTATTCTTGGGAATGTACTGGGTGATGGGGCTGTAGTAGAACCGTTGGGACCAGTACCTGCTAATGACTTTATTAGAATCCGGGTGGGTATTAAAATTGGGGAACCTCTTGTGCCAGGATTTTTTCTGGCCTGTGAGGAAGGTATATTAATCTGGATCCAATTTAAGTATGAAGAGCTCTTCAAGTACTGTGTTAGATGTGGTAAGGTGGGTCATAAATCTGAAGGTTGTACTGACACCCCTAATCAAATTGCTACTAAAGTTAATGCAACTCTAGCTAGAATGGTGGCCAAGGGTTTCGTTATTTTTCAAACAGAGAGTAATCACTCCATGTTTAATTTGGATCTCCGAGCTACCCCTCGACAAGCAGAATATGCTACGACCAGAATTGATTTTGCAGCCGGTTTCTTTGGAAATATTCAAGATCCTCTCCCGGAGGACAGATTTGTCGACTTCGACATTGGAACTACACCAGGGGGGAGAATCTTCCCAGGTATGAGGTTTTTCGAGAGAGACGCTCCATTCATGGGTCCGGTATGGATGAGAGATGGCATTAATGCAGAGGAAGCTGAAAGACCTGATGATGCAAATAATGAAAATTTGATGGAAGTTGACGTAGAAAATCAGGATGGGGGGGAAGTTATAGGAGATATAAGAAGAAGATTTAATCGAGAAGGGGCCCATGGAACAGGAGGAGTTTTGGGAGACAGACATCATGTCCCTCACGGATTCCAATTTGACGATCCTTTTATAAGAGCTATGAACCATAGAGCTGCTAACCAAGATTTAAACCCTGAAGACTTGGTCAGGGATGAAATCCGAAGGAGGTTTGAACCGCATGAGTTTAGAGGATTTATGTTAGATGAAGAGGAAGGAATTGCACAAACTTTTGTGAGTCCCACTGGATTTCCTATAATCTTTCATGATCCGGGTGATTTTAATGATAATGAACCTCATTTAGAAGACGAAAACAGAGAGGATGAAAATCGAGATAATCGAGATGAGAATGTGGGAAGGGAGGAAGATAGGGTTGTTGAGGAAGAAGAGAATTTTGCTGAACCTGAAGGTGAAGGAGTTCAAGTGAACCAGGATAGGATGGCTGAGGAGGATAGACTAGAAGAAGAAGGAAATATGGAAATTGAGAGTGAAGAAAATGACACTGACAATGAGCAAGATGAGCAACTGGAGCAAAACAGAGGGGAATGGATTGCAGGCCCTGATCCGGATGAGACGCCTGAGTCTTCACCGGAATGGCCAATCTCTCCTAGGGCTCCTGATAATTGGAACTATGTTAGGGGTGGTGTTAATGAAGAAACCCAGGCTATTCAGGAAACTATTGAGGATAATACGGAGAATACTGCACCTATTACAGATCTTGAATTTGGGCTGGACACTACTCAAGATAGAGGAAAAAATCAAATCGTGGAAGAAGA
Source organism: Agrostemma githago (assembly GCA_958450325.1). Taxonomy (NCBI): domain Eukaryota; kingdom Viridiplantae; phylum Streptophyta; class Magnoliopsida; order Caryophyllales; family Caryophyllaceae; genus Agrostemma; species Agrostemma githago. The sequence goes on from OY288242.1 coordinate 1,332,417, forward strand.
TATGAATGATACAGACAAGGAAGAGATGGAATGTGCTGAAAAAACTTGGAAAACTATGAAGGAAATTGAAAAAACCATGGGTTATACTATTGAACATTTGGGCAAATTGTTGGGAGATCCAGACTTCTTCCCTGACATGGAGATTCTAGATTTAGTCAGAAAAGGAAAAAAACCAAAAATTGCTAGAAACTTTGAAGTTGGTGAAGCGGCTGGAGAGGTTAAGACTGCTGTGACAGGGAATGAAGATCAACGGGCAATGGAGTTGGATTCTGAAGATGTCAGCAAAAAGAGAAAAACTGGAAGTGCAAGTGAACAGGGAGATACAGTAGCTGAAGGAGAAGACATTATGTGCTCTCCGGGAAAGAAAAGGAAAATTGAAGAAGAAGAAGGTGGATCTTGTACCGGAACTTCGAATTCGGGTGATCCAGGTTTTGCGAGGATTGGACCAAACCAATCTTCTCCCAATATATGAAAGGACTCTCTTGGAATTGTCGGGGACTCTCGGACCCGCTCAATCCGACAATTCCTAAAATTAGAGCGATCCTTAGTAGTTATTTTGATTTAGATTTCATTTTCCTTTGTGAAACTAAGTGTACTGTCAACTTAGTTGCGTCTTATTGTCGTCCGTTTGGTTTTGGATTTTGTGAAGGAGTGGACGCTATAGGCCTTAGTGGTGGCCTCTTTGTGGGATGGAAGAATGCTTCCTCCTTTTTTGTTGTGTCTAAGTGTCGGAACTTTATTGTTCTAAGGTCGAATATTAATATTGCTTTTCCTTTTTACTTGGTCCTTGTTTATGGTGAGGCGGCTGTGGATCACAGAAAAGGGGTTTGGGAAAGTTTGGAAAAGCAGATAGACGAGATGGACTTACCTTTTTTACTGATTGGGGACTTCAATCAAGTGGATTCAATGGAGGACAAACTTAGCAAATCCAATAGGAAGATTCAAGGTATGGATACATTCACTTATTGGAAAATGAGCTTACAACTTATTGATCTTCCATTCAAAGGTCCAAGGTTTACCTGGACTAACAAGCGAAAAGGGGACGCCAGAGTTTTTGAAAGACTTGATAAGGCTTATGCCTCAAATGATTGGTTTTACAATTATCCAAATGCGGGAGTGATCCATTTCCCAATTCAATTGTCAGATCATGCCCCTATCCTTCTCTGGACTGACTTAACAAAGGATAAAAGGAAAAGACCTTATAAGGTGGATATTTGGAGTCTGAGAATTGAGGAAGGAAAAGATATTATAGATAAGGAATGGAAAACAGATGATAAAGGATCTATTAACTTCAGACTTATGAGAAAACTTGAGAGAATTAAGAAGAAACTCATGATATGTGCTATAGAGAAAAAGAAAGAGTGGAATAGGAAGTGGGATGAATTTGATACTAAGATGGGATCAGAATTAGAGAGGGTCTTTCAAGGTAAGGATGGAGGGGAATATGATTTGATTCATAATGAAGTGATGGACTTCAGTAAAGCCTCGGCAATATTTTGGAAACAGAGAGCGAAAGTCAAATGGGCAGAGGAAGGAGACATTTGTACTCGTTATTTTTTCAACAGGTTCAAGGGTAGTAGTGCGAAGAATTTTATTTACAGTATCCGAATGGTTGATGGTAATTGGACTCAGGACGCATGTCACATCTCAAAGGAATTTCAGAACTATTTCCATGCTATTTACCAAGTTAATAATCCTCAGGAGTCCTTTCAAGAATTTAATCATAAGAATGAGGACTACTTTAACTGTGGGGGTCGTGTGGTCTCGGTTACGGAGAGTGAGATGTTAATCAGAGAATTATCTAACAAAGAAATTCGTACAGCAGTGTTTCAAATGGGATCTTTCAAATCCCCCGGTCCGGATGGTTTTCCAGCTGAATTCTTCAAGATCCATTGGAAGCTGGTAAAAAAGGATGTGTGCAGAGCAGTCAGAGCATCCACTCAGTCAGGTTATATCTTGAAGGAAATGAACAAAACCTTTATTACTCTTATTCCTAAAATTCCTAATCCGGAAAAGGTGGATCAATATCGTCCTATTAGCCTATGCAACGTAATCATGAAAATCATCCTAAAATGTATGGCTAATAGGATGAAAGGGATTATGAGGAGAATTATCGGAGATTACCAGAATGCTTTTGTTCCTGGAAGAGATATTGCTGACAACATCATCATTGCTGATGAGACCATAAGACACATCAATAAGAAAAAGTCTGGCAACTTTGGCTTACTGGCTATTAAAGCAGATATGAGTAAAGCTTATGACAGAGTTAACTGGAATTTCCTTAGAGGAGCTCTGAAAGGACTGGGTTTCCCCGACAAATGGATTGATCTGATTATGAACTGTGTGTCCTCAGTCTCTTATTCTATTCTTTTTAATGGAGAACCCCTAAAATTTTTCTCTCCAAAATGTGGCCTGAGACAAGGAGATCCCCTATCTCCGTATTTGTTTGTTATCTGCTCAGAATTTTTTTCTAGACAGATGGATCTAAGCAATAATGGTCTTGGGATTGAAGGGGTTAAAATTGCTAGAAGATCCCCAGAAATCTCCCATTTATTTTTTGCGGATGACTCACTTTTCTTTCTCAAGAGTTCTTGGAGTAATCTAGTGAGTTTCTATAAGGCTTTGCAAAAATATTGCAATCTATCAGGACAGCAAATCAATAAGGCTAAATCTTCGATGCTCTTTAGCCCAAACTGTAAACTTTTTATAGTTCAGAGAGCCCTTCTTCTGTTCGGTTTTAGGGCTAATGCAGATTTGGGAACATATCTAGGAATCCCAGACATAGGAGGGGTAAAAAAATCGAAGACCTTTGAACTTCTCATCGATAAGATTAGACAACGTCTCACCTCTTGGAATGGTGTTTTCCTTTCTCCTGCTGGTAGACTCACCCTTATTCATTCTGTTCTGGCCAACCTTTCAAGTTTCTATCTATCGGTACTCAAAATGCCGGTAAGTGTAGCTAACAAAATTAAATCTTTGCTAGCACATTTTTGGTGGGCTGGAACCAGAACAGGTGGATCGGTCTCCTGGAGGGCTACTAGGTACATTTCTCTTCCCAAATCAGAAGGTGGTCTTGGGGTCAGGGACCCTATTCATGTCAATAAGGCCCTTCTAGCAAAATTGGCCTGGAAACTATTGACACAAGACTCTTTACTCACCAAATTTTTGGTTGGCAAATATGGATCCATAAAAAATGGGATGATCAAATATATGCATTATAAACAGACTGGTCCTGGGAAAATATGGAAAGATATTTTATGGGGGAGCGAGACCATTTCTAAAGGTCTTAATTGGAATCTTGGGAGCAACATGGAGGATAACTCTAATAGGATCAATATCTTCCAAGACCGGTGGGTTCAGGGATGTATACCTGTTCCAAAAATAGGTATTAACTGTCTATCTAATGAGAATGGCAACTCGTGGAAGATTATTGATTTTGTCAATAGGGACTCCTCTTGGAATCGACTGAAGCTACAGTATGTCTTTGATGATGACTGGTGTAACAAAATTCAGTCTATTCACCTTCCGAGATCTAAAACTGATATTACGCCTTGTTGGATTAAAACGAAGGATGGATGCTACAATGCAAAGAGTGGTTATAAAGAAGGCATGAACAATGACGTGAAATTCAACAAACATAGAATAAAAGCTCTTAAAGGTGTTCAAGCTTTTCCTAGCTTTTATTCTAAGAAGGTCTTATGGAAATTACCAGGGCCTCAAACCTGGAAAATTTTCATTTGGAAGATTTTGGCATCAGCCCTCCCGGTTGGGAGTGAAAGAATGAAACGTAATCTCTCGGGCTCCTACGACTGTGTCCTGTGCAAGGATTTTTATCCCTCAGATCCGATTTGTGTGGTGGAAACCCTTGAACACCTTTTCAGAGATTGCGCTATTTCATCCAGGCTTTGGGCTTCTTGCTCCTTAGGCATTCGGGTGGAAAATGATTCTGGTATAAATTTCAAAAGTTGGATGCTGAACTGGTTGTCTTTCCTTGCAAAAGCTCAAGACTCGGAATTCAGAATTCTGAGCTTCATTAACATGATATATTCTATTTGGCTCTTTCGAAATGGTATCATCTTTGGCAAATGGAATACTTCTACTTGTGGGTTTTGGAAAAGATATGAATCATCATGTAAGGACCTTGACATGTTCCTTCACAAGAGCCCTCATCTTATTCCTACGGATAAGGACAAACAGATCCTTCGTAATGACTCTAAGAATGTTACAGCTGCTATGAATGATCACCAAAATCAGAATCCTATTCTTCATAAATCCAAGGAGGTCCTCATTACTACAGACTTGGGTTCTAACCCTCCTTGTAATAGAATTATTATAGAAGTAGATGCAGGGTGGCTTCCTTCCTTCTCGGCTGGTGGGGGATGGGTATGCAAGGATGATTATGAAACAATTGAGGAAAGGCAAACTAAATTCTATGCAGATTCGGCCTTCCAAGCGGAAGCTCTGGTGCTACATAAGGCGATTAAATGGGCTAAGAAAGAAGGATTCCTTCATCTTCATTTCAAGACTGACTGCTTGGCTTTGGTAATGCAGATGGATAATCCCAGACTTCATCATGCCCCCTCGGCTTCCTTGATTGAAGACATCATAGTTGATTGTGCATGGTTTCATTGTTGCTCCATCTCCTTTATCCCTAGGACACGAAACACGGAAGCCCATAGACTAGCATCTCTGGCGCTTAGTGTTCCGTGAGCCTACCCTGTTCTTTCCTTTGGCAAAAAAAAAAAAAAAAAAAAAAAAAAAAACACTAATTCTTTTGTTTTGGGGCCGTCATGCCCGTCATATTAGCCATTTAGAGAAAGTTAGGTCATGTTCTTTTCGGTTGAAATTGGTTGGACTGAATTTAAATGAGAGAGGCTTAATCTAACTTAATTTCATTTAATGTGAATTGACTAAGATTAAAAGTAAAATTAATGAGAGTAACTCGCTTGGGATGGAGGTAATCTTAATTTACTTAAAGATAATGGCACGCCTAACATCCCTCAAAACCTCGCTCCGAGCTCCCTCATTAATTGGACAAAATCGTCCTATCACTTAAACCATTTTGCATCCCTTGCATAATTTAGGGGCAAGATTGTCATTTCCTTCATGTATATATACCCGTATATTTTTTCGTATTTAGTATATATATATATACGCTTATATGTACGCTTACATATACCAACATATATGGTATTTTCGTTAAATTAGGATTATATATTTTCGCTTATATATTCCCGGATATTTTCCTAATATAATGTTATATTTTTTGCTTATATTATATATAATGGCATATACCAACATATAATTAGATATACTTTAATATATGTTATATTATAACCTAATATATTATGACACGTTTTATAAAACGTTTTATATATTATAACCCTATATATAATCATACCTATTGTATAGTATATACTTTATACGGAATTTAATTAAATATTATATTATATATTATTATATATAATATGTATTATTATATAACACGTTTTAATAGAATGTGTATTATATAACACCTATAATATATATTATCATAATCATACCTATAATATGTAGTATTATATAATATATCATAGGTATTATTATAATACCTCATAATCATACGTGTTATTATATATTATAGTACCTAATACGTAATATATGATTATATGATATGTTTTCGATCCTTCGGTTGTCGAGGCTAAACAATCTTTTCCGATTTACTATCACCTACTTTTATGGTATTTTAGTCAAACTAGGAAGTTTTATTTCTAACCGAAATATACTCATTTATTTTTGAATACAGTAGCTCAATGCTAATTACCACCGACATATATGTTAATTAGGAAGTTTTGCGTGTAATTACCAAGATATACTATACTTTAATTTATATGTTCAGATCGTTATGTACTACTCCTCGATTATTAGTATAACCAAACGTATAATACCTAATATGTACTCTTATAATAGCTAATAATTTAAAATATTATAATACGTAATTAAAGTATAGTATATAACCATATGTATAATCATACCTATTGTTATATGAATTAACTATATTATAATACCTAATTATATACGGATTATTATGTATTATTATATATCATACGTATTATTATAATTCCTCATAATCATACGTGTTATTGTATATCATAGTACCTAATACGTATTAATATAATTATATGATATGTTTTCGATCCTTCGGTTGTCGAGGCTAAACAATCTTTTTCGATTTACTATCACCTACTTTTATGGTATTTTAGTCAAACTAGGAAGTTTTATTTCTAACCGAAATATACTCATTTATTTTCGAATACAGTAGCTCAATGCTAATTACCACCGACATATATGTTAATTAGGAAGTTCTGCGTGTAATTACCGAGATATACTATACTTTAATTTATATGTTCATATCGTTATGTACTACTCCTATAGTATTATTATAACCAAACGTATAATACCTGATATGTACTCTTATAATAACTAACAATTTAAAAGATTATAATACGTAATTAAAGTATAGTATATAACCATAAGTATAATTATACCTATTGTATAGTATATACTTTATACGGAATTTAATTTATTGACGCAGATATTACGTATCCGTCCTAGATATGAACTAAGTTATTGCTAACCTTATAAACGTAGTATTTATCATGGTTAAATAATTATTGAACAGATATCACGTATCCGTCCCAAATGTGATATAAATTCCTTATGCGCTTACACGTATAACTTTTTACGTAATACGTAATATAGACGGAATCGATATTAAGATCAACAGTTCAGTAACATACAACTGTATACCTAGAGATATTCATAAGAATATCTCTTGATATCCTCCCATAATAATCAAATGTTCACAACTTCACATTACTTAACTCCGCCTTATATATATTGTTCCCCTTTCCTGTTTTTAGTATCATAAGCACTTCTATCTTTATTATTCCATAAGAATCCGTCTTATTCAACACTATGTATATTTCCGAGTTAACGAACATATCGAAATTGGAGCAGGGGAAGCGGCTGAAAGAGATGGTTGTCAGTGTCGTCCATCGCCGGACCCGACCGGTGATGAAGGACAGAACCAAAGTCGAGTCTATCGAGGTTCTCATGATCGATTTTGAGGTATTACGTCAACCATATTATTACGTTAATCCTTCGCATCCGATCATTATTCGTTTATTTGTGATACCAAATTAAGATCAATATTCGTTTATTTTTGTTTGATATCGATACTTCATATACTTTTATTGCATTTTTATTTACACGTTACATTTTTTAAATAGTCTACTAATTTCCTTCGTATTTCGAACAAATTCATATTTAGTTCTATTCTCTGATTTCTTTTTTTTCGTGTCTATATATGATACGTTTTTTTTTGCGTTGTTGTTCCCGTGAAACTTTTGTAATACGATAAAATACGTTCCATTTTACCTTTATTAAATCGATATTTAACTTCTCTCTTTTGCAGAAGGATATCATTCAGGGCACCGTGCGTAGGCAGATTTTGAGCAAATATACCAACTCGCTTGCTGTTGGAGGTGTCTATATTATCCGTAACCTCACTGCCAGTTCGAACACCGGCTACGATAGGGCTACACTGAGCAGCATACGTTTGCACTTTGAATACTCAAGCAAAGTCGTTCCTTACGATGGTCAGCAATCCATACCACTCTATGGATTTCGGTTTGCTGATTTCGAGGATATTGTCAACGGTCGTGTCTCGACAACTCACTACATCGGTACATAGCATCTCATTTGGATAACCGATCTAAATTTCTTCTATTTCTTGACTAATTACGTCCTAACAATTTTTTTGCGTTGCCTAATATTTACAGATTTGGTCGGAAAGCTTTTCGAGATCGGTCCGCTCAGCCATACTAAGAACGGTTTCGAATATCGCAACATCAAGCTTGAGGATGTTAAGTATGCTTCGTTCCTTTCGATTTATATGTCATTTCATTTAGTTACTCTTTTTGGTCATGCAATTCGATTTGTCATATTTGTCATTTTCCGTGTATCTATCGTGGATTGTTCTAGCGATAGTTTTCACTTTATTTTGTCGCACTTCCTTTCCTAGACTGATTTCATCACGCGTACCTTCTATATTCACGACACATATCTTTCTATTCACTTTCGAACATGTATAAATAGTTTAATAGTTTATATGGTTTTCGTATTATTATTGAACTTTTATATAGTCACGCTACCTTGATACTCTTTTGTTGCTATATATGCTATGTACAGTACCTTTCGTATTCCTTGAACTGCCATTGTATTCTCATACAGTTAACTTTCCTTGATTCCTATTTGTTTTCTATATGTCGTCCCTACAATCTATGTTTTTGCCATTATCGTATATAACGGTAGAATATTTGATGTTCCTTTTTGTACCTTAGTCATTCGGTCTTATTTCACACTATGATGTATATAACGAACCGTCCCTAACTACCTAATTCCTCTAATTGTTTCTGTCAGCTGCTGTCAGGTTTCGTGTACTCTTTGGGCACCGCACAGTGACGTTCTTCCTCAATTAATTAGTAGTCTGCCGAATCCAGGACAATCCAAGGTCGTTGTTATCAAGTGTGTTGAAGTGAAGAAATATGAGCGTAAGTATCACTTACTGAAATCTCTCCTTTCTTACATCCGTACTCTTCAAAATTCTCTAATAGTCCTAAAATTACGATAAAACACAATTACTCTAATAGTCCTACTTATTCAACCCCGTGATTTTATCACGGGTATTAAACTAGTGTATTAAGGGGGTAATGAAGCTAAAATGAACTAGAAAATGGAGGAGGGTGGTGATGGTGCTAAGCAAAAATGAAGAAAAGAAGATCAAAATGAGACTAATATGACCTTTTTTGGGTAATACATTACTCCCCTCCCCCATAAGTAATTCATTATTTTATTCCTCACATTTGATTAAAAATGAGAACATCATAGTGGGATGGAGGGAGTACTCTATATGGGGGTAATTGTTACTCCCTTCTCCCCCTTTACACCATAAAATAGAAATACTAACCACTCATCTCCTCCATTTTCTAGTTCATTTTAGCTCCATTACCATCTTAATACATTACTCTCATCCCAAGCGAGCCCTAAACTTAAATATATTAAGGTCCCTTTTGGTTCGTCCGGGAACTTATTTCCCGGAAGAAGTTGCATTTCCAGGAAGTTACTTCCCCATCAACTTCACAGAAATTTGCAAAATTTGTTTGGTTGACATCCTGGAATTTTCTGCATCTTGTTTGGTTGGCTTGACCTAATTTCCATGATTTTGACTATAATGACTATAATGCCCTTTATTAATCGAGGGTATAAAAACTTATGAAATAATTTTTTTTTCCAGCAACTTATGAAATATTTGAAATTGTCTCCCCTATAATATGCAGTCCTAACTAATTACATTATCAACGTAAAAAATAACGAACCTTATTTTAAAAAAAAAAATAGAAATAGATGGAGAATTATGAACTTTTTTTTAAAAAAATAAACAAATATTATTAAAGTAATGTACCATGAATGATTTTGGAGGGTAAAGTGCTTTTTTTTAGAAGTCTATAAAGAAGAGTTGAGAGGAAACCGTAGATAGTAAATTGAATGAGAAATTAGGGTTATAAAGTGAGGGTTCGTTTGGTTCATGCGGAAACTTATTTCCTGGAGGAAGTTGCAATTCCCAGGAAGGCAGGAAGTTACTTCCACTTCAACTTCTCGGGAATTTGAAATATTTGTTTGGTTGACATCCTTGAATTCACACTTCCCGAGAATTGAATTCCTACATTTTGTTTGGTTGACTCGACCTAATTCCCATGGTTTTGATTACAATGACTATTATGCCCTGATAAGTGTAGTTTGTAGTGCCTATTTCGTAGTGTTTTGGTCCCATTTTCCTTGTGGAATCGCTCCTTGGAAGCGATTTATGGGCTACTTATGCTTCCTCTAGTTCGTTTCAGGTTTCCTAGACCATTCATGAAGAGTTGGAGCGATTCCGACTCAATACATACACTTTTCGGAGCCAACGAAGTGAAGGAACGATCACTCGATGCCTGGATTCGACCCCGAGACCTTGGTACCCAATCCCGAGCCTCCGAGACCCGATCCCGAGTCCCGAGAATCGATGAGAAGTCCATATGAAGCAAGGAGGGACCAAAAGGATCATATTGGAGGCCTACAAGACTCATCCCCGACGGGTATGACCTCAACCCGTCCGGGATGAAGTGCACAAAAGAGGAGCTGCTGTTTTGAGGCCTTTCCGACCGGGAAGGGGTCCATCCCGACCAGGACCACCTCATCCCGACCGGGACCAACTCATCCCGGACGGGATGACCCAGTTACAGCCCGTGATTGCATTGTTTCATCTCCCTTTGCATTGTAACCCTATATATACCCTTCCTCTTGTATTCCTTTGGGATGTTAGACACTTCCCCTTAAACCCTAGATTATTTTAGCATAGATTAGCATAGATTAGTGTAGATTAGTCTTTAGATTATCGTTAATCATAGATTAGTGCTTGTAATTTGGGAATTCTTCAAGATCTCCATTCAAGCTTGACAACCTTGGATGTTTGTTTTGGGTTCTTCCATTTATGCAAGTTTCCTTCTTCTTTTCATCTTCTAGTATGGTATAATCTCTTTTCCTTTCTCTTATCCTTGTTCTTTCATCAAGTTTGAATCTTTAGTTCTTGTTTATTGTTTTGTTCTTCATCTTTGTTAGTTTCATTTATGCATCCTCTTGTTCTTGTGTTGGTTTATCTTGTTTTTGGTAGTTTTAGATTAGATATGTTAGAGTAGATTCTTGCTAGGGTTAGTAGGGTGATTAGGGTGTTAATTGGATGATTAAGGGATTGTTGGAGATGTTGGTGGAAGATTTGGGTTTCCTCTTGGTTTGATGCACATCACATGTTTGTTGAAATGCTTGAATGACTTGTAGGCATATGCTTGTTTTTCTTGCCTTTCTCTGTGGGTGATTGTTTGTTTGTGGGTTTGGTTCCCTCACTAAGTTGCGAGAGCCCGGTGAGGACGACCCCTAGGTCGGTCTAAGTAGCGAGAGCCCGGATGCGACCTAGGCCCCGATATCGCGCTAGTAACCCCGTTTGTCGTTTGTGTCGCCAAGGTGGGTTTTAGGTGGAACCTCTAGGTGAGTCTAAGTTGCGAGAGCCCGAACTATACCTAGATTACCCTACTACCTCCTTCACTCTAGCTCTTCCTCGACCATTCTGTTACCCCTTTGACCCCGACCTAATCCTAGCCCGTTTCCTTTGATTGTTTTCTTGCTTTAGACCTAGCTTAGTCCTAGTCTCCCCCTCCTTAGATTAGCTCGTCTCGAACCTAGTCCTAGACCGTAGCACACCTTAGTTCGACCTCCCGTCCCTGTGGATTCGACCCGACTTTCCCTAGCTACCCACTAGGTTAGTTGGTTTTTATTTGTTGGCGGGGATCCACGACAAATCTCTACCATCATGCCCTTTATTAATCAAGGGTATAAAAACTTATGAATTTATTTTTTCAGCAACTTAAGAAATATCTGAAATTGTATTCACTATAATATGCAGTCGTAACCAAATTACATTATCAGCGTAAAAAAATAACGAACATTATTTATTTATTTTTTAAAAAATTCTGAGTTAACCAAAAAATAGATGAGTTGAAGCAGTAAATTCTGATGGCATAACTGTGTCGGATATAGTATCCGACGCAAATGGCATAACTGTGTCGAATTGCGTCGGCTAATCCGATGCAATAATATTGCGTGGGACTAGCCGACGCTATCCGACTCCATGATACAGGCGCCAATAATTTTGGGTTGGCGCCACTATGTGAAAGGGTTTGCGTGGGATTAACCGACGCAAAGCCGATCCAAATGGAAGGGTTTGCGTCGGCTCATCCCACGCGAAAGTTGTTGACTAAAAACTCCTAGTCAACAGAATTAATAGCTTTGCATCGGATTAGCCGACGCAAAGTTTAATATTGCGTCTGGTTGCGTCGGCTAATCCCACGCAATATTTTCAATATATAAAAAAAAATAAGCCAACAACTAAACAGACTCAAGCAGCATTTGTAATAAAAAAAAACGTACAGGTACTGCATCGGATTAGCCGACGCACACTTGAAATCTGCGTCGGCTAATCCCACGCAAAGGTTATTTTTTCAGCAACTTAAGAAATATCTGAAATTGTATTCACTATAATATGCAGTCGTAACCAAATTACATTATCAGCGTAAAAAAATAACGAACATTATTTATTTATTTTTTAAAAAATTCTGAGTTAACCAAAAAATAGATGAGTTGAAGCAGTAAATTCTGATGGCATAACTGTGTCGGATATAGTATCCGACGCAAATGGCATAACTGTGTCGAATTGCGTCGGCTAATCCGATGCAATAATATTGCGTGGGACTAGCCGACGCTATCCGACTCCATGATACAGGCGCCAATAATTTTGGGTTGGCGCCACTATGTGAAAGGGTTTGCGTGGGATTAACCGACGCAAAGCCGATCCAAATGGAAGGGTTTGCGTCGGCTCATCCCACGCGAAAGTTGTTGACTAAAAACTCCTAGTCAACAGAATTAATAGCTTTGCATCGGATTAGCCGACGCAAAGTTTAATATTGCGTCTGGTTGCGTCGGCTAATCCCACGCAATATTTTCAATATATAAAAAAAAATAAGCCAACAACTAAACAGACTCAAGCAGCATTTGTAATAAAAAAAAACGTACAGGTACTGCATCGGATTAGCCGACGCACACTTGAAATCTGCGTCGGCTAATCCCACGCAAAGGTTTTAATATAAAAAAAATAAGGTACTGCATCGGATTAGCCGACGCAAACTTGAAATCTGCGTATGGTTGCGTCGGCTAATCCCACGCAAAGGTTTTAATATAAAAAAAAAGGTACTGCATCGGATTAGCCGACGCAAACTTGAAATCTGCGTCTGATGCGTCGGCTAATCCCACGCAAAGTGTTTAATATAAAAAAAAAATAGGCAACAATTTAACAGACCCCAAACCCCAAACCCGACACCCCAATCTCGCTCTCTCCCTAAAACGCAAACGGCGATCCCTTCCCTCTTTCCGGCGAGCCTCCACGCGCGACCCCGAATCCCATAAACCCTCCGGCGAACCTGAATCCCAGCCCCTCCGGCGAACCGAAATCGAAACCCTAAATCTTCCTGCTCCGTCCGGCGAACCCCGAAACCGACGACTCCTTCCCTCTTTCCGGCGAGCCTCCACGCGCGACCCCGAATCCCATAAACCCTCCGGCGAACCCGAATCCCAGCCCCTCCGGCGAAACCCTAAATCTTCCTGCTCCGTCCGGCGAACCCAGAAACCGACGACTCCTTCCCTCTTTCCGGCGAGCCTCCACGCGCGACCTCGAATCCCATAAACCCTCCGGCGAACCCGAATCCCAGCCCCTCCGGCGAACCGAAATCGAAACCCTAAATCTTCCTGCTCCGTCCGGCGAACCCAGAAACCGACGAACCCAGAAAAACCCTAAACCGACCCCCCTCAATTCTTAGGTATGATACTTAGTACTTAATTAAGTTAATTATTTTGATTCGCTGTAATGGACTCGGATTTTGCTATCTCGTTTCTGGCATTACGGATGTACACGTATTTTTGTTTCTGGTTAACTGTGGTTGTGGATGTGTTGGCTGATGATGATATGAGGTTGAGTTGTGTCCTGAAGCGGAAATTGTGGTGTTAAGATGCTGGACTCGGATTTTCTGGTCTCGTTTTTGACGTTACGGAATTACTCGTATTTTTCTTGCTGGCTATCTGTGGTTGTGGCTGTTTTGATTGATGATGATATGATGTTGAGTTGTGTTCTGTAGCGGAGATTGAGGTGTTAAGATGCGCTGTAATGGACTCAGATTTTTCGGTCTTCTGTTTATTGCGATCATCTGTTTATTTCAGTTCAGTAATTTTGATATTATTAATTTGTTGAGTTGAATTTCAGTTGGTGTTGATTCGGGTTTTTATTGTGTTACGAGTGTGGAATTCGTTGGTGTGTTAGGTTGAGTTCTATAAAACGCGCTGTAATGGACTCGTATGTTGAGTTGTGTTGTGTAGCGGAGATTGAGGTGTTAAGATGTGCTGTAATGGACTCGGATTTCCGGTATCGTTTTCTGTGGTTGTGGCTGTGTTGATTGATGATGATATGATGTTGAGTTGTGCATTGTAGTGGGAATTGTGGTGTTAGGGTTGATACTATTGCGAAAATCAGTCAGTTTTTTGCTGCTTGTAGGTAGGATGTCTTTCCTTAGTGGCAAAGAAGTGCCTCGCCGAGGTTGTAGCTAGTTAATTGTTATCTAGTTGATTAATCTAGGATGATGATTACTTAACTATCTTGGACTCTTTGGAAGAATTTTAATTGGATTTGATTGACTATTCATGTTAGCTTACCCCAAATTATTTGTTGAATTAGCCTTTTTCTTCTACTACTAATACTCTATTTCCTCTACTACTACTACTAATTTTCTACTACTACTACTACTACTAATTTTCTTCTACTACTACTACTACTAATTTCCTATTTCTACTTTTACTACTACTACTACTACTCCCTCTCCACCACTAAGATTTTCCCACTTTCTTTAAAAGGAAACCCCATTAAGATTTTCCCACTTCAAAACTTTCCTTATTCATTCAATTTACTCTCTTTCTATTTGTTACTTTTTGTGATTTGACATCTTGAACCCCACCAAACAATTTACCACCATTCATTATCAATTTCTTAATCAATGTGCCATATTGAAGTGGGAACATCAATGTGGTGGGGAGGGAGTACTAAACTACTACTACTACTACTAATTTACTACTTCTACTTTTACTACTACTACTACTAATTTACTATTACTTTTACTACTAAACTACTACTACTACTATTACTACTTTACTACTAATTTTACTACTACTAAACTACTACTACTACTACTATACTACTACTATTAATTTGCTACTACTTTTACTACTACTACTACTAATTTTCTACTTCACAACTACTAATCTACTACTTACTAATTTTCTACTACTATTACTACTACTGATTTCCTATTTCTACTTTTACTACTACTACTACTACTATACTACTACTAATTTAATACTTCTACTTTTACTACTACTACTATTACTAATTTACTACTTCTACTTTTACTACTACTACTACTAATTTTCCACCACTACTACTAATATTCTATTTCCTCTACTACTACTAAACTACTACTACTACTACTACTACTACTACTTTTACTACTACTACTACTACTACTAAACTACTAATACTAATTTACTACTTCTACTTTTACTACTACTACTACTACTAATTTTCCACTACTACTACTACTAATATTCTATTTCTCTACTACTACTAAACTACTACTACTACTACTACTAATTTTCTTCTACTACTACTACTACTACTAATTTTCTTCTACTACTACTACTACTACTAATTTCTTATTTCTACTTTTACTACTACTACTACTAATTTCCTATTTCTACTTTTCCTATTCTACTACTACCACTAATACTAATTTTCTACTACTACTACTACTAATTTCCTACTTCTAATTTTCCACTACTACTACTAATTTTCCACTACTACTACTACTAATTTTCTACTACTACTACTACTAATTTACTACTTGTACTTTTACTACTACTACTAATATTCTACTACTACTACTACTACGAATTTCCTACTTCTACTTTTACTACTACTACTACTACTACTACTAATTTTCTACTACTACTACTACTAATTTACTACTTGTACTTTTACTACTACTACTAATATTCTTCTACTACTACTACTATTACGAATTTCCTACTTCTACTTTTACTACTACTACTACTAATTTTCCACTACTACTACTACTAATTTTCCACTACTACTACTATACTACTACTACTAATTTTCTACTACTACTACTACTACTAATTTACTACTTGTACTTTTACTACTACTACTACTACTATTAATTTTCCACTACTACTAATTTTCCACTGCTACTGCTATACTACTACTACTACTAATTTTCTTCTACTACTACTACTACTATTACTAATTTTCTACTACTACTACTACTAATCTTACTGTGTTTTCGTTGTTTTGGATTACTATGTTAATGTTTTGGATTACTGTGTTGAGATATGATTGCTGTTGTTATTTGTTTTCGTTGTGTACTGTGCATGAGCATTGTTTGAAATCTACTCAGACCTACCTAGTGCCCGTTCAAGAGTTACTCATTAGGAGTAATTCTTGGACAGTCCCCGTTTTGGGACTGTTCTTGTGCCTTCCATGTCACTTAGGTGGTAAACATGAAATTGTGTTGTGTTGGTAAGAGGAAAATTTGGTGTCAATTCCCTCAATGTTCTTCGATTACATATGTGGAGTTTTCATATATTCCACATCGTGCTTTTGGAGAACTGAGGCGAATTGCTGCCGAATTTTTCTCTTATCGACATTACACAATTTCGTGTTTATCAGTGACATGGAACGCACAAGAATGGGTTTAGGTTGGAGTGATAAGGTACCCGGTGATGAATCGCTTCTAACTTGATGGGTGTGAGAGTTTGAACTGATAATGTGCATTTTCCTTGTTGTCGCCTACTTGAAATTCTGTGTTGCTGACTTCTTTCCCCACGCCGATTTTGTTCATGTGTACGTACCCTAATCATTCATAGTTCAATCCATATAGAATGAATAGAGTAGAATGGAGTTGGATGTACGAGAGATTGGCCGACAATAAACGGCCAAAAATAGAATTTAGAGACGGTGTCGAGGAGTTCATCAAGTTTTCCTTAGATAATAACCCCCACTACACCAGCGAGCAACTTAGGTGCCCATGTAGAAAATGTCAAAACCGTGCCTTAAAACATGAAGTAGATGTCAAACAACATCTATACAAGCACGGTTTTGTTGAGAACTACTACGTGTGGACGTACCATGGTGAAAGTGAAAATAGTCGCCTGCAAGAACCGGTTTGCGAAAATCCGTACCGAGACTTCGTGTAGGACGCACTGCGTACGACGGTTGAGGACATCATGGAGGAGGAGCGTAACCCAGACAACTTAAGCGACGAAGAAATGCAACATGAACCCAACCCACAAGTCCTTTCCTTTTTTGAAATGCTTAAAAATGCGGAACTCCCAGTTTTCGGCGGGTGCCATATGAGTCTGTTGCAATTCGCTTCAAGGATGCTGACTTTGAAGTGCGAGAGCAACATGGCCTTAAGACATTTAGACGGTTGGATCCAACTGATGATTGACCTTCTACGAGGCCTTAAGGAGAATGTCATGTCAAATAATTTCTACGAGGTTAAAAATTTGTTGAAGGGCCTCCAACTCCCCCATGAAAAGATAGACTCGTGTCCGAATGGATGCATGCTGTTCTAGAAGGGAGATTCGGACCTCGACGCGTGCAGGAAATGTGGATCCGAGAGGTACAAGAGTCCAACTGCAAATACTAGGGGGAAGAGAGTACCAACTAAGGTTTTGACTTACTTCCCAGTAGGTCCGAGGCTGCAAAGACTGTATGCGACAAAGAAAATTGCGGCCGAGATGAGTTGGCACCACAGTAACTCCAAAATCAGAGTTAGTGGTAAGATGACACACCCTAGCGACGGTGAAGCTTGGAAGACATTTGATGTCAACATCCCGAGTTCTCGAAAGAGCCGCGCAACGTACGTTTGGGTTTGTGCACAGATGGTTTCTCACCCTACGGGCAGTTCGGCAAGTCGTACTCATGTTGGCCTGTTATTTTGACACCGTACAACCTACCGCCGTGGTTATGCAATAAGAGACAATTTATACTCCTGTCACTTATTGTTCCTGGCCCTAGGAACCCGAAAGCCAATATGGACGTGTATTTCCAACCTCTTATTGAAGAGTTAAAAAGTTTGTGGTATAATGGGGTTTACACGTACGATGTGTCGAGGAAGCGTAATTTCAATTTAAGGGCTGCATTAATGTGGACCATCAACGACTTCCCAGCTTACGGGATGTTGTCTGGTTGGAGTACAACGGGTTACCGTGCTTGTCCTTACTGTCAAGCGAAGGATCAAAAATCCTTTTGGCTTAAAAATAGCGGAAAGGTGTCTTGGTTTGACTGTCACAGACAATTTCTACCTTCCGACCATCCATTTAGGCTTAACTGTAAGAGTTTCCGGAAGGATCAACCCAATGAAACTAGGATCGCATGTAAACGGTTAACAGGCGATGAGATATGGATAGATGTGCAGAAATACCCTACAATAGTACACGCTACCCACCAACAGTTGAAAAAATTGAAGGACAAGAAAGAAGGTTGGTGGAAGCAGAGCATATTCTGGGAGCTTCCGTACTGGCACACTCTGCTTATCAGATACAACCTTGATGTTATGCATATCGAGAAGAATTTCTTTGAGCAGATTATCAACACCGTGATGGATGTACCGAACAAGACAGCCTTCGGACCAAAAGGCAAAGCCGATTTCAAGTCTCTGTGTCTTGGGCGACCCAAATCGTCGTCTTTTGTTATGGACAAAAATGAAAGGAAGGCTTTGTGTGTTTGGGTGGCTGGTTTAAAGTTCCCGGATGGTTACGCATCCGACTTATCCCGGTGTGTGGACTAGTCGAAGTTAATTTTGCATGGAATGAAAAGCCACGACTGTCACGTGTTTATAGAGTTCGATCTTCAAGATGTAGGAGATTTTTCTCCATTAGAGGCAGGCCTCATCGCCTTGCTCTCACTTGTTTCTTTCTACACCTTTTTTGAAAGTGCGTAAGTGCATCTTGCCCTCGTCACTGTACGACTCATATGTGCGGATGGTTTCTGGGAGTCAACAACAATGATGATAATGTGGATGAAGACACTCATATCCATGCTTTCGTTCACCATCTCACTTCAACCACTCAATGCCTTTTTATCGTTATTGTTATAGTAGTTGTTTGTGATGCTTTTTTTACGTTCAATAAAGGATGTAATATGGGTTCCGAGAACCCAAACCGCATGTAATCCAATGCTTTTTCTTTGCTTGCAAAAAAAATGGCATTTAGCTACACAACCTTGGTCGTGTCATTAATCATATTGTTAGGCTCCCCAAGACCCCAACCACGTCAAGTATTGTAGCATCAAATACAACAACTTCAGCACGAGAGTTGTTTGAGCAATGGATTATTGAGTATTGACGACTCACGTATAACATTGTCGATGAGAAGGAACATCTTTTCTCGATATTCAAAGATAATTTAGAGTTAATAGAAACTTCTAACAAAGTCGCTAATGGTACGTATACATTAGCCGTTAATGAGTTTGCAGGCTTAACTTTCGAAGAGTTTCAACATACATATACAGGTATCTCGATGCCGCGCCATATATCCATAATATATCAAATAATAAATATAAATATGAAAATGTGGATGAAGTGCCTACTTCAATCGATTGGAGAACTAAAGGAGCGGTTACTGAAGTAAAACGACAAGGCGAATGTGGTGAGCATACCAAATACACGTACTTGTTCGTTGTTCATATGCATTTTTTCTTTACGGTAATTAATGTATACAACTGTTATATCATGCAATAATAGTAAAAATTTGTAATTTTTGATAAAAAGTGACCATTTAAATAGTTAGCAATTTTTTATATTAAAACGTGGTCACTATTTAACTTAAAGTGGTCACAAAATAACATAAAACGATAACTTTTTACAATAAATTAAGTTTGTCGCACGGTACAATGGTTGTATACTACGAGTATAATTTGTGTTTTCCTTATATACATACTCCCTCCGTCCCAATGAATTCTTTACGTTTGCTTTTTCACACTTGTCAATACTTGGTATTACAGGAAGTTGTTGGACATTTAGTGCAGCTGCTGCAGTAGAAGGAATAAACAAAATCGTGATAGGAAACTTGATTTCATTATCGGAGCAAGAACTTATAGATTGCATACAAAAGGACTAGATCAAGGATGTAAATCAGGTGTATTTACATCAGCATATGAGTTTATAATGCACAATGACGGAATTGTTTCGGAAGCAACGTATCCATATAAGGGAGAACAAGGGAGTTGCAACAACGGCCTCACAACACCACCAACGGCGAGGATTCCAGGTTATGAACATGTACCCACCAATGATGAGACCGCACTTGAGAAAGTCGTGACTAATCAACCCGTTGCAGTTGGTGTTGATTCGACTGATTTGGCAATTCTACAAAAGTGGAATATTCACTGGTAATTGTGGTACACATGGAGATCATGCGGTCCTACTCGTTGGCTACAGAATAACTGAATCCGAGACTAAATATTGGATTGCCAAAAACTCATGGGGTTCTAAATGGGGTGAGAATGGATATATAAGGTTGTTAAAGAATGTAGACAAAAAAGAAGGTCATTGTGGACTTGCTATGTATCCAAGTTACCCCACTATAAACTAGATTTATCAACACCGAAAATGTCTTAAGCCTAGTGCTTAAGACCAAGACCAAAAAAAACTAGATTTGTCAACTGTTATTCCTACTATTATTTTTACTGTATCTATTTAATAATAATCATCCATACATTTTTCTCGTTTCGTTTCATTTTGTTTATGGGTCAAAATTGTCAAACGTTGACAAAAAATTACGAAGAAAAAAAAATTACGGAGTAATACATAAAATAACAATTTTTTGTTTATTATCGTAATATCTTTGGCAAACGGTAGTTTGGGACAAAAAAGGATACAAACATGATCAACACGTCATCTCGAAAGTTATGCAAAAGTAAATGTGAGGAAAAAGATAAATTGAGAAAATACATAGAAAAATATCAGTCAAAATATGCTCATCCCATATTGGTTGTGGACATGACATAGGTCCACACCCGATGCGGTCAGACACGGGTTTTGGTAAGCGGATGTTCTCGTGTGAGATTGATCTTGAATCAAAATTTAAATGATAATGGAGTCGCCACCGAACTTTGTGGGAGTTCGGACCCGTTCGAACTCACTCTGTACTTAGGCGTATTGCACACAAAGCACGACTTGCCTTATAGTACTAGAGTTTGTGGGGTCCGTCCCTTTGCATAACGATATCGATGTCGAATTATCGAATATCGTATATCGAATGACTCTCGTTGCCGAATAGTTTCAGGCATCCGGAAACCTAAGGTTCTGAATAAGGGGTGAAGGTATGTGTTGGGAAGTCCGCGAAGGATATTCAACCCCGCCCGCACATAGCGACCTTTACTAAGATATCGATTGATGTTTAAGTACGCGTGCTAGTAAGATGGTGAAAATGTATGACAAACATTGTTTTATGCTAGGCATGCGAATTTGTATGTTTACTACGTCGTTTAATGCACCTTAAAATATGTCGAAGTTGAATTTAGTATGTGAGTTCGATCATTTAAAAGCGATAAATGTCACAGAATGAATTAAATAACTTGAAAATAGAGATTACAAGTTACACGGTCGGAATTCACAATACGACAAGCAGTAATAATATCGAACTAGAAACGGTAAACGCAAACTATAAACGGACTTGTAAATAGATACGTAAACAGGATCCGTAAATCGAAAAGCTGGACAGATTCCGATCAGCTACGCATTATATTGCATATTGATCATAGGACGGAGAGTTAGGCGCGTGAGCTCGCGCGACCTGGAACTCAGGTGCGCGAGGTTCAGCAACTCAGCCTCCCGGCGCGTGCACTGGGGCACCTGAATCAGCAGCGTACGGGACCAAAGCGTGATGCTAGCTCGATCTTGAGGCCTCGAAGTCTCGTCCCGACTTATCCTAGTGAAATATGATTGCCTTGATTTATCGAATATCGAATCCGACTAGGGAGTCGTCGATATAGGATTAACATCGCGAGGCGTCCACTCAAATTGTAAAGCGAAGATGATGATAGAGTGAAAATAGACACAAAATGTGGGTTTTAAAAGAAAACACGTGATAGATTGACACGTGACGACTAGCGTCGCAAATATAATTTCTTAGGTGAAACTTGTATCGTTGTTTGACTATTTTGGAAGTCTACGATGTCACGTTTTGGCCTTGATGGGGTATTTGTTCCTAAACATCATTCATCACTTGCATCCCCAAGTTCTAATAATCACACGTCCACCCTAGGTATGCAGTAAAACTCGATGTATGACACGAATAATTCCCACAAATCAATGAACTCATCAATTTTCAAATCATGAATATGATGTATTGAAGTATACTCAACTTTTTTCCTCTTAAAAAAAGTATACTTACCTTTTAGATATATAATTTGTGAAATATTTGTTGAGATATGGTTTTGATATTCTTGTATATATTGTTTCCTAGTCTAATATGGATACCATATCTCAACAATATTAAGGCTTAATAGTTGACTAACACTTTTTAATCATATTATTCTGATTTATGAAGGCGTCTTTCCTTAAACAAAAAATTGTATAAATAGAAACGCTAATATTCCAGCATAAAACCTTTGGCACATTTTTAAGTAAAGGTGTCGCCGTGTAGTTCATTATTACTCCCTCCGGTCATAAATTATTTTTCCAGTTTATCAAATATGTGAGAAGTATTTTAATGAAATGGGGAGATAATTTGTGACCAGAGATAGTACATTTTTAAGTAAAACCAAAAGGTGTAGTACATTGCATTTTTATGTAAAAAATAAAAATATTATGTTCTTTTTTGGCTTAAAGAAATATTTAATGCTTAATTTATATAATTATATGATATTTTATCAAAATTGGTTTGATATTGATTCCTTGCCTTAAAGATTTTTAGGCTTTATTTATTACTA
Source organism: Agrostemma githago (assembly GCA_958450325.1). Lineage (NCBI taxonomy): Eukaryota > Viridiplantae > Streptophyta > Magnoliopsida > Caryophyllales > Caryophyllaceae > Agrostemma > Agrostemma githago. Next base: position 1,355,164 of record OY288242.1, read on the forward strand.
TAATAGTTGGATTGGATGTGAGTTGCATATAATATAAATAATTCCAGCAAGTTATTGTTTTTGATAATTTTAATGCAATGATTTAATCTCGTTTTTTTTTGGGGTTTAAAAACAAATACAAAATGGCATTTAGCTACACAACCTTGGTCGTGTCATTAATCATATTGTTAGGATCCCCAACCACGTCAAGTAGTGTAGCATCAAATACAACAACTTCAACACGAGAGTTGTTTGAGCAATGGATTATTAAGTATGGACGACTCACGTATAACACCATCGATGAGAAGGAACATCGTTTCTCGATATTCAAAGATAATTTGGAGTTAATAGAAACTTCTAACAAAGTCGCTAATGGTACGTATACATTAGCTGTTAATGAGTTTGCAGACTTAACTTTCGAAGAGTTTCAACATACATATACAGGTATCTCGGTGTCATATATCCATAATATATCAAATAATAAATTTCAATATGAAAATGTGAATGAAGTGCCTACTTCAATCGATTGGAGAAGCAAAGGAGCGGTTACCGAAGTGAAAAATCAACAACAGTGTGGTGAGCATACCAAATACTCTCTGTCTCAGTGAATTCTTTACATTTGTTTTTTCACACTTGTCAATGCACATTTTTTTCGTTCATATATTTATTTACGTATGATGAAAAAAAATTCTAAACGTTTGATAATCTTAATGTACTTATTAAGACAATTCAAAAATCATTCATAAAACTAAATAAAAATCCTTGAGAGTAAAATTGAGGAAAATATGATTATAGACTTGTAGTAGCATTTTACAATCAAGACAATGTTGTTGAACTTTTGTATATATTTTTTGAGCTTATGGCCCTGTTTGGTAACTGGCGGATTAATATTGGCATAAGCAGGTTGCAAAAGCGGATAATAATTAGCAGATTTTATTAGCATGTTTGACTAGCATATATGATTAACAGATTTTGTTACTGGTGTTTGGTAATCAGCAGTTTCAAATTAGTAGAATGCTAAATTTTCAGTAAAATGACTATTATGGATATGAATTAAAAATAAAGATTGGATAAAATATATTTTGAAGGGTAAGAAAGTCATTTTTGTATAAATTCTCAATACGCCAATTGAATATGCTGGGGTGAGCAGCATATTGTAAAACAGTAGATTGCGCCCAAATCTACTGTTTCAATATGTCGATTACCAAACACCCAAAATAGCATATTGGTTGGTCAAACATGCTAAAAGCTCTCAATATGCCAAAAAATGGCATATCCGTCGTTTACCAAACACCCCCTATATAAGTTTCTGAGTTTAAAAATGTATGTGATTTAACTCGACAACTTTACACTAAAGCTCAGAAAGTTTATAGCAAAACTCGAAACCTTTGTGATAAAGCTCAAAATCATAAAACCAGTTGTACATAGAACTATGTACAACTGACTGTATAATCTTCACGTTGTAAAATTGATGTATAGGTATAATTTGGGTACAGGAAGTTGTTGGGCATTTGCTGCAGTTGCTGCAATAGAAGGAATAACCAAAATCGTGACAGGAAACTTGACTTCATTATCCGAGCAAGAACTCATAGATTGCGATACAAAAGGACGAGATCAAGGATGTAAATCTGGTGTAGTTTCATCGGCATATGAGTTTATAATGCAAAATGGTGGAATTGTTTCGGAAGCAATGTACCCGTACAAGGCAAAACAAGGGAGTTGCGACAACAGCCTCACGACACCACCAGCGGCGAGGATTACAGGTTATGAACATGTACCGGCCAACAATGAGACCGCAATTGAGCAAGCCGTGGCTAATCAACCCGTTTCAGTTCATATTGATTCAACTGTATTGCGATTCTACAAAAGTGGAGTATACACTGGTGAATGTGGTACACGTGAAAATCATGCGGTCCTACTCGTTGGCTACGGAATAACTGAATCCGGGACTAAATATTGGATTGTCAAAAACTCATGGGGTTCTGAATGGGGTGAGAATGGATATCTAAGGTTGTTAAAGAATGTAGACAAAGAAGAAGGTCAATGTGGACTTGCTATGTATCCAACTTACCCGACAGCAAACTAGATTTGTCAACATCGAATATGTTTTAGTCTACTGGTTAAGATCACGACAAAAAAAATTAAGATTTGTCAATTGTTATTCACTTATTCCTACTATTATTTTTATCGATTTGGTTAAATACAACCCTTAGGGTTGTATTTAAGCAATTAAAACTTCCTCAAATTAGTATGAACATAGAAATTGAAAACCAAATTACGCAAACATTGATGTAATCAATGCATATATCAGAACTTTTTTTCCTCTGTTGGTGTCTTACATACAGCCATTAGGGCTGTATTTATCAATTCCTATTTTTATTATATCTCTTTAATAATAATCATGGGTGGTACTTTTTCGTGCTTCTTACTCATTTGTACTTGAGAATTACGCAATTACCCTTTCCCTCATCATGTATTAGAGAGAGTTTTGAGAGAAATCTCAAAATTCCAAATTTTCCTCCACCACCTCCCTACTCCGGCAACCACCCCGGCCACCACTTTTTTTTTCCCGATTTTTTTTTTCCGTTTTTTTTTCATTTTAAAAAAATATATTAATGTTATTTGTAGACACCCACATTTTGACTGCCAGGTGTCTATAGCAGTTTCCGACAAACACCCGATGATGATCGGACGTTAACGTGCCTTGACGTACTCGGAAATGGGCTTGTAATTGTGGATATTTGGCCTAGGCATTTTAAGGAGTACAAATCTCACAAAACCAACCTCAAAATCAGGCCCAGTGGGTCGTTTCGAGTCAAATAACACTAATTTGGATCGAATCCGACACCAGGGGTAAAATCGTCTTTTAGCGACCGAGTCAAAACCCGGTCAAAAATATTTCTCGAGACTCGTAGGCTGACCGTGAGGTCTCACACGTCCTATTCGGACTCCAATTCTACAAAAATCAGCTTCACAAAATAATAAACAATTCCGTTCAAGGTAGAATTCGATCTCGAGTAGGAATCCTATCCGAGAACCGACTCAGACACTCAACCGAGTGCAAACACTCGGCCGAGTAGTACACAAGTCAGCCGGTTTTTCCTCTTTTCTTCCCTCACAAGAAAACGGAATTCTCGTTCTCCTCAGCTTCTTACTCAAGCGGTAATTCTAGCTCAAACGGGAATCCTATTCAAAAACCGACTCGAACACCCGACCGAGTGTAAAACACTCGGCCGAAACAGCCCAAAACAGTAGCAAACCAGCCGTGTGTCCTTTCTTCTTTCACAAGAAAGCGGAATTCTTATTTCCCTCAGATTCCTACGTTTCCTATCCTAAGCGGTAGTCAAACTCTCCTAAGCCAAGGTCGGGAATTTCTTATAAATAGCCCCTTGCATCCAACACAATCACAACGGAATTTTTACCAACAATAATACATACATTATCGACATACATACATATCAACTTTCTATCATCCCGACACACATAATTCCTTAGCATCGAGAAACCGATAATACATCCAAAACCCGAAGGAAACCGGCCCCTTCACCCGTCTCGACCGTACCAACCTAACCCAACCGACGTTGCCTCGACGCTCCGTGCCTAGCCACATTCCGACGAGCTCCGATCCAAGTCAACAAGAGCATGTAGGTTGAGGGTGTAATCAAACCCGATTTCTTCCTTTCTCTCCCTTTCTCCTCTTCGTCCGTTTCGTTTTTTTTACGGGTCTAGAGTCGATTTTTTTATTTTTCTAATATCGTTATTAACGAAAAATTATTTTCATAACATATATTCTTAAACATACGATATCGATTTTTTCCATAATCGAATATTGTATCGAAAAGAATTATATTAAGATTTCAACGATACTAAAAATCGTTACATCTTTTTCGTTCAAAATTCTTTTCTCGTTCAAAACAAATAATTTTTACAAAACTTTTTTAAGTCATTCTAAATATCCGATATCGATTTCATAATCGAATATCGGATACGACGAATATCGAAAACATAAGTCGAATACAAATTGATTCATATTTTGTACGCGATTTATTAAAAATAACAATTTTGGAACAAAATCCCAAAAGCCGGACGGCACACCGTCCGGACCTTTTTTTTACGTTTTCGTTCGTTTATTATTTATTCTTCGATCGATTTCTAAAATTTATATCTTTTCCAAAACTATTTCGAATATTTGATATAGATTTCGTAGTCAACTATCGAATATAAAAAATATCGAAAATATTAAGTCGAGTACGAATCATGCAATATTCGTACGCGATTTAATACGAACTTCGAGTTTTCGAAAACCGGCACCGAGACAGGCTACCACGCGACCCGCCGGCATCCCGGGCGAGTCGCGCGGCCGGCTGTTATGCCGCGGCCCTTTTCCGTCTTTTTTATTATTATTTTTCGAACTTCATTTTTTATACAAAACAACGTTCTTTTCAACAATATTTTTCAGATTTCGGTATTTTCTCGATCTCATATATTTTATTTGCTATTATTATTTACAAATCGATACTAACTCGTTTGTTCATCTTTTGTAGCAAATTCATCTCTTTTATTTCATTTGTTTTATTATACTAAAACGAATCTCATATGTTAAATATAACTTTGACGTTAATCAATTTGCATGCATTAAACCGACTTAGCAACCCGTTCAATTCCTCACATGCTTAGGAAAACAATGTTTGCATAATCATTCATCGTATTACTAACGCGCGCATTAAAACGTCATTCGATATCCTAGTAGAGGCCGCTAATGTGCGGGCGGGGTTGGGTGTTCTTAGTGAACTTCCCAACACGTACCCTCACCCCTTACTCAGAACCGTGGTTTCCGGATGTCCGAAACCATTGGCAACGAGAGTCATTCAATATACGATTAACCGCTCCAGTCGGCATCTATATCGATATGCAAAAGGGACGAGCCCAATAAACTCTGACATGGGAAATGGGCCGTATTTTGTACACGGCCCACTACGACATAGAGTGGGCTCGAACGGTTCCGAATAACCATAAAATTCGGTGGCGACTCCGACTTCGATTTAAATTTCCATTTGACCATCTCATGGAGATTCATTCGCCTCCCCAAAACCCGCGCGTGGCCGCGTCGGGGTGGACCTATGTCATGTCCACATTATTATTGAAATACGATAATCGAAATTACAACCGTACAAATCGAAAGTAATAATAAGTAAAATACGAAAATTACAACCGTACAAATCAAAATTAATTCGATAATTAACACAAAAATCTAATTACAATATAATAAAATAAAATTCAAATTAAAAAAAAAAAAGAAGAAGAAGAATAATGAAGCACAACAACACAGTGTGAAATTCAAATCCAGTTATTTGCATCACAAGCACACTCATTAGATATGACATCGATGCCCATTGGAAGTTTCCCGGAACTCACGACCCATGAGCAATACAAATTGAGCAAGAACTATTCGGTAAGTGAAATTCAAGGCGCGTTAAGTCAAATGTCCCCATACAAAGCCCCTGGGCCTGACGGTTTTCAAGCCTTATTCTATCAATCGCAATGGGAGGTTGTCAAGGATAGTGTTTGTGACTTAGTTTTCCAAGTACTCCATCACCTGAGGTTCCCAGAAGGACTTGGACACGCTTTCATAACACTAATTCCCAAAACCGAGCATCCAAGCAATGTCACCCAATTTAGACCCATTGGCCTCTGCAATGTTGTCTATAAACTAGTGACTAAAATGATTGTCAACAGGCTCAAGCCGATCCTTCCAATTTTAATTGGACCTAATCAAGTGAGTTACGTTCCTCGTCGCCAAATCACAGACAACGTGGTGCTTGTCCAGGAAGCACTACATTCGATGCGAAAAAAGAAAGGTAAGACCGGATACATGGCAATCAAATTGGATCTTGAAAAGGCTTACGATAGGCTTGAATGGAAATTCATTAACTCTACTTTAAGAGAAATGAACATCCCGGATCGTATGAGAAAAACGATACTCTGCTGTTTGGAGGTGGCGTCATTGAGTATTCTTTGGAATGGAGAAGCTACAGAGACCTTCAAACCAAGTAGAGGGATACGACAAGGAGATCCACTTTCCCCGTATCTTTTTACTATTTGTATGGAGCGACTAAGCCACCTTATATATGAAGCACATGACGCAAACAAATGGAAAGGCTTCCAGCCATGTAGAGGGGGCCCTTTTCTAACCCATCTATTCTTTGCCGATGATCTCATACTCTTTGGGGAAGCAACGAGGGAGCAAGCTAGAGTGATCAAACAATGTCTCGAAACTTTTTGCCGTGCCTCGGGACAGAAAATTAGCAATTCTAAGTCCAAAATCTTCTTCTCCGCTAACACCAGTGATGTTGATATATCTAGTGTTACTGCGGAATTGGGAATTGAGGCCACTCCGGATCTCGGAATGTACCTTGGCATGCCTACCATCAATGGAAAAGTGACTCGTGACACTTTCAGTTACATAGCTCAGAAAGTTGAGAAAAGATTAACGGGATGGAAGACGAAGCACCTATCCATGGCGGGTCGTGCCACATTAATTCAGTCCACCATGTCCGCAATTCCTTCTTATGCCATGCAATCGGCTCGATTACCGCGCACTCTTTGCGACCAGCTGGACAGAAAAGCTCGACTCTTCTTGTGGAATGGATCGGAAGACAAAAGGGGAGTACACCTTGTCTCTTGGGATAATGTAACCAAGGACAAAGACAAGGGAGGCTTGGGACTACGATCTATGCGTCAAGTTAACACCGCTTTTATGGCGAAACTGGGGTGGAGAATTATGAATGAACCCAATGCTCTATGGGCAAGAGTCCTAAGACACAAATATTGCAAGGGAAGGTGCGATTTGGAAATGTTTGAAGCAAAACCCAACTCTTCAAACGCTTGGAAAGGAATTGTCGAGGGTATAAATGCCGTCAAAGCGGGTTTCAAACATGCTGTTGGCAACGGACGCTCGACGCTGTTCCGGCAGCACCCCTGGGCCACACCAGTACCATTGACGGACCTCACAAACGAGCCTGTCCCATCAGCGATACTCAGCTGGAGTGTGGAGGATAAATGGGACGACGAGTTAGGTTGGAGGTGGGATGAATTTGCTCACTTCTTCAGTCCAGAAATTTTGCGAACAATCAATTCAATTGAACTGCACAAGGATAGTAATAATGTTGATCAGGTGTATTGGGCACCAACCGCAGATGGAAAATTTAGAATCAAATCCGCGGTAAATTTGATTCGGAATGAAGACACCCACGAAGGAAGTGAGACGGGACGACTTCCATGGAAGATTGACGCCCCCCAAAGAATTCGTATGTTCACGTGGCTCGCATTGCAGGACCGCATTATGTCCAATGTCAATCGCCTGAAACGAGGACTGAGTGAAGATGCGATATGTGCAGGATGTGGAGAAAACGAAGAAACAACAACACATATTCTCCGCGATTGTCCAAAAGCTAGAGATGTGTGGACACTTTTCCCTGGAGCTATTTCAATTTTCCACTCGCAAGGCAGCTCGGTTCATGATTGGATCAGTACAAACCTGCAACTGGAGAAAATGAGAGGCATCGGTGATTGGCCACAACTTTTTGCTATCACTATTTGGTGGCTATGGAAATGGCGCAACTGTCGGAGCTTTAACAGAGACAATGACATTCCTCCGAACCAAAAGGAGTTCCTAGCTCTCCGGATTCAAGAAATCAGGCGAGCATTAAAATCAAAAATCCCGGATACTGGTATTAGTAGCCAGAGGACTGAAACGGTCTTGGTACGTTGGTTAGCACCCCCCATGGACTGGATAGCCCTAAACATTGATGGTGCATCGAAAGGCAACCCAGGGACTTCAGGGGCGGGCGGCCTGTTTAGAGACATGAGTGGGAGAGTTATGTGTGCTTTTGCGGAACATGTAGGTCTTGCCACTGTCACTCGAGCGGAGGTAATGGCTCTCCGACGCGGGATAATGATAGCAAAGGATCGAGGTATCTCTAAACTACTAGTCCAAACTGATTCTCAAGTCGTTGCAAATTTGATGAAAAAAGAAGTAGTTCTTCCTTCGGCACACTCTCACATGATCCGGGTGTGTCAATGCTTGGTTGAGAACACTAACTGGCGGGTTGAAGTTAAACATGTGTACCGTGAAGCCAATAGATGTGCTGATTGGCTAGCTAATTTTGGAGTTCGAATGAACCAACAATTGCATTTGTTTGAGGAAGACCGTATTCCTGTTGCGCTATTTGAACTCGCACAACATGACATGGGAGGAGTGAGTTGGCCGCGCCGAGTTCCGTTTTATGCTTTTTAATTGACTAGTTTGTGTGTTTTCGGGGTTAAACCCACTTCTGTTCTTGACCAAAAAAAAAAACAACACAGTGTGAACAAGGCAAAATAAATAAATAAACAAAAAAAAATGAATCCAACAACCACCCACCCTCACCACCACTGACCCGCCTCTCTACTCTGGCCTCCGGCGCCGGCCCCGTCGTCCTCCTGCTGCCATCACTGTCCCACCACCTCCTCCGGCCACCGGCATCTCTTCCGACAACCTCCGGCATCCCAACCCTAAAACCTAACTTTCTAAAAACAATTAAACATAATTATCAATTATATCATAATTTGCAAGTAAAATTAAAATATTGAATATCGAACTATAATTCATGGCGAATTCTAAAATAACGATCGATCGATTTTCAAATTTGACGAGGTTTAAGAACGAATTCGGATTAAAAGTGGTTTACAGAAGAAATATGAGAAGGGGAAAGAGTAGATTTGAAAAAAGTATGAAAAACATGAGAAGGGTAATATCGGAATAATAATGAATTTTTAGGTATAATTGAGTAACAAGCAATTATAAAAAAGTAATTCCGATCATCCATACATTTTTTCTCGTTTTGTTTCATTTTGTTTTATGGGTCAAAATTGTCAAACGTTGACAAAAAAGTATGAAGAAAGAAAATATCACGGAGTAATACATAAAACAACAATTTTTCGTTTATTATCATAATGTCTTTGGTAAACTGTAGTTTTCGACAAAAAAAGAGAGGTAAAAATATGATCAATACGTCATCTCGAAGGTCATGCAAAAGCAAATGCGGGAAAATAGATAAATTGAATAAATACATAGAAAAATATCAGTCAAAATATGTTCATCCCATATTGGATAAAATTCATATTGTTCACATTTAATAGTCAAGTTATCCCGAAATTATTGTATTTTTTAAAGAATAAAATAAAGTATATTGAAAAAAAAATACATCAATACTTCATCCGTTTTACTAATAGAGTCACCTTTCTCTTTTAGTACAGTAACAAGTATCTGGGATGTTTATCGTGATTCGTTAACTAGCCACATGTTGACCTTGAGTTTTGAATTTGTGGACCGAATGACTCGGTCCGAATAAGCCAACCTGAATTTGACCTGATATCCGAACAAAAAACCCATAGCCTGAATTGATCCAGATGTATTTACAGAAAACGAGTCGATATCTCTAAAGAAATTAAAAATAGCAAACCTAAAACTAACGCGAACCCAAAATGATCCGGCCAATTCAAAGTCAACCCAGTTTTAATAATCCGGAAAGTGAACTGACCTGAACTCCACCCGATTCACCCGTTTGCCAAATCTAGCTGGTAGCGTCGGAATCTTGAAGAAGATGAAGCAGTTGAGATTCTACCTCAAATTCGAAACAGTGTGTGATTCACCAACCTGATACTTGCCGGACCCACACTATCCCCTCTTTCTCCACTCAAAACACCATTTATCTTCAATCTTCCATCTTCCTCTTCCTACTGCAGACTGCAGACTGCAGACCACCCAGTTTCAGTCACCATGTCAGCAGGTAACAATCACATTCTTGATTCTTTCTCCATTGCTCCTCAATTAACATTTCTGTCATAACATGCGCAAATCAGAGAAAGGTAACGACTTTTCATCTGGGTTCTTTTGAAAATGTAGTAAATCTTTGAATTTTCATCAAATTCAATCATAGCCTCATATGCAATGCCTGTAATCTGAGAAAGTTGACAACTTTTTTTTTTATCTGGGCTCTTTTCGCAAAAACAAATTCTCAAATGAGACGGTTTCACTGTTATTGTATAGATATCTGAGTTCTTTTGAAAATGTAGTATCCTTGAATTTTCATCAAATTCAATCATAGGCAATACCTGTAATCTGAGAAAGTTGACAACTTTTCTTATTTGGGCTCTTTTCGCAAAAAAAAAAAATTCTCAAATGAGACGGTTTCACAATAATGTTATTGTATAGACCATAGAAGCTGTTGATTTGATCGACCGCCATGGATGTAGCTTGGATAGAACGCAGAAAAAGAAGTAGAAACTTGCAGTAAGGTAGAAGAAAGCAAGCTAAATAAAATGGATTGTATTATTGAATTAATCAGTTATGAATACATATGTGTAATTGTATATATACAGAATAATTGAGTGAAAGTTTGTTTGTAACAAACTCATAACCAAAATGTAACAAACTCGATATGACGTGGCATATCAAGGTGGTTTGTGAGGTTGATGTCCAACAGAAGCATAGAGGGTGGTAGTTAATTTTTGAGTTTCTGTCGAATTCAATTAAGGGTAAAGCATTCATAAATCATAGAAATATGACAAGTTTGTATGTGGGTTCCTGTCAAAATGTGAACTTTGGTGTTGTGTAGAGGGAGAGGATGCCAAAGAATCACAGAATCAAGCAAAGTTGTCTCCTTATGAAGAGGCAATGAATGCACTGTCCTCATTGATAACTACACGCAGTCGCGCTGAGAAGAGTAACAGTGGTGATCGCTTTGATCTACTTTATGATTATGTTAAGGTCAAACATACTTATTATTCAGTTTTATCATCATGATCTTTTGTGTTTTTCATTTAGTCGATTCATTTTTCGGATTGGATATGTGCAGATATTGAAGTTGGAAGAACCAATATCAAAGTTAAAGGTTATTCATGTCGCCGGTACCAAAGGGAAGGTAGCTCTTTTCTCCTTTCCCGCCTTTTTTTTTTTCCTGTATGATAAATAATGTAAGACTAATTTATAACCACCCACACAACCCTAGGAACCTCATCAAAGGGAGGGAGTATTGCTTGATGAAATATGACTTCATTTTTTGTATGGCAGGGATCAACGTGCATTTTTGCGGAGTCCATATTACGAAACTGCGGCTTCAGTACAGGGCTATTTACTTCTCCCCATCTCATTGATGTCCGGGAAAGATTTCGACTGAATGGGTTAGCAAATAATGCAGTCTAGTCAAATGCCGTTTACTGTTTTCAATCTCGCGATTTCATGTTTTCAATCTCAATCCACACAGTCCTCTTCACGAGTACTCTAGTGCATTTTTTTTCACTTGCGATATTTTCTTTTGTGTAGTACTGAAATCTGTCAAGACAAATTTTTGGCATACTTCTGGTGGTGTTATGATACACTAAAGGTACCCTTTCCCTTCTTTGTCGAGTGTTGAATGCCTCATCTTATTCAGTCTTACACATATTTTATCTTCTTTTTTTTACGAAGAAAACCTCCAAAGAGGTTAAATTATAAATATTAAATCATGAGTTAAGCATCAGTAATGTTCCGAGGAAGATCATCAAACCAAACCAGACTCTCCTACCGTAGCTCCACAGATTAGCATGAGGTACCATATGTGCTACTTTATTCAAGTCACGATGCGTGAAAGATAAATTAACACAATTAAAGAACTTCCAAAAGTGAAAAATGTCCCCATAAACTAAAAAAATCTCGCCTCTTCCTTGTTTCTCCTGCTCTAAGTGTTGGATTACTCCGAGACAGTCGCTTTCAATTTCAATCCTTGACTGACCTTCATTCTTTGCTTGAATTGCTTCTTTCCGCCCAATTAGAACCATCTCTGCCTCTGCAATCTTCGCTTCCTGGATCTCATTGCTTATGCTGTTTATTCGATTGTTTTTTTTTTCAGGAGGGAGTCACTGATGATATACCTATGCCTACTTACTTTCGCTTTCTTGCTCTGCTTGCCTTTAAGATATTTTCCGCGGAGCAGGTTACTAATGAACATTTTCTGTCATCTCTCTTTCTTCATAAGTTGTCTCTCTCTTCTCTTACATTTTTGCAATGGTTTTAATCCCTGCAGGTCGATGTAGCTATCATGGAGGTTGGATTGGGAGGAAGATATGACGCAACAAATGTGGTACGTATCATGCATCATTTGAGGTTATACATTAACTTTGTCCGTACTCTACATAATTGGTGCTTAATCTTACTACTCAGGTCGAGGCACCAGTTGTTTGTGGCATATCCTCTCTTGGGTATGATCACATGGAAATCCTTGGTTAGTGATTTGTCTACATAGATAAATTAAAAGTGATGAAGTTGCAATTTTTAAGAGAAATTGCATGCATGAGTTTGCTTCTATTCCATGTGCTAAATACACCACTACTGCTATAGTACCCCCGGTGCCTCAGAGGTCCCTCCTATGAGAGGGTAGGGCCGGGGGATGTACACAGTCTTCCCATCTGTTAAGAACACAAAAGTGACAAAACGACAATTTTCAAATGTACTGAAAGAATACTGTTGCGTAGAACCTAAGTGTTTCCCTGTGTTTGGCTTACATCTTCAAAATATTTGAGTGATTTTTTAAGTTCATAACGTAATTTGTTTCATTTTTCACTTTACCTCAGGGTGGCATTCTTTTCTCTGGTTGTGAAAAATTGCCTATGCACTGCTTCCTACATTGACGGCACATAGCTGCTATTGTTGTTTTTGTATTTTTGTGTAATGTTTTTATGTCATTGATCGTCTTTTATTTGATGATGTTTCCGCGGGGTCATCATTATCTTCATCATTGTTGTAGGAAACACTCTTGGTCAAATTGCTGGAGAGAAAGCTGGGATTCTTAAGGTAAAAATTTGTGTTCTTACTGAAATTTTCAGTTTTTTTAATCACAGTTAGGGTCATTTTCTTAAGCTGTAAACTATTTCTTTCAGGAAGGTATTCCTGCATTTACTGTCCCACAACCTGAGGAAGCAATGTGTGTACTCAAGCAGAATGCCTCTACGCTGAACGTGAGTTCACGTTATTGTGTTATTTTTTCTTTTATATTTCCTATAGCAACCAGAAGAGATTTTTTTCTTACTTATAATACTTGTTCTTGTCAACGTTTGGGCTGCAGAACTTTTGGTAGACTTACTTACATGACCAACAAAAAGTATTGCAGGTTAATCTTCAAGTAACTTCACCACTGGACCCCAAATCACTAAATGGCCTTCGACTTGGTCTCAGAGGCGACCACCAATTAGTAAATGCCAGCCTTGCCGTGGCATTATGCTCTTCTTGGCTTCAAAGGACAGGACATCTTGATGTTCCACACCATATAACCACGGTAAGTGTCATTGAACTGTCACAAAAGCTTGCAGTACTAGGTGGTCTTACAATGTCAGACCAGCCACCCTATAACTAAACGAGCAATGTAGGCATAGATTGGTCTCACACGTGAATCAGTTTCATCCGAGACCTCACTTTTGATTAGTGGTTTTGTTATTCATGTTTGTTATACTTGCTATGTTTGGCAGATCTCGTTGCCCGAACAGTTTATCAAAGGGCTTGCAACCGCTAGTTTTCCAGGGAGGGCCCAAATTGTTGCCGATCAATATGTTGGGGGCGAAGGTTCTGAAGATTTGGTGTTTTATTTGGACGGTGCCCATAGTCCTGAAAGCATGGAAGTTTGTGCAAAGTGGTTTTTCCATGCCATTAAAGAGGACAAGCAACTTGGGGCATCCACCAACCATCCTTCTTCTGATAATCCACGTCATTCTTCAGAATCGGCACGTGGTTTTCACCATTCAAGTTTTAGAAAAAGTTCGACTCAGGTATTTAGCCATCGTGCATTTTGAGAGCCAATTTCACTTCTAGTTAATTTGCTTTCTTCTCTAAATGGACGTAGGAAGTTATAAAATGGATGGAGGGAGTACGAAAGGTTAGGAATGAATGCTGGCAGATGTTACAAACTATTTTGCGATAAATGAATGTGCAGATATTGCTGTTCAACTGTATGTCAGTGAGGGATCCCCAGTTGCTTCTTCCAAGGTTGATGAAAAGTTGTGCAAGCTATGGTAAATCTTCATGCACGTTGCATTAATCTTACGTTGCATAGTGTATGAACACGTGCCCTTAATGTATTGGGTTACAGTTTTGTTTAAGATTACAACAACTAGTACATTATCAAACTTTTCGAGTTTCTGAGCAGAGTTTTCATGTTGAACAGGAGTGCACTTTCAGCAGGCACTTTTTGTTCCTAATGTATCGGTATATAACAAGGTGATGATGAATAAGGTGCCTCAACCAGATAAACTAGTTGATGTATCGTGGCAGTTGACTCTACAGAGTGTCTGGGAAACTCTTGCGAAAGCTGAAAAGGGTACGATCCTCAATTTGACTGATCTCTTCCTCTATTCAGCTCTCAGTCATGTCTTCCATGCATTTATTCATCGATGTTTTCGTGCATAGTTTGATCAAGGGATTTGAGTGAGATACCTGAAATCCCACATTATGGAATCATGTCTGGTTTCACGGCCATGTTTTTCTTCCTGTAAAGGGTTGCGCTATAAAAGTTCAGCCATTTGTTTCTCGTGTTTAGGTGGCGAAGAGAAGGGTGCAAAGATGAGGTCCTCACAGGAAACCAGATATGAAAAGGAAGAGGGTATTATTAACGGTGTAAACAGCAAAGTGTTTCCTACCTTACCTCTAGCTATCAAATGGCTGAGAGATAGCGTGCGACAACAAACTCAGTCAGCTCGTCTTCAGGTAAACCTTGTCGCACCAACTGTCACGACTACTCATCAAAACCCCATATATATACTTGGCTAGCCTTTAAGTGCAAGTTTGTGGCGACTGTAGGTGCTTGTAACAGGTTCCCTGCATTTGGTGGGCGACGTTTTGAGATTAATAAGGAAATAACTCAAATTTATATGTCTTGATAACCCTTTCTTATTCGCAACACTGGGGGTGATGATGCCACCATCGTGATTTGGTCGGTCTGTGAAATCCTAAGAGTCCAGAGAGTTTGACGTTTTGGAAGATACGAGTCGAGGCTGATGAACATAATGCACAGAAAGAGCTAACAACAGCAAAGTAGTACTCCCTCCGTCCCAATGAATTGTTTGCCTATTCCATATTGAGGCGTCTCAATGAATTGTTTGTCATTCTCATTGGATCCCTTAACCTTGGTGCCAAAAGGAAAGACAAACAATTCATTAGAACAGAGGGAGTAACAAATTGATGTCCGGAGATTTATTTGATGTTTCATTATCGCTTTCAGACGAGCCAAGAAGCAAATATTGAAGAGTTTGGTTTCGTTTACTATGTCGTTAAATTAAGAGTAATTTGTCAAACACTACCTGATATTTAGGTTACTTTGTGAAGAATTAATTACCTAAGGTTGTAAATTTTGTCAAATACTATCTAAAGTTTTGATTTGTTTTGTGAAGTACTACCAAAATCACTTTATAGGCCTGAAAAATGCGAAAATAAGTGAATTTAAGTATCGGTGTCATATTTTGAACTTTATTTTACTAAAATAGACGAATGTTTCACCTCAGTTAGTAAATTGAAACCTATTTTGTATGAAATTACTTTAATAATCAATTAGCTTCGTTATCAATCATTATCTTCATCTTAGTGACACGAGTTTATTTTTTTTTTTTACAAAAGATGTCAAGCGTAATACATAACTTAGCAAAATAAACTTCAATGTTATGATTTGATTAGTTAAAATCATTTATTTTCACGTAATTTTGTATTGTTTGATAAAAAATATGTAACCTTTAGTTATTGTTTAACAAAAAAATAAAACTTTAGGTAGATTATCGTAAAGTGACCTAAATTGTACTCTGTGGGTAGTATTTCACAATAACGAGTGATACGTAGAAGAAAAACAAAAAACTTGCATGGATGCAGGATGCAGGATGCATGTGATGGGATTATTGTAATCAGATTAGACAAATAAATTTGGAAAACCCAAATGATTAAAACAGTATGTACGTACGTAAGGTTATCTTGTTTTCATGTCTGCTATAAGTAGCAGTGCTGTAGCACCCAATTATTCATGCTAATCATCTCTTCATAATTCATATATCAATTAGAGTATTATACAACCAGTTGTACACTTATACATAACTCTATGTACAACTGATTTTAAGATTTTGAGCTTTATCACACAGATTTTGAGTTTTGCTGTAAACTTTCTGAGCTTTAGTGTAAAATTGTCGAATTAAATCACATAAATGTTTAAGATAAAAAACTTAGAACTCAGCTCAGAAACTTTTATAAGCTCGATAAATATACACGAAAGGGCAACTTTGTACAATGCTATTGTACAACCAGGTGTATAATCCTATTTTCCTTCATATACACATATGTCTATTTGGGACATACTCATCGTCTATGTAATCCCCTAGAAATTCTAAAGCAATACAGTGGCGGAAACACTGTAGAGTGGGATTAAAACACACTGACAAGCTATATCTTATTAAAAGAAATGGTAAGTCAATACAAAGGCCTCTTTTTACAAAAGGGCTAAAGAGAAAATTCACCAAACGGGTTATACAAATCCATAAATTACATAAATGAAGAAAGAGTAGGATCCACGCTACTCGCTAGCTCACACCCAAAACCCAGCAGCAAATACCTGTCATGTTATAAACATAACAGCCACGTCAGTGGGGAGTAACTCGGACGTTCTCCCAGCCATATTATATCATATGAAAAATAATAGTATTACTATATCAAAATATTTAAAAAGAGAAAACATTGAAACGATATACTCCCTCCGGTCACAAATTATTGCCCTGCTTTCCTTTTATGGCAGTTTATTATTTTTTGCCCCATTTCTCCACTTTCCTTATTTGTCACATACTAATTACCCATTTATCCTTATGGACACTCTTTATTACAAATTGTGCCATTGACTTAACCAACCAAATTGTGCCACCTATCCTTATAAATGTAAAACATTTAATTTATGGCCCACCACTTCTTATTTTAAGATTATTAAAAGAATTTCTTATTTTTTGTGCATTACCCTATGGGGCAATAATTAATGACCGGAGGGAGTAATAAAAATAAGTTTTTAGCAAAACTTATACATTTGCCAACCTGCAAGTCAAAATCAATCGATAATATAAATATATTCAAAAATGGCGTTATGGAAATCAATCAGTGCAACGGAATAGACTTTCACTAGGATAATACTCAAACTAGCTTTGAGAACTTAGTCAAAACAAATTAGACTTCGGTCTCTAACTAGGCAACTCAACTATAACAGGACTGCGTGCAGCGAGGTCCTGGCTTAAGTAATGTACACCCCTCCTGGACACCAACCGTAATCCAGTTCAACCCGACGGCGACTTACACGATGCGATATCTAAGTTTAAGGTCAAAATATACACACTCCTGAACACAAACCATGCTCAGTTCAACGACCAATGCGTCTCAACATAGACACACCAGCTTTATAGTTGATGGCAAAAACGTATACCCTAGACTGTATTACTCTACCCATACACTTGTCCTCATTCCATAACTCCAAAACAGCCATTATCGATATTCAAAAGTAAATATAATCAATATAAATGATATGGATAAAAGGAATAACCATTTTATATTAAAAGGGAAACTTTCTATAAATAGAAACTTACTAATTTTAGAAACTTACTTAAAATAGAAATAGTCTTATAGAAAATACGTAAGTTATTAAAATTAGTGAAATGTATAGAAATATCATTTCTAACGAAATTAGCATTTTATTATTATCGTCGTTATCGTAACTTTAATATATTTCTAAATTTGTTACCCAAAATATAAATAAAGTATAATAAGTCAATATTTAGTATTTTTATAAATAATTAGAAAATCGAGTTAAACTATAAATGCTTGAAAAAGATGTTTTAAGAATAACAATATCAAAATTAATTGAGTCGACGAGTTTTATAAATTAAACGAGATTTTATAAAGCTTTCAAATTGGTTTTAGGAAATAGATTTTATCAATAAATCATACTGATTTTACTAAAAATAATCAATCGTAGACAAATGAGAAATTATTAGGGAAAATAGTCTCGACTAAAATGTATTTAAAACAAAATCGACTACTTTCTCATTTATTAATATAAGTCGTAAAACGAAATAAATTTATTGAACAAGTATACAAATTTTGGTTAAAATATAAAAATACGATTTTGAGTTAAAATTATAAATCAACAAAATATGAAGAAAATATGAAATCGTTATTATTTAGTTACTAGTGTCACGATAACTAACAAAATATTATAACGATCGTAAATAATTAAATTACTAACGATTAATAAAATGATATCGAAAGTCGTAAAACATTTATAAGGCACACAATTTTAAAAATAATATTTTTAGCAAATAATAAATAGCTAAAATTAGAAAACCGAAGTTAAAATATTTACTACATACTACTACTCAAACATACGATATAAAATCGAGTAACGTCCTAAAGTTACCTTGATTCGATATCCAAAACTCACACATACTCGTCCTTGATCAATCCAAGCTTCAAATCGATAGTAATGTCTTTAATCTCCAAGTTGTTAAATCATTAGTCTTCTTAGTATGAACCACCACGGAATTCGAGAAAAACGAAACAAAAGAATGAGACGAGCGTGATTGACATAAGACGGAAACGGAAAAGATTGGATAAATGATCGTATTATCATGACTAGGGGTGGAGGGAATATTAGCAAGAACGGAGAAGGGAAAGGATAAATGGACAGAAGACAAACACGGACTTGGAGACACAAACGGATGCAAAACAGACAACTACGATAGATAAGAACTGACGAAAAAGCACCCGCAGAAACGCAAATGGGAAACTGAAACAGATGAGAAGAAAGAGAGCAAAGATCGACGCAGTGCACCGGCATCAACAACGCACAAAAACAGCAGAAATCAGATCCGAACCACGAACGGAGGACAACAACCAAATCAGCAACCAAGACAACGTGACAGCAGAAGGAACATCAAATAGCAATGGGACGATCATCAACGGACGTACAACAGCAGCACGCAAGACAAAACGAGACAATAACGAATGACAAAAAGAAGAAGAAGAAAAAGCAGAGGCAGATCAGGTGAAGTAGAAGAAAGAGGAGCAACAGCAATGGAATAATTAGATGAAATCAGGAGGAGACGAAGAAGAGAAGAAGAAACGGAAAAACATCTACAACAGTAACAACATCAGAATACGGAAATAGCAGGAACGAGGGTGGCAGAAACAGAAATAGAGAACATCAGACTCCAACAGTGGTATCAGCACAACGCGTAGAAACCGAAACAGAAAAAGAAGGAAAAGAAAAAAGAAAACAGGCAGCAACGGCAGACAACCAACGAACCAAAATAGAAGAGGAAAGGAAAGAGTCGTCACCTTCCGAGCAAGCCCAACGGTAGCAACATCGACGTACAGACCAAGGTGGCGAACAGGGGAAACAAAATTGACGATGGTGGTTGTTGCAGAAGCAAGTAAAATCGGGATGAGAAAGGGGAAGCAACGCAGCAAGAACAAGAATAGAAGCAGATCGATAACGCAGCAGCAGGCACGCAGAAGCAGCGGCAGGCTTCACTGAGACCGTAACACGCAGAGAGGCAAAGCAGGGGTGATCGAGACAGAGGACACACAGCGAGATAGATCGATCAGGATGAAAAAGAAATATAGGGATGATGAAGGTGGTGGACGCTGAAGGAAGGACGAAAAAATGTGGAGGATGGTTGAGGGAGAAGGAGCGAGTAAGAAGAAGAAGAAGAAGAAGGGAAGAAAAGAGAGTCGGTTATTGAAGCGGTGGGAACAAAATGGCATAGGGGAAAGCACGTAAATGAGGATAAGAACAAAGAAAAGGGGTTGAGTCACCTTAAACCGAATAAATTAAACAAATTGGACGAATTTCGTAGCGGTAGGTTGACTGACCCACGAATCGGATTAAAAATCGAGTCAAAAAGAAAATTAATAAATAACTGGGTCGACTAATAAAATGAGTAAATAAAATATTTCTTGAGATTAAAAGTAAAATATACGAGACGAAAATGAAGCTTTAGGAAGAATAATCAATTAGGCAATGCAATAGTATTTCCCGATAAATAATAACTTTTCGATAAAGTGAATTAAATTAATTTCTCGAGGAAATGTAATAAATGTTTTGACGAAACATAATATAAATGAACTTCGAGTCGAAAAATAGAAATTCGAGATTAAACATAAATAAATAGAAATTTAGAATTTAAATCGTCGAAATAGATTTACGATAAGAATTAAATTAGATATATATAAAATGGATCGAAACATAAATAAAAATATGTTTTAATAAGAAAAGTTTCCGAGTCAAATAAAATTTTAGGAGTTTGAAACGATTAAACGATAAATTCGTCTTATAATAATTTTAAGAATTACGAGTTAAATTGTAAAAATATAAATACGAACATAATTTTAATTTAATTTAATTTATAAAAATCAGGGGTGTTACAGTCTATACAACATTGCTGCTACATTTTCAACCACAAATATTCCAATATATTCTTTCTGTCTAGTTCATTGATTTATTTTTTATATTTATTGTGAGAAGTATTTTAATTAAAGACAAACAAATGAACGTGACGGAGAAAGTATTTTTTACTAATTGTCGACCAATAATTAAAATATACTTAAAATATAATGTTTAGTCAAACTTTTTATCTTTTACGAGCAACTGTAAAACCGAAGTTATTAAAAATCTAAGGACAATGGTAGAGAATACATAAAAAATGAAATAGTAGATAGGTCAGAGGGAGTAAGAACTTGGTTGCAACGAAGAAAATCTAATAAGGAGTATGAAATCTAATAAGAATATATCGACTTTGATATATAAACTCAAAAAAGGGTGAGTCGATAATTACAATTTAGGAGATTATCACGCGTGGTTCTTGAGATTCTTTTGATTATAGGTAGCAACTTTAATACTCCCTCCGTTCCAATGAAATGTTTGCTTTTAATTTTGGCATCAGGGGGAAGAGATCCAATTAGGAGGTGACATGTGGAACCAATGGTCAAACTACATATAAAAAGCATTCCTAAAATAGAAAGACAAATCATTCATTGAGACGCCTCAATATGGAATAGACAAATAATTCATTGGAATGGAGAGAGTAAATGAAATGAAATGAAAATGAGTCGTTGATCAAATGTGAAATGTATTGAAGTGAAATTGAAACTGAAATGAATAAAAGGTAGAAGAAGGGAATATATGCTATGCTATCTCCGATGAAAATAGCGTACCGCATTTTATTAGGATCCTAAAATGCAGAATGATGTACCAGTATAATAACTTTACAGGACAAGCTGACTATTAGTATGTACATACAAAGTGATACTTAATTAACGGCTACACAACCGAAGATCTCTTATGTTAGTGGTTAAGACTAGGTGCTCTGATACAATAGGTCTGATCTCAGGTTCGAATCCCCCTTTTTCTATATTGTAATGCGACTAAGCTTACTCTTCGTTGAACCCAAAAATAAGAAAAAAATATAAAAAATTAAGGGCTACACACATTAATCACTTCTTCCCTTATTTTTTTTAAAGTAAATTGCAAATTATATACGGAGTACTCTGTAGTGGCATAATATACAATCATTGCATCGTGCAATAGAGATAAAAATTCAAAATTGATGTCAAAAATTGATCATTTTTTGTTTGTTAGTTACTACTCTAAATTAAACAATGACCACTTTACACTACTGAGTACTAAAAAGTGATCATTATTATTTACTTATGTTAAAGTGGTCACTAACTAACCTTAAATCGTACGATGCAATGGTTGTATATTATAATTACTCGTTTAATCTATAGTTTGATCCTAAACGAGTAAACGCTACCCAAAAACATCAATTCAAAATCTAGACGGTCTTTTAGTTGATTTGTCACGATCACGTCACCATTGAGTAGAGTTGATTCCGACTCCGCGACCCAAATCGGCCTCGAAATATTTGGTCAAACTCGGTCAAAACTAAGTGAATTCAATTCATGTGGTAATTTCTCCTTCCCGTGATTTGATCAACCAAGCAAGAGTCCCATTTTCAACTTCACATGAATTGAAGATGTTAGGAAACCAATCCAACAAAAACCTTATAAGTCCACCTCACTCGAATGCCCATTGGGCTTGAAGAGTGGCTAGTGCGCACAGGCTCCCCGTACCGTGTGCTGAGATTCCACTTGAGAGTTCGAGATATTGGGGCTGCCAGGACTCGAATGTCCATTGGAATGCCCATTGGGCTTGAAGAGTGGCTCTATTACACCCCCTCACTCGTACCGTGTGCTGAGATTTCACTTGAGAGTTCGAGATATTGCAGGTACAGTGGGTTCGAACTCGTGACTTCTGGCACTGATATCATGTTAGGAAACCAGTTCAACCAAAACCTTAAAGCAATGATTGAAGTCCGTTTATATTCTATTAGAAGAGGTAACCAAACGAATCTTAATAGTGTCCTCACACACAAGAATCTGTCCACTTTTAAACCACCCTATAAAACACTCGTTGGAGAAACCAAGAGCGGAAAGTGATGAGCAATGAATGAGTCATAAGGTACGTGTAGTGAATAATAAAAGAAATGGAGCATCAATTGGATCACGCATAACTCAACTGTAATACAAAAGCTAGACAGTTAAAAAGCATAAGGGAGAAAAAAGGAAAAGCTTGTACACAAGCTGTAACTGTTCAATTAACTATTGATAAATTGACAGACGGAATAATAATAAAATAAATAAATAAATAAAATGAAAGAAAATAAAGGCAATGTGAGAGAGTAGAGGAGACGTAGAACATGAAGAAAAAGAATGGAGGATAATATGAGGATAACATATATACGGAGCATGAGGTTGAAGAAAAAAGGGTAAAAAGAGAAAATAAAAAGTTGTTGACAACCACAAAGTTAGTTATATGGATTTTCATGTGCTACTAAACCTACATGGCTACATGCACAGATGCTCGATTACTGTTCCCTCTGTCTCGTTCAATAATTATCTACTACCGTCATCTCACTAAGATTGTCACATTTCAATAAAATACTCCTCACATATAGGAAAATAGGACAATCTTTTAGGGACAGATAGAGTATTTTTTTTTTTGAGTATTATTCGATAGTTATCGATTTCCGTTTTTCATAATTTTTTGTTAAGAGGATAATATCTCAATTGTTGAAAAGAATGAAGAGATCCAAATTGAGAGATGAGTGCAGGGCCATCTAACCACATGTTCAAACCGTTCTAAGAACATAGACCCAAACAATAAAGGGTCCAATATGTGTAGGTTTAGCATGGACACAAGGAGTACACAATCCAAAAATGTGGACTATGTTACCACGAATTTTTATTTATGATTTATAGTTTCATAATTAACATATTTTATATTCAATTTATAATGTTTACAATTTTACGATCAAGACAGGACATCATAAATTGATTTGACGGAGCTGGAGGAGTGCGTAAAAGAGGAGTGCATGGAGATGTAAGTTTGATAAATGAGCGGGGGAAAATGGTTGAAATTCAAATGTGGTACTGGTAGTAGACTGTAGTACGTAGAACTGTAGAAAAGAAGACAAGATATTCATCATATTCGATCTTGCATATTGCATTGCATTGCATGAACATTGAACAAGCTATCCTAGCTGCACCCACCCACTTGCTACTTAATTATACTCCAACTAATCCAGTTCAAACCCTTTGTCCCATTTTTATGTCTCATTTTGTGTGTCACACCATGCACGGAATGACACGTCAACGAGTTGCTCATATACTCCTATCAGATAGTACCTCGATTACCCATTAAATTCTTGTATTCCCTCCGTCCCAATGAATATTCCATATTGGGTGTCTCAATGAATTGTTTGCTTTTCTATTTTAGGAATGTTTTTTATATACAATTTGATCATTTTCATGAGTTTTGCTCTACATGTCACTCCCTCATTGGTTCCCTTAACCTTGATGCCAAAAGAAAGACAAACAATTCATTGAAATAGAGGGATAGTTTGTTTTAATGTTAATGCAAAGTTTGGATTATAATAATAAAAAATGATTGGAATAATAATGATGTTGGGGGGGTTAATGGAGGGAGGCCCAAATTCGTTATCTCTGTTCCACACAAAAGGCAAAGAGTGAAGAAATTCCCAAATGTTAGCCGTCCATCCGAATTCCCTTTTGTAATAACTCAAGATCATCCATCCTCTTCATCAGATTCTCTCCTCTTTCTTTTGTTTTTTCAATTTCAATACCTACCTGTTCCTCTAAAATCTACTTTTCTCCCTTTCTCACTTCATTTCTTTTCCAAGCCAAGAATCTCTTTCTTTCCCAATTCATTTCTATTCTATTCAATTCCTAATTGTATTTGGGGAGGGGGTATGTATTCCTTCTTTGTTTTATAATAATAATAATGAATAGTATAACGGTTTTTTTTAATGTGTGCCCAATGGACACACGTTAATAAGCTAATTACAGTAAGATTATTATGGATATTGTCTAAGTACGGTAATTAGAACAATATAAATAGGTAAACAACTAAACAATTTTCCTAACGTGTGTCTACTTGGCATATGAGTTAGTATTTCAATTTATCGTGATAATATAATTGTGACTACTTCTTTAATAAATATATTAAATATTAATGTGTGTTTAGTGGGCAGACGACGTTAGAAAAACCGATAAATAAATGATGCTTATTAGGCTTGGAAAAACCTCTTTTAAGGATGCCCACCACCTTTGTTATTCCCTCTGTTTTTCCATCCTCCTCCACCAATCCACCATTATTATTTTCTCTTAAGTCTTAAACCCCTCTTTCTTTCCCTCCCATTCCTTTATCTCTCTACTCTCAAACCCCTCCTTCCTCTTCCTTTCTCTAATTCCTGGGGTCTCTCTCTCTCTCTCTGTCGCTGTCGCTTTCAAGTTTCAACCCTCCATTTTCTCTTTACTACTTTAGCTTCCATTTTCATGGCGGCTGATTCCTCACAGTCACAGGTCAACCATTTCTCTCAACCTTGCATTTATGGTACGCCTTCCATCTTCATTACAATCACTTGCTTTCTTCTTCCCTTCCATTTCTAGGTAGCTCATATCTGTACACCATTATCCACGCGTCAATGCTTACGAGCAGGGACGTACTTGCTAAAGAATATTACTCCGTACACATATTTTACGTCTCTAACACATATTTTACCGTCTATACAACTCAATGGAAAAAGTTTAGTTTTTTTTTTTTTAAAAAAAAGAATCTACTCTAGTATGCTGAATTGTGCATATAATTGAGTCGTTGATCATAAAAGTTGTGTAGTTTGTTACCCGGGGTGTCATAACAGATAAGCTAAGTTTTCATTTGAGAGTTCAAAATATTGGAGGCTGTCAAAGTTCAAAAGGTGATGATGTCTGAGGACCGTTTATATTTTATTAATATGCTTGTAATAGTTTATTTGGTGATAGTTCAAACAATAGGGGTAATGGAGAGAATTTTGATTCGTAATGAAGTCGAATTTCCTGTACATGTACTTGGGTGAAATGAACGACTTGAGTTTTCTAAATTTTACATATTCATAGTTCATAATAGAATATAAACGGGCCTCAACCATTGCCTTAAGGTTTTGGTTGAATTGGTTTCCTAACATGATATCAGAGGTAGAGGTCACGAGTTCGAACCCTGAGTGAGAGGGCGTAATAGATTATAAACGGGCCTCAAACATTACCTTAAGGTTCCGATTAAATTGGTTTGTTAACAGTTCATGCCCCCAATGAATTTTTTTTAAAAAAAGGTGGTTGTGGTCCTTTACTTAAAGATACGCTTGAGATTGAGATGGGTAATCCTGAATCATGCACGTACTAAAGGCATTAGGCATGAATGAATGAATAGTCTTATAAAAAAGTTCTCTACTTTTGGTGTATTTTTATGTAACTTGCATTTCTTCAATTATGCATGCTCTATTAAATCCAACAATATAATCATTACCAAATACTCTATTGAGTACGGAGTATGATTTATGACGGTTCTAGGACTGACGTATTTTTATAAAAATTAAAATCAAACGTTCATCTCAAAACGAAACATGAAACATCCATCATAAAGATTATTTTTTCAAAATTCAGCTCGTATTTTTTCCTTTTTTGTTGGATGTATTATTAGAGTTTCCAATTTTCCATGCTCATTACTCCCTCCATTTTCTTGAATTAGTTTCACTTCTCTTTTTTTTGTGAGGAAAAAAAGTGGATCAATGGGCCTGGAAAAGTGAATCAATGGGGTTAATTCAAGAAAATATCATAATTACTTACTGGGGTTTTAATATGATATAAGCAGGGCTACCAGCTTCGTCGTCTAGTGTCGAGAGGAAATCAAAACTGATGAAATGGTTGAGTAAGGTGTTCAAGGGGAATGGAGGAGGAGGAGGCGGCGGAGGAGGAGGAGGAGGGGGGTCTAGCCATGGCTCCTCAATTGGTGGTGGTCGTCGTCCACAATTTGTTGAAGACGAGAGCATGCTTTGGCGCCCACCCCGTACTTCCCTGGTCAGTCTTTATTCCCAAACTTAACTTTCTAGGATTCCCAAACAAAACATAACTGTACCGAAGATATTTTGGCTCAGTGGCTAAGACCAGGTGCTCTGAGACAGTAGGCTCAGGTTCGAATCTCCCTCCCCTATATTGTAATGCGACTAACTGAACTGTGTATGGGTGAGTTTCAGGATGATAGGACTAAAGCGGAGAAAGGGCGAGAAGAGGTAGACCATGCGCTTGCTCTTTCACTGGCAGACGACTTGAAGAGACCGAGTGGTGTGTATGTTTGTTTCACACTTCATTCTCTTTTACAGTCGTGAATCCATACTACATACTGTGGGGCGATATTTGAACTGGTAGTGGTGTTGATATTTCAGGCTACAAATGGCGGTCAGAAAACAGCGAGGATAATGACATTGCAAGGGGAGTGCAGGACAGCCTGCACAGACCGTCTTATCCTCCTTATATGCCCTCTTATCCCGACTATCCTCCTTACGATCCTGTCCCTTTCTGTCCTAGAGCATACAAGTAAAACACTCTGTCTATCTTTGTCTCTAGTTTTGTATTGAGACTATTAAAGTGTTTGATTGATGGGTGCTGGAAATGAGATACAGATTATGCAGCGGATGCAATCAGGATATCGGGTATGGTAATTATTTAGGATGCATGGGAACCTTTTTCCATCCAGAATGCTTTTGCTGTCGATCTTGCCGTTATCCCATCACTGAACAGGAGGTAATACATACTGTACATATATATATACACTTTCGATTTCACAGCATTTGCTTATTATTCAAGTTTCAACTTCGAAATCTCAGACAAATCTTCTTACCCTTTCGTCGTTTCTGTTGATTCAAGTTCTCGCTGTCAGGGAGGGATCCATACCACAAATCTTGTTTCAAGGAGCTAACACATCCCAAATGTGAAGTTTGCCATCATTTTGTAAGCATCTCTGTTACTTTATTTGCTCGACACTCAACTCACAGAGCGAAATAGATGGAGTACACACTTAGATCATCTAAAACTGTAGGTTACTGTTTTTTTTTCAGATTCCTACAAACGCGGCTGGATTGATTGAGTACCGATGCCACCCTTTCTGGTCACAGAAATATTGCCCTTCACACGAACATGATAATACAGCGCGTTGTTGTAGTTGTGAACGTTTGGAGGTACCTAATTCTGATATTGAATCCTTTTTTTTCCTGCAATAAGAAGAGGGAGGCATCAGTTTCGAATGCTAATGTTCCCTGTGTTATATCATGCAATTTCAGTCTTGGAATACGAGGTACATTGGGTTGGAAGACGGGAGAAGTATATGCTTAGAGTGCATGGAATCTGCAATTATGGACACCGGAGATTGCCAACCTCTTTATCATGCCATTAGAGACTACTATGAAGGCATGAACATGAGATTAGATCAACAGATTCCCATGCTTCTCGTTGAACGACAAGCCTTGAATGAAGCCATTGTCGGAGAGAAAAAAGTAGCCCTCTTCCGCCTTTTTTTTTTCCTCGTTTCCTTTCGACTGTTTTGGATCTCAAACTGTAATAATGTCCTAAAATCAAATGTTGACAGGGGTACCATCATATGCCAGAGACCAGAGGCTTATGTCTTTCGGAAGAGCAAACAGTCACCAGCGTATGCCCTCCTCACCTTCTCATCTACCCTCGGATTTGACCTCACAACCTCTAGATTTTACCTAAATGACTCACTAAAGATCAAAAATTTGAACTTTCAGATACTAAGAAGACCGAGAATTGGTGGGCATCGGTTAGTAGGCATGAGAACACATCCACAAAAGCTAACTCGAAGATGTGAAGTTACAGCGATTCTTGTTCTCTATGGTCTACCAAGGTTATTGACGGGGGCTATCCTCGCTCATGAGCTGATGCATGGCTGGCTACGACTCAAAGGTACAGGTCTTTCAAGTGATATTCAGTTACTGCACAGCGCAGGGAATTGGGAAGCATTAACAGTTTAACACTCAAATTGCTGACAGGTTACAGAAATCTGAGCCCGGAGGTGGAAGAAGGTATCTGTCAAGTCCTGTCGAACATGTGGCTGGAATCAGAGGTGATGCCGGGATTCAGAGGCATGGCATCAACATCGACATCAACAGCAGCCACGTCATCAACGTCAAAGAAGGGAAGGACGTCGAACGTGGAGAAGAAGCTGGGAGAGTTCTTCTTGCACCAGATTGCACACGATGCTTCTCCTGCGTACGGGGGAGGTTTCAGAGCAGCCAATGCAGCAGTAAATAAATACGGATTGCGTCGCACTCTTGATCATATTCGCTATACTGGAAGTTTCCCCATTTGAACAGATACACATACACTCACCTTCCTGGCTTCCTCACGACATTATTACACGACAGTCGACACTGCACACAAGACTACAGTACTACACTACACTTACGACATTTATTGGTTAATTGCGTTGTACTCGGAGATTTGAGAAGAATTACAGTGGTTGGTTATTCTACGGAGATGAGATTCTTAATTTATGAAATGGGGAAAAAGTTTTGCTGTCTGAATTCCCAAGAATAATCAATCACAACCTCTTCTTTTACGTTCTCTGTTCAAACTATCTCGACCAAAACGTGAAGCTTTCAGACCTACTAGTAACAGTTTACATACGACTGACAAGGCGTAACACATGGGTTTGTCTTTTTTACCCAAATGAGTATTATTTGACCCGTCACACATTTTGTGATGGATATTCCCGTCAAAAACAAGAATTTGCTGTTATTTTATGGGTGAAAGGAATGCGTGAGAGATCGGAGTTTCAAATGGTATTAGATTCCAATTACATTCTATCATGTCAAATCATATCATGTCTTGATGAAGACTCCTCAAAAAGAATAAATCAATCAACCCATAGACAGACCCCTGATCTGCATAAAAAGCTGATTACAATTTCCATTTTTCTAAAATGAGTCCACTAAGTACACGTTAATATGCTTATTAAGGAATAGATCACAATAATGTTGTCTAAGTATGTAAATATGAGTTAGTATTTCAATTTATTGTGATTTATTCCTTAATAAGGATATTAACGTGTGCCCAGTAGACACACGTTAGAAGAACCGTTATTATTAGTTCAGTTAAACTAGATCAGTTCACCCGCTCAAGTCCAAAATGAACCAAAGCTAAATTTATTATTGTATAAATTAGCTAAATTTATTATTGTATAAATTTGTAAAGTTTGTCAAAGGGTAGTTTAAGTTCCAGTTTATGTTATTTTCGGAGACACCCTAAACAGAGGGCAACTAGGCATATATTAAAATTAAACCCTATTATCTAAGATCGTCGATAAGGACAATTATCGACTTTTGTTAGTAGATTCTTTGCTCATCAAAATATAAACTTTTTAAGGCTTACTAGCACCAGATAAACTATGAATTATTCCGTATAAAATACACTAGTAACAAGAAAATTGAATAAAACACCACAAAAATAAATGTATTAAATTAGCTTAAAAAATAATATTCGGTACACATATTCTGCTTTTGGAATCTGTATATGTGACGGAGTTACAAGTATTTACTCACTCCGTTCTAATGAATTGTTTGTCTATTCCATATTGGGGCGTCTCAATGAATTGTTTGTCTTTCTATTTTATGAATGTTTTTTACGTGTAATTTGACTCTTGGCTCCACATGTCATCTTCTAATTGAATCTCTTGCCTTTTGTGCCAAAAGTAAAGGCAAACAATTTATTGGAACGGAGGGAGTAATAAACTTGGAAACGTTCAAATATTTAGAGGAATTTACGCCACAGTAGGCCTAGTATGGGGATTGACCTTTGATGTTACCGTGAGGGTAATACTCGCAAACAACAAAAGGCCAACCTGCCCCAACTGTAGCAGTAGCGCACCCGAGACTCTCAGTATTCCTCCAAACAACCTGAGTATAATGGCCACACTCTGACCCGGGCTTACAACTATTTGTATCATGGTCATAATCATCTTTTTCTCGGGCCCACGTTGACACTGCTTGCTCGACAGAAGATGCTTCGTACCCAAATACCCTATTTTCACCGTACGGGGTACCCGACGGTATCAAGTAATCACCCGTACTCTGGACCTTTTTTGCGAGTGAATTGGCAAAGGTGACTAGGGTCTCGTTCCACACTAGCGGTGGGACACCAACATCGGATCGTACCTTGTTGTGTGAATTTAGGTACTGGGTTTCGTCGTTATCGTCTGCATGGCAATTGAGACAAGTTGTTGTTAGTATTATGGCAAATGTGTAAATAAAAAGTAGCCTCATTGTTAAAGAAAGGTGTGTGTGGGTAATTTCTCTTGGTTTCAAGATTGATAATACAATTTTATTCAATCTCCCTCCCTATATATATATATATATATAGATGGGTCATGGGTGGATATATTAAATTCGACTTTTTTTAATGTGTGATGTTAATTAGGGAAAGAATTACAATGATACTAATAAATACTATACTTAAATAACATCAATGAGATTCCTTCTATAATTAAGTTCTTGACGTGTGTCTACTGGGCACACGTTAGAAAAATTGATATTATATTCGGTACGTTTAAAAAAGGATTGTTACTTCCCAAAAATATAGGAATACGTTATTACCGTAATTAAAAAATTACCTTAGATACGTCGAAGGTTATTATAGCATAGACTATGACTATGATATTAGGTTAGACGGAGTATATTTATCTAGGAGTATGTTATTACCGTAATTAAATAGAATAGAAACATAGGTTGAACGACAGATTACCTTAGGTTGAACGACAGATTAAATGTCAAATAGAATAGAAACATAGGAGTATGTTATTACCGTAATTAAGAGATTACCTTAGATACGTAACATACGTTGAACGACAAATACACTCACCTTCACTTCATTCTATCGTACCTAGCTTCCTCACGACATTATTACACGATAGACTACAGTACTACACTCTACACTTACGACATTATTTGAGGAATACTTCCTCCAACTTTCTATGATCTTCCAATAAGATATTCATTTGAGAGAGTATTAAATAATTAAGTGGAAAAATCTTAGAAATTTAGAAGAAGTACTATCGTTTTTTGTCGGATTCTCGGTCCAACCCGACCTAAAAACACTTTGGACCTTTTAGGGTTGGCCCATGAACTTTTTTGGGCCATAATATAAGGTCCAAGCCCTTCAAAAATGCGGGTCGAGTCGGGCCGGGTCTATGGACTTGGGCCATTTGATCACCTCTAACTTGAACCTAGTATTGTAGTTAAAAATCAAAATACAAATCCTTGGGTTGGGTTGATTAAGAATTCTTTTGGTTACTGACAAATTCATGAGAAGTCAAAAAAAAAAATGGATTTGCTTTTGGTTGCCCAAATCTCATAAAAATGGTGTACCTAACATTAAATAGCAAAACAAATCTCGTAAAAATGGTGTATTTCATAAAACTTTTATCACAATTAAATTATTTGTCACAATTTTTTTATTTTGATATTCGGTTTGTACCTAACATTATTTTGTCACAATTGTATTAGAGGTATATTATGTACTACGTATATAATACCACCTTACATGACATGATATGATGTTTAGAAGAATGAATTGTTTACCTCTGATCAGACCCTCGTAGACAGCAAGAAAACAACTGAAAGAGTAGCCTTCTATTGGAGGTGAACATGGGCCAGGCCAATGTGGGCTTGGGCCGGGCCTAAGCAATAAAAATGGTCCAGATGAGCGGGTTGGGTTGGGCCGGGCCAAACAAGCGGGCCTACTTTTTAAGCCCAAACCCGGCCCTAGCGGGCTAGTACGGGTTTTTTCGACCGAAATGGACTTTTGGGGCTTTATAAGTTAATGCTCTCGTATGAAATAAATATTTTAATATCCCCATTTAATAATTTAAACTTGTGTGTTTTGTTTATAAATTTTATAATTTCGTTAAAAATTAATGATAAACAACATATCAACATACATATATCACTTTAAATATTATATACTCCGTAATGAATAACGTAACAAATTTTAAATGTTTAATAAAATATACATGAATATAGAGTAATATATACTCGGGTATTACTTTGAGTAATTACGATCATATTACATAGATATTAATCATAAATTACGTATAATTATATAGGAATTTCTAAAGAGAGTTATAATTTTATCACTATCTTTAAAAAGTAGTAATAAAAATTATCTATTTTATTAAGTATGGGCCGGGCCAAAATTTGGGCCAAATTCGTGGGCCAAACCCGGCCCAAAAACACTTCGGCCTTTTTAGGGCCAGCCCATGAACTTTTTTGGGCCATAACATAAGGCTCAAGCCCTTCCAAAAACGGGTCGGGCCGGGCCGAGCTTATGGGCTTGAGCCATTTGATCACCTCTACCTTCTATGCAGTTCACGAGTCGGCTTGGCAAGCCGACTTCGTACCAGCCATGATCAAGATGAGTCAGATTCAAGTTCTGACTGAAACTAAGGGAGAGATTCGTGGTAACTGCAAGCAGGGAACTCATGGAGAGATTTGTTGTAACTGCATGCAGGGAACTCAGTGAGATATTCGTGGTAAATGCAAGCAGGTCGGTTCTGAGGGTAGTTTGGAGGGGCGATAGCCTAAGGCCCAATGATGAAAGGGCCCAATGTGAAAAAGAAAAAATAAATATATTCCGTAACATATAAATATAGTTTAAATGTGTAAACTATCTCATTAATTGAGAAGGCTATTGGTATTAGATGAAAATAGAATATCAAATTTATACTATTAGACAAAAATACATTAAGCCCAAACAAAAATATATTGAATTAACCTTAAAATTAGTACAAAAAAATATATTGTACTAAATATAAAAATATATTGTACTCGATATAAAAATATATTGTCTATTCAGTATGTCCATTTCTTGACTATGTTTTGATAATTTTAAAATTAAGAAATTTAGAACGGTAATAGATTTTTTTATATTATCCGTAAAAGAAAAATATAACGAATTTAAAACCGTAATTTTGATTTTTGTCATTGTATCCGGGAAAAAAAAATCAAGCAAGCACCCCAATTTCAAATTTCGTTATAAAGGGTCCAAATTTTACGATCTTACCTAATATCTCAAATTACTCAGGAACGACTCTAACTGCAGGTTGATAAACTAATAAATATGACTGAAACTTAGGGAGAGATTCGCGGTAACTGCATGTTAATAAACTAATCTTCTTTAAAAAGTATTTGTAGGTTTAATTTCAAGAACAATTTGCTGCTTTTGTCAATGACTTTGTGAATTTGTGAACAGGTTAACTCTATAGAAGATTTTTTTTTGTTTTGGTTCAACGAATAATGCACTTAGTCGCATTACAGTATAGGGGAGGGAGGATTCGAACCTGAAACCTATTGTCCCAGAACACCTAGCCTTTATTCCATGAGAATGTGAAGCAGTGGCATCATATCCACTTTGATTACAAAAGATCATCATCTTCAAAAAATTCTACTCTTATCACGTTGCAATGTTGCATGGAGGGATGGATATATATTTCTAATGTTTCGATAAATTTTGATTCAATTTCTATTCTTAAAGGATATAATATTACATTAGTTGGGTTTCAACTAGATTTGACAAACAGGTTATTTGATTCGATTTGGGATCGTGTTAAATCGATTCGGTTATAATCGGGTTAACCTAAATTTAAGTTTCAATTCGATTTCGATTAGTCAGTTTTATCGGTTTACGATATTTCCAGTCGAGTCGGGTTAATAGCAGGTCGGGTGAGTATAGGGTCATAAATTTCTTGAGGGAAAATAAAAAATAATTTGTCTTAAACTTTTCAAATGTTAGATAATAATTCATAAAACCATTAATAAATTAGCACAAAAAAACCATTAATAAATAAAGAATGAAATTCCTAAATGAGGTCAATTGGTTTGGTTATTATTGCTTCAGTTATTATTCAGGTTTGGGTATCATTCGGGTATATTAAGTTCGATACAATTTCGATTCGATTCGGGTAGAATTTGTTACTTTTACCACTTTTCTTAAAAGTGATTAAAGATGGTTCGTAAATGATTGAATGGATAGGAGAGATTCTTTAATCTATTTTATTTTTTGAAACAGATACTACCTCCGTCCGACTAAGATTGTCACGTTTCATTAAAATACTCCTCACAAATAATAGGGAAATGAGACAATCATTTAGGGACAGACAGAGTATTACTCTGTGTCAATTGTTCTCCAAATGACTAACAGCAAGTCTTGCCAGATAAGAAAAAACATGAGTAGACATTTTAATTCTGTCTTATCTTTCCCATATGGGTAGTATTTCACCAATAAGAGTATTATGCAACCAGTTGTACATAGTTCTATGTACAACTGATTTTAAGATTTCGAGCTTTATCTCAAAGGTTTTGAGTTTTACTGTAAACTTTCCGAGCTTTAGTGTAAAGTTGTCGAGTTAAATCAAATAAATGTTTGAGCTCAAAAACTTACAACTCAGCTCAAAAAAATTTACAAGCTCAGTAAAAATATACGTACAAAAGCTGAACAACTTTACCTTGTTGGTACAATGCTATTGTACAACCAGGTGTATAATCTTTTTTCCGTATTTCACTCATCGCAAACTTGTGACGGATATGATATTTTATACATTTGGTAATGATGAGTATTTTTTTACATTTCGTTGGCGGAGCCGCGGAGCTAGAATTAGACGTCGTGAGCAGAGCTAGGCATTAGGCCTTTAGGTTTCTCAGTTTCTGTACTTGTGTATACTGTATATTATGGGGCCATTAAAGTAGGGCGAAGCAGCACGCAGCAGTAGAAGATAGTGATGCCCATGCCCATCCCCCCAACCACATAATTTGAGTTGGCCCACACTCCCACCAAAACCCAGACTTACCCTTCTTGTGTAAGCAATAAAAGATTTGTAACACTATTCACTAAAGTATCCACTCAGTTTTTGAACAAGTTTACCACATACCTCTACTCCTCTTAACCTCTACCACTACTCTACTGCTTCCCCCTCACCCTCAAGTGACGGACATATCCGTCGTAATCTTGCGACGGGTCAAGTAGTATTCATGTGGGGTAATAAAACAAAAGTAAAATGTCTTGAAAATGACATTGTGCTTTGTCTTATCTACCCACATGGATAGTATTCGAACCGTCGCAAGCTTGTAACGAATATACCCGTCACAAGGGAGACTTGCTCGTATACACTCCCTACTTGTTACGTAGCTAATACTTCATCCGTTCCACCTGATAATTCACGTTCACGTGTCAAAAAACAAATGCAAACAACCAAATGGAACGGAGGGAGTAAAAAAATTGGAGTAACACCTTGTGGTATTAAGATTAGAGGGAAGGAGATTTTGTGAAAACATAACTTGTAGTATCAATTATGTACAATGTTTACAAATGAGTACAAGAGAACTAGGCATATACTCCATATATGATATCACAATCTTAACTACTCCGTATATGATTGCAAAGAAATATAGCAAACTAAAATATGGGAGACATGATATACGAAAATATAACAAGAATATACCGTAGAGTACAATTTAAGAATATATACAAGGTAATGAAATCTGAAGATGATACGGGGTATTAAATATTCCTAATACGCTCCTTTAAGATGGACTAGCTATCATGGGGCGAGGCCAAAATCTTGGACAATAGTCGGTCGAACTGTGGAGGACCCATTGATTTTCTAAGGGGGCGTTTGGTTGGTGAAGGGTTAAGAGAATGAAATCAATAAAGGTAATAGAAAGGAAAGGAAAAGGTTACCTATGATGTTGTTGGTTGTTTGTTTACGAAATGTAAGGGAATGAGAAATAAATCAATTTTCGACGCCTCACTTTTTACCAATTAAAAACTAACTTTTTCTTATTCATATTATTCATGTTGAGTATTCATAATATTATTATATTAATCAAATACTTGTTGAAAATAAAAATGTTAAAAAATATATATACAAGCTTACGAAGTACTCCGTATAATATTATGAAGTATTTATGAACATTTTATTACTCAATGATATAAAAATAATAATTCATATAACTTTTTTTTTGATTAATTTTTCAAACATGTTAAATAATAACTTTTTAATTATTATTTCAAATATAATATATTAATGATTCAGGTCTCAATCCTAAATAAATGAGTTATTTCAGGTTCGGGTCACACGAGTTGCATGTCAAATATTTTAAGTCTCTAAAATAACTAGGTCGAGTTTACGATCGGGTCAAAATTTATTAGGTCTAGTATCTAACGGTGAGGAATTGAGGATGGTGATGGCGAGGTAACGAGGAATGGAAATCTAAACCCTAGGGGGTGGGGTAATGAAGATGGAGGAGTTTGGGGTTTTGGAGAGAAATGAAATGGGGAAAGAGAATGAAAAAATGGTAAAACAAACGATAACAAAGGAAATGAAACAAGTTGATTCCCTTTCTCCTTCTTGTAGACCCCAAACCAAACGGCCCCTAAGAAGATCGACAATTTGATTGTTCCCGACAATATGTTCTCCATGCTCGAAAAACCTTTTTAATATACTCCGTATATGTATAATGCATAATATCCATATAGAAACGTCTTGGTGATTTGGACTCATGAAACGACCGATTTGAATCTTCGAATCCTCGCCGTAGTTTATCCCTAAGTTCATAGAGTATTTTCTTCCAATTCCAAGATCAATTAAAAACAGTACTCCGTAGTCCGTATTGTACTTGTTCCCAACAAAAAAACAAAACCATCATCCTTGGTATTTGAGCAATTAAATCACGACGTGAAACAAACGTTCCCAACCTCCCACAAAATTATATTTTGAAAACCAAATCACAATTTGTCATAATTAATACTTACGGGGTAATAATATAATCAATCAATTACGAGTAAGACAAATCCAACAAATTTCATCCCAAATTAGATCAACAATACGGATTAGAAAAGAGCTCTTTAAAATCAGTGGATCTCTCTCGCGATGGGTCTATCCGTCATAATAATATAACGGGTCAAATACATACCACATGTATGAATAAGACAATTGGTTTGTTATGTCTCACCCACACTTTATTCTTGTCTTTAGTGCAGTACTTGACCTGTTAGAAATTTGTGACGGATACTTTCCTCACAAACAATAACTTGTGCTTTAAAATAGAGTACTCACTTATACGGTTTGTTTGCATGGATAGATGATCAATTGATCATACTGGATAATTATGTAGAGATCGTTTCATATTAAAATAGTGTGAGACATAACAATACACAATAATAACCAGTAAAGAAAAGGAGATTGATAAAATACAAGAACTGTATTTAAGAGGTTAAAAATGATTGTATAATCTAATCTTCAATTTTTAAGTTTATACCACAATTAGAAAGTTTTTAATTCTTAAACATTACCCAAAAAATAAAAATTAAAAATTAAAAATTAATTACCCTCATGCGAGAGATCTCACAATAATGTTAATGTGAGATCGTTTCATAAAAGTTTTTGTGATTTATAAAAGTATACTCCTATTACAATTAGAAGATTTTAACAATAAATTCAACCAACAAAATTTTATTTAACAAAATTTGCTGACTAGTTCATTATTTATTGAGTGTTTACTTTTGCTAAAAGCATGGGCTTCGAGAGCCCAAACAGGATGTAATCGATGCTCTTTCTTCGTTGGCAAAAAAAAAAAAAAAACTTTTGCAAAAAGAATGTGGATTTTTCTTGTTCACAATGGTTCGATAGCCGTTTTTTTTTTATCGAAAAACAAAGATCAACTCAAAACAGACAAATCAGTTCAAAACAGCTAATTAACAGAGAAATTTTTAGGCCAAGCAGTGCCTTCAAGATCCTCCTGAAGTTCGAACAACCTTGCAGGTGCTTCAATCACGCAACTTGAATTAGATTCGACTCAAATAGTCCTTTAAAATAAAAATAAGTTACTAAATTTTATATACGAGTAACTTGTTTAGAGTGTCAAACTTGATTGAGTACTCTTCTACTAACCTAATGGTCTATGTTCACTAGCATTTTTTTGACCATATCCAATGTTTTTGTTAGGCAATTTAATTAGTCACCGGTTCACCACCAAATTAGTTACATTCCAATATCTTCTTCCCACTTTCCTAAAGTAAAATCTCACTAACATCTTGTCATTTATTTTACTTTATTTTCTTGCGACTTATTTAACGATAATAATATCAAAGGATATTCTACATGGTGCCCTCGTGTTTTTCGATATTCTATGTGGTACCCCTCATTTTGTTCAAAATATCTTTGACTTACGATAACTCTTAGCTATGAATTCCAAAAGAGACGATTTTAACTTTAAACTGAAGATCTCTTAAAAACGATCCGTTTGGGGAAAAAATCATCACTTTCGGAACTCGGGAAAGAGAGTTACGGTCAGTCAAAGTTTATTCATTTGAAAGTATTTGACTAAGCATAACTCGTAGTACAAGTTTCGAAATTGCAAAAAATCAAATCTCAAATCAAGGATCTTCTAAAGACAATAATTTTAGCAAAAATATCGTCATTTTTGGATCCCGTGTCCATAAGTTATCGCGAGTCGAAGTTATTTTCACTAAAAGGAGAGGTACCGCATAGAAAACGAAACAACAGAATGATACCGAGTGCTGTTTTTCGTCGTCGACATTTCAGCCACGTCGTCGGCGCTTTTTAAAGTAAAAGACGATCTTGCCCTTGCCTTGCCCTTGCCTTAATTAGATTAGTTAACTAATATTATGTAATTTTAGAAGTTAGATTAGTTATTGAAACTCGTTAATGAAGCGGTTTTTTAATTTTTCAAACCGTTCCGTTATTATCTTGTCCTTATTATATATCCACTCAAACTCCACTCACCATATTTAATTTAATTTTCTCTCACTTAAAAAAAGCGTCTTTTCTTTAGAGAAACCCGACTTTTCTAGAAACCCGACTTTTCTAGAAATTAGGTTGTCGGCGATTTTTAATGTGAAAAGACAACAACGTCCTTCCCTAATTACATTCACTAACTTTGTTAATGAAATTAAAAAGTTTAATCATGTTAATGAAACTCGATAATAAAACGTTTTTTTTTTTTTTGAAAACCGTCATTTTATTATGTTACGGATTATGTTATATTATATATTCTCCCCCATCCACAACAACACTAATATTATTAATAATATTTAAATTGTATTAATAGGCGATTTTAGGAGGTTTTAGAATCAAATATAGATAATAGTTTAGTAAGGTTTATCAACAATGTTCAGTTGGTTTAGTGGTGAAGAGGCTCATGCGTCTGAGGGGCCTCCTAGACGCGAAATTCATGCGTCTGAGGGGCCCCCCAAACGCATGAATTTCGCGTCTAGGAGGCCCCTCAGACGCATGAATTTCGCGTCTGAGGGGCCTCTTAGACGCGAAATTCATGCGTCTAGGGGACCCCTCAGACGCGGTTTTCCGGCGTCGAGGTCTGTTTCCAGACCCAGTTCGCGAAAAATCGACCCCCCAGACGCGGATTTCCAGCGTCCAGGGGACCCCCTAGACGCGAAATTCATGCGTCTGAGGGGCCTCCTAGACGCGAAATTCATGCGTTTGGGGGGCCCCTCAGACGCATGAATTTCGCGTCTAGGAGGCCCCTCAGACGCATGAATTTCGCGTCTGAGGGGCCTCTTAGACGCGAAATTCATGCGTCTAGGGGACCCCCCAGACGCGGTTTTCCGGCGTCGAGGTCTGTTTCCAGACCCAGTTCGCGAAAAATCGAGCCCCATTTCAATTAGATTGATAGTTTAGGTTCCCCATAGCTAATTTGTGTGTGATATATACCCTAATTGAGTAGTTATTGTTTTCTATATTCGATTTTGGTATCGATTTGGCTGATGGTGGGATCGATTTCTGCGAAATATAAATTTCCTAAACATATTCCCGGGATACATTGAGACACGTGTCTCGGAGACCGTTCAATAGTCCAAAAACCGACATTTCATATTAGTCGGGAATATATTTGTTACGTTAGTTAAGAAACTTAATTAAATTCATTAGAATATATTACATAAGGGTAAAAGAGTTACGTTGAGACACGTGCCTCAAAAACCGTTCAAGAGTACAAAAACCGTAATTTTAATTTATTCGGAAATATTAATTACATTAATTAACAAACTTAATTAATATCATTAATCATAATTAGGGGAAGGGTAAAAGAGTAAAATTCACGTATAAAGCGCCGACGACGTGGCTGAAATGTCGACGACGAAATGTAGTAGTGATGATACCACGTAGAATATCCCTAATACGGAGTATCAATTATAGTGTATCTTCTCAAAATAATACGAGTACCAATTTTAATAAATTTGAGAATAATCCGTATTATTAAAGTAATTAAACCAAACTACTGTAATATCTTATTATAAGATTTTACTCGAGAGCAGAGAATGAAGTGAGAGAGGCCTACATGAGAAGATCTCTGCCAAGAGTTCATGTTTGAGGGATGATCGAAATTGGGCTTCTTGATTTTGTGAATTTTTTAATTTCTCCACCGTATATTATTATTTATTAACATACGTGAGAAAAAAATTGGGAAGTAAAGACGGTAGTTATCCCTGGTATGACATCGCAGTATTACTACTCCCTCCGTTCCAATGAATTGATAAAATATATTTATGTGAAATCTTATTTAAATTTCAACACATAAGTATCGACATACATGCATAAAACAAATGGATACAAATGATTGAAATGAAGAAAATATAATATTTGAAAGTAGATGAAGAAGATCCAAAAGTAACAAAGTGAGTATATAGGCAATATATATATATATATATATAGTTGAAATATGAAACCCCACCCAAGGGGGATATTACATGATCAAACTGATATCATGGGCCCTTCGCTATTGATTTGCCAAAAAACACACAACCACCCCCCCTCCAAAAAAACAAACAAACAAACGGAATTCCAATTCCCATTCCCATTCCCCCCTCTGTCTCCCAATACAAAGTGAGATTTACAAACCAACGAGGGCGGAAAATAAGTAGAAAATATAATATAATCCCGTTTCTTCTACTTCTATCTTCTTCTTATTTATCCCAAATCCAATGACCTACACTCTAATAATCAGTAAATCACCTACTTAATCAATAATCACCTCTTATTTATTACTCCCATCACACACTAATCACCTACTAGTAATTAATTAATACTAACCCCCTTTTGTCTATGTAGATTGTAGAGTGTGTTCTTTTCCAACTCTTGCATGCCCCCTTCAAAAGCAGAGCTTGCTTTAGTTTCTTGCTTTGCTTTAATCCATTTCTATAGCCCCCACCCCAAAAGCACACCTCCTCCTCTCCCACCCCCTGCAGACCAATCGGACTAATTCAAAAAAATAAAAGGGTACCAAAATAATACTACTCCATACTTCGTAATAATAATATTAATATTAATATT
The DNA here is from genome assembly GCA_958450325.1 of Agrostemma githago. Lineage (NCBI taxonomy): Eukaryota > Viridiplantae > Streptophyta > Magnoliopsida > Caryophyllales > Caryophyllaceae > Agrostemma > Agrostemma githago. Next base: position 1,397,049 of record OY288242.1, read on the forward strand.
AATTAATAATAATGGGAGTAAAAATAATGAAAAGAGAGTGCTTGTATCTTCTTATTCCTTCTCCAATGGGCCCACCTGGCACCACCACTGCTTTTTTTCCTGACAAATCCACCCTTTCTTTTTCTTCAAAACTAAATTAATTTATTAGAGTAATTAATTACTAGCTAGTAGGAGTAGTACTAATCTCATTACGTATTTCCAAACCTAACAAACCTAAATCTCATCTCCCCATTCACCAACAAAAACCAGCACTACTTGGAGAGTGAGACAGACACACCCATTTATTTTTATTATTATTAAATACGCTATTAATTATTGATTAATTAATTAATAATAGGGAGGAATGAGGGATCAGTAAGTCCAGTCATTAGGCAGGCGTATTTCATGACCACCACCACCTGCCTGGCCCACCACCCCTGGCCCTGCTGCTTCTGCTGCTGTATTCCTCTCTGTCCGTCCTAATAATACGTTTCTCCTTTGCTGCACCAATATCGCATTTCTTCTTGCCACCATTATCTCTGCATAACCATTCATCTCCTTAATTAATCCATTCATCCCTTCACTAATCATTCATTAATTAATTAAAAAACAAAGTGTAGGGTATGGGTATGTACTCAAAACTTACCCTGCTCAGTAGAATATCCACCGCCGCCGCCATATCTCATATGAGCTTTCAGATTACCAGCCTCATCAACTGTTTATTTAAACCAAAACAAATCATTCAAAATTACATGCAAACAGATCTAAAAGACGACAACAAATGAACGAGACAAAGGAAACGGTAATTAATTAATTAAATTATGACGACTCACCGGTAGGGGTAGGGGTAGGGGTAGGTCTCCGGCTAGTCTCACGGTACTGTGGTTGAGGATGGGGATGGGGATGATGAACTGGCGCCGAGTTAGAGAAACTCCGAGGTAGAAACACACCTGTCCCAGTGGAGGATCTCCTCACACCAACACCAACTCCACCCATGCTGGAGGTCCCACCACCTTGATATATCCCCCTCAACTGGGACCCACAGCTTGACTGCCTCATGTGATGACGTGTCCCCGGCTCAGACCATGCAGACTGTCGAATACCCACACCCGACCCGCCGCAGCTCCGCCGTTGACGGAGGTACTCACTTTCGCGCCTAGCCGCCATCTCGTTTCTCGTTTGGCCCCACTTCACCTCCTCATACTACAACAAACAAATCAAATCAAATATCACAAAATTTTCGATTTAAATTAAATACTCATCACAACTCTTAAAAAGCGGGAAGAAACGTAAAAAAAAACCCCAATTTTTTTGGGATTTGAGTAGTTTACCTGTTTGTCGTAGGAGGTGGTGAAAGCAGAGGAGGGACGAGTAGGGACAAGGAGACCACTGTTGAGCTTTGCGGCGATGGCGTTCATCTTCAGGCGAGCGACTTGACCGGCGGCTTCGTATAACAAGTCCCATGCGGCGTCGTTTTTGAGTTCCGGTGTCAAGGGCGGCGACGGGACTCGCGACGGCGCGTTCGACCACCCCCCGCCGTACCCTGACAGCGTTGACTGTGGCGACGTCGAGAACATCCAAGGCCTCTGTATGTACAAAACAAACACATAAATAAATAAATAATCACAGATCTAAATAAAAAAGAAGAAAAAATGAAAGAATATAAAAACCTCAGAGGTGGAGTTTTGTTTAGTGTGGTGGGAAGCATGGATGGAAGTAGCAGCAAGGTGGCGTGTCAAGTGAGACAAGAGAGAAACGTCGTCGTTTGGAGTAGTGTTATCGTCATTATCATTGGAGCTAACAGAGGAGAAGTCGAAGGGGTCAGAGGCGAACCCTGAATGAGGACGGGTGTGGTGGTTTTTGACAGAAGGGGGGAAGTCGTCATTATTATCGGTGAGAAAGTGAGTAGGAAGCCAAAACGCAGCGTTTTCACCCTCAACACTGTCCGCCATGTAATGGGATGTTGGTTGGGGAGGGAAGAGGAGGGGGGGGATGTGTGTGTGTGTGTGTGTTTAATATGAGTGGGGGGAGTTGGAGTTGAAGTTTGCTGCGTGAAGAAGAATTAATTATTATAGGAGGGGAAGGCTGAGGAGAAGCTCATGAGTTTTGCAGGCTATGAGGGACCCATAGGATACATTTTTAGTAGAGGGAGGATGAAATAATAATTATTAAAGCACATAGAGGATGGATGGATGGATAATTGGGTGGGAATGTTGAAGACATCCTCCTTTTATTTTGATTTTTTATAATTATAATTATTTTAATTGTATACTCTCTCCGAGTTATTTTGTTCTTCTTTTTCTAAAAGGGAGAGGTGGAATGAAAAAGTAAGAGATAAAAATATTATACAGTATTAATTAAATGAGATAAAGTTGATAGACAAAGTATGAGAGATAAATATTATATTAATTAAAGATGGTAAAGTGGGTGAAATTTTTTTTCCATAAATGAAAATAGGGAAAAAGATTCAACTCAATCCAATAAGAAAATAGGGATGAACACTAAAACTCGGAGGAGTATAGGTATATATGGGACCATCGTTTCATAATTTTCCTTTTTTTTAAAATTAATTAAAAAGCAAAAATGATTTGGTATCATCTTGTAATATTGAGTCTTGGTATAACTTTATTATCACACAATTGGTCTCTCTTGTGTCGCAAGCTTAAGACGAGTCAAATAGATACCATTTGAAGGAAAAAGGACAAAGTTCCACCAACCTCACTTTTGTCTTTTCCCCTCAAATAGTATCTACTTAGTCCGTCATTTGTTTGTGACGTATATCTCCGTCACTAACAAGAATTTGTGATTATCACATGCAAGTTATTTTAATTTGTTACTCATTCTTTTTTCTTGAATATAAATCTTATTGGGATTTGACACAGAATTTTTAAAAAAATGTGAAAAAGGAAGAGGATAGTGTTGATATGGTGCATCAGTGCATGTGATGAGAGAAATAGAGATGAAAATATTTTTTTAAGAGAAAATGAAACTAACTCACAAAAAAATCCATAAAGGAATATGGAACTTATTCAAGAAGATGGAGAGAGTATGTGATTAGATTCTTATTACGGAGTATTTACTCCGTTTTGTTTATTTGTTTGTCTTTAATTAAAATACTCCTCATAATAAATATAAAAGATAAACAAATAAACGAGACGAAAGAAATACTCCAAATACAGTAATTATGATACTAAAATTCAGTATTACTCCCTCCGAGTTTATAACCTTGTCTCATTTTACTTTTTGGACTGAGTTTGATGTTTTACTCATTTTCCACTTTAGGTCATAACACTCGACCACCCATTTCTCTCTCTTCCTTCTTACTTTTTTAACCACTTATTTTTTCTTTCTTATTTTTTATCCAAAAAATAAATGGGGCAATGTTAGAAACTTGAAGAGGGTATTATTTGAAATAAATTTGTTTAGAAGTGAGGGTAGTTCAAAAATTGAAAAAAGGGGGAGGGAAGAGTGAAGAGTGATAGTGAGGGAAGGCGGTAGAAAAAGGAACAAGTGGAAGAATTGGGCCGGTAGTTGGAGACATTTGTCTTTTTCTATAATGGATCAACTTGGCACCTGTAGGCTGTAGGCTGTAGCTGTTTAGTTAAGGGATTTTGAGTTTTTAGTTTTTACACTACTTCTTTCACCCGTTCACCAGGTAACCGGTCACACAATCCCACATCGCCATCGCCATCCCGCAGGATAATCGACTCCACTAGCTTTTGTACGGAACAATATTTTCGGTACACTCTCCCTCTCTCTCTTGCATGCATACAGCATGTCGCATGTACCATAGAGTCATATACTGTACCCAGCAGGGATAGCAATTTTGTATCCGATTAATGTTAATTTCAATTTTTATATGTGATCAATATATTGCGGAGTATTTGTTAGGACTATTTAACGCCAAATATTAGGTACTCCCTACGAGTTTTAGGTTTTTTCCTTTTTCTTTTTGGGAGGAAAAATACTACATAAAAAAAGTTGAGATGTATTGGAAAAGCAAGGGAGAAAATATTACTCCCTCCGTTCCAATGAATTGTTTGCCTTTACTTTTGACACCAAGGGTAAGAGCTCCAATGAGTAAGTGACACGTGGAGCAAAACTCATCATAATGGTCAAATTGCATTGAGACGCCTCAATATGGAATAGGCAAACAATCCATTGGGACGGAGGGAGTATATTAATTGAATGAGAAAAATGAATTGTAAAAGTGGGAGAGAGGGATATTATACTCCCTCTGTGTTTTAGTGTTCTTCTCTACTTCCTTATTGGGGTGAGTTTGATCTTCTTTCCTATTTCCATTTAAGGAAACTTTTTTTTTTCACCTAACATTATCATCCTACCCCACTACTTTCTTTATACTCTGTATTACTCCCTCCGTTCAAGTCCAAGCGTCCCTTTTCTCTTTTCGAAATTATTCTCAAGGAGAATTTTCGATATTCACGACAATCTATTAGAGAAAATATATTCATCTAAGATTTTGTTTGATTCGTCTTTAAAAGTAAATTATTAATATCCAATTTCCATAATTTTTACTAATGTGTTACGAAAGATATTAAAGATGCAAAATACACGTTGGCAAACGTGAAAAAACAAAAGGGAAGCTTGTACTTGAACGGAGAGAGTACATCAATTACCTCTCATTAATTAATATAATATTCTTCTCTCCTACTTTTACAATTAACTTTTTCTCATTCAATTAATATAATATCATCCTCTCCTACTTTTTCATATTACTCTATCTTTTTTTAATAATATAATACTCTCTCCTTATTAAAAGAAAGGGGAAGAACAATAAAACTCGGAGGGAGTATTAATTAATGAGGGATAATTGATGTAATATAAAGAAAGTAGTGAGGGTAGGATGATAATGTTAGGTGACAGACCAAGTACATACCATTTGAGGGAAAAAGACAAAAGTGAGGTTGGTGGGACCTTTGTCCTTTTTCCCCTCAAATGGTATCTATTTGGCACGTGTTAAGCTTGCAACGGATATATCCATCGCAAAAGAGACCAACTGAATGGAAATAAAGGAAGAAGATCAAACTCGTTCAATAAAAAAAGAGGGAAGAACACTCAAATCCGGAGGGAATAATTTTTTTTACGAACATTAATTTCTAAATAGTGTCGCATCGATTAATTTTTTTTTTGATCCGTAACAATTTAGCACTGATTACGTTTTTTTTTACCAATTTCTTGAGTCGGTTAATTTTTTTTAAAACGTAACACGATTAATTTTTTTTTTATCAATTCGTCACTTCGGTACGGCGGTACCACTTTTTTACCTGTCTGCCACCGGTGACATTTTTTTTTACTAATTTGTTACTTGTGTGTCGTTTTTTTTACCTATTTAACATCATCGATACCTTTTTTACCGATCTGTCACCTTTGAACCACTTTTTTCCTCGTTATTTGGCCAAACTTTTTTGATGAAACTGATTGTAACCCAAATGGCCAAATATGAGAAACTGGATACTGTATTATATGTAGGAAAGCAATTGGATCGAAAGCTTAATACGTAGCTGTGACTGGGTTACTTTAGATGAGCACTAGGAAAAGATTTTGCTTCATATTTCCGCAAAAACAATAAAATTAGTTTGAATTTCCCGCCGAAAGCATATAAATAAGGGCAGAGTTTGAACAAGTCAGTGTCACACAAAACCAAAACCCTCTCTGCCCATCACTAACGTCGCTATCTCTCTTTCTCTTCTAAGCTCTATCCCTCTAAACACTACAGTAGTCTCTACTTATAAGTTCGCGTCTATTCTGGAGTAATATACTCCATTGATTTGAATTAGATGCGACATGGACCTATAAATGGGATTTTTGTACGTCAATTTTGACTTACACTTGCACCTTCCACTTCTTTATCAGTCATTGTGTCGTAGATTATGAGTTACTCCGCATTATCTACTCTATTTTCGATTTCATAATACTCCCTCCCTTCATAACCAAACACATCATTTGTCTTTGTCGAGACGTGTTTTACACCGTCAATATCTTTCATTTTACATTACTAAAAATTTGATATTCTTACTCTACTCACAAAGCTGAATCAAACAAGATCCACATGACTATATTTTGCTGGGTGGATTGTCGAGGATATTGAAGATTGTTTTGACTTGTGAATAGTGGCAAAATGGGTTTTGGTGTGTTTGGTTTTGAAGTGAGGGAGTAACATTGTTTACTCCTTCCGTTCAAATTCAAAAGATATGTTTGCTTTTTCACACTTGTTGGTATACAATTGTCGATATCTTTTGTTTTACATTAACAAAAATTATACTCCTTCCTAGTTGTTTATATATTTTCTCTTTTTTTTTGCACAAATATTAAAAAAGGAATAAATAATGGATTAAAGTAATAAAATGTGAGGTATAAAGTAGAAATATTGTGGATTTATGAGTAAATGAAAGAATAAAAAATTGATTAAAGTACAGCCCAAAAAAAGAAAGAGGAAAGATAATTCAACTAATGCCAAAAAAAAAAGAGGAAAGAAAAAAAAAAACTAAGATGGAGTAAAAATTTGAAATATTCTTAATCTACTTATAAAGACGGATCAAACCAGATTTCACACGACTATATTTTCTCTTATATAATGTCGGGAATATTAATGATTCTCTTGAGTTATAAATAGTATCAAAAAAGGAAGCGTACCCTTTGGATTTGAACGGAGGGAGTATAAATTTTCCCCTTTAAGAACACAAATTTTTGTTTGCAAATCTGTGACGAGTCTAGATAGAATGGATAAAACAAAACGCATAATGCTTGGGAGTAGTAAATGATCTTTAGTAGAATCTCCGAGAGCAATCTTCCGACGCTCTTAACTTCTACCATGATCGCGTGATGCAAAGCAACTACTCGTAGTCTCGTACCACATTTTTTCGTTCAAGACGGGTATATCCGTCTTAAATCTAAAACAGGTCGAATAGTCGGTATCCTGGGAAGGTTTGTCTTATCTGCCTTAAGATCTCACTATTTGACTCATTTTCACTCTGAAACGGATATGCCCGACTAAAGAGAGATTAGTTGCTACAATACATGTAAATGCATGCCTTCCTGGGATTGAAGGTGTGGCTAGGGGTGTTCACCGGTTCAAACCCAGACCGGACCGGACCGGCAACCAAAAAAATTCAAACCCGCGGACCGGACCGGTTAACAAAAAAATCGGACCGGATCGGACTGGACCGGCAAAATACACTAAAATTGATTAATATTTTTAAGTGTGAACCGGACCGGACCGGACCGTGGACCGACAACCAAATTTTTGGAGCCCCGCGGACCGGACCAGTACGTAGCCGGTCCAGACCAGACCGGACCGGACCGTACGGTCCGGGACGGTCGGGTTTGCCGGTCCGGGTCACTTTTTGAACACCCTGGCTAATATATTTCTCTGACATATACCACATTGTTGTCCATTTCTACGTACTCCATCCGTTGGGTTACATTTGCTTTATACACAAATATTAGGGTAACATTATCAGATAGACTTTCCAAAGTCTTAAGACTCTGCCATCTCAGCTTTCCCCTCACTTTTATTATTTGTTTATTGTCCAGACTCTCCTCAGACTCACCTCAGACTTTATACATTATCACTCAGACTTTGCTCAAACTCACCCAACTCTTTTTTGGTAAAAAAGTTAATTAATTTGTTTTAGTTTGTAATTAAACAATTACAATTTACTAGTTCCGTACAAATTACTACTTACTTTACTATTTAATTTAATTAAAAAATTTAACTTGTTTTATTTTAGTGTTGTTTTTTTGTGTGACATACAAAAACACGGGTAGACGATCTTAAGGACTTCGTTAATATTATAGGTCCAGATAATTTATGATGTTTTAATTATGCCTTGCTTATATTAATTTACGATATTTTAATATTATTTTTTCGTACATAGCCTTAGGTATATCAATTTAGGTTATTGACTTATGATTCCCTTAGAACCAAAATGTACTCGTAATTGTTATTTTGCAAAAAAAAAACGTTAGTGGCCGGACGGTCATCCGTTTTTTTCATTTTCAAAATAACGATTACATTAAAATTGTTAATTCCATGTTTAATTAGTTAATTACGTATAATTAGTTAATTGCATTTCTATTTGTTAAATAAGTGTTTAATTGCGTTAACCCAGATAATTAAGTGAAATTGTATTTTTATTTGTTAAATAAGTGTGTAATTAGGTAATTAAGTGAAATTAGTTGATTAAGTGTTTAATTAAGCAATTATTTCGTACGTTAAATTGGTTAATTATGTGTTTTGCGGAGTATTAGTTAAATATGTACTTCAATTCGTATTAAAAAGTTTATTAGGGGTCGAGGGTTAATTGATTTTATACTCCCTTTGTCTTCTTCACTTATTTACCTTTGATTACAAAAATTCTTACAACTAATATAAAAGGTAAACAAGTGATCGAGACAAAAAAAAATGTTTGGAATAGATGGACAATTAAACAAAGAAGTGAGACTTTAAAACAATTGAAAATAAAAAATTGTATAAATACGAGTAAGTTATCGGATAATATGTCGAGAAATACGTAACATGAGTCATGACCCCACAAAAGTCTTAAGGTGAGTCTTTAAAATTCAAAACTCAACTTAAGACTTTGGTACTTTATTAGTAGACCCCACACGAGTCTTTATACAAAACTCAACTCAAGAGTACCAATAATCTTCTCAAGACTATCAAAAATCTTAAGACTTACTCAAGACTACCAAAAATCTTAAGACTTTCCTCAAGATTTTGCAACATTATTGGTAAGACTCAGACAAGACTCCCTCAAGACTCACCTCAAGACTACCAATACTCTTACCCTTAAGGTAGTAGAGTTAGTGAGAGATAATTTATGGTTAGTTTATTACGAGGTAAAAAGTAAAAATTAGAGTGTACAAGTTATTAAAAAAAAGAAAGTGTGAACTATTGACTGATATTCTCATCAAAAGAAAGTGTAGACTATTGACCGGGATACAGGGAAGTATGATTTTTGAGATATATACCGTATATAATAGAAATCCTCACTTATGTAACTCTTTGCGTTTGTTACTCTCGATTATCGCCTTTTTGGTGCGCATAAATGAGACACCGGAAAGTCGGCTTGTATGCCTGTGCAGGCTCTCGAGATAAGTGTTTATGTTTTGTCTCGAGTGTGAATTTCGAAGTTTTTTTTACCGTACCTGGATCTCAAACCCCCATGTTTTGGCGTTGTTCAAGTTAGTCCTCGCTTCTGTAAGTGACAAAGAAATGCTAATCGTACTCATGACCTAAGTTTGATTTGTCTCATACGAAATTTTCCGAAAAGGTAATCGAAACTCTCTCTCTATCCTTTAATCAACCTATTTGCCCTCTTGCGATCTTTAAACCTAAAATATTATCGTATTCTAATATTTCTCATGCACCCAACCTGAATACCTAAATTCACATTTTTTTTAAACTAAATTTTCATTTACTACAACATTAAAGCCTTTCCGCCACAAAAAATTGCGGTTCACTAACCTGCACAAATTATTGTAAGAGACGGTCTTTCAATAACTTATTGAGAGACCACTCTTCGGTACCACCCTATGTCATATTCGTATCCTTAAATGACAACTTTGTTTTGAACCTGTTTTTATAACAAGTGTACCCTCTTTATATTTTGTATACTCTTTTAGGTTAATCGTACCTATTTCTATTAGATTGGTACCCCTGTTACTTTCATTTGTACTTAGTCTCTCAGTAAAGTTAGGCGACCTATTCATGGTTGTTAGCCCGGTTTGTAATGAAGCACCTCTTTTGTAATCAAATTATCAAATCCACGGTTTTATTAGCGGCCCGCCGAACAATATTCCCCTTTCGCCTTCTTCACTCCATTTTCTCCTTCGCGATTTTTTTTGCCGCCATAGCCATGGGAGGTCGAGCTCAAGTTAATAAGGCTCATAAAACTCGGTTCTTTTCCAAATCCTCCCGCAATCTTCACAAAACCATTAAAGGTTCATCTAATTTACTTCTCTCTTGCATCGTATTTTGTGCTCATCTTACTGATGCTAGCATACTACTACTGTTTTTGTTGTTATGATTGTTTTTCATTATTTTAGTGGTATGGTTTTTTTGAGCAACATGAAATAACTGAGAGAGAGAGAGAGGAATTTGATTGTTTTTTCTGGGTATGAATTATCTTGAGTAGCTCGAGCTTGGCTTCAAATTACGAAGAATGAGGAATTTGCTTAGGGTTATTTGAGTTGATTAGATAAGCATATCAAATTTCGTAGTGTGAGAGGAATTCAATTGGGTAGAGTGTGAGGAATTCGATTGTTTGTGTGAGAGGAATTCAATTGGGTAGAGTGAGAGGAATTCGATTGTTTGTGTGATATGAATGATTCAGAATGAGAGAAATTTAATGTCTGAGGGTGAGAGGAATTCGATTGTTTTATTTTGGATTTTAAGTAACTTGAGCAGCTCAAAATTGTGCGATTTTTAATAGATTAGATTAGATTAGATGAGCATCGAGCTATAAGAAGGATCTGTGAGATTTGATCGAGCTTCAAAGCACGTAGAATGAGAGGAATTCGATTGTTTGTGTGATATGAATTACTCATTATGAGAGGAATTTAATATCTGAGGGTGAGAGGAATTCGATTGTTTTGTTTTGGGTTTGAACTTTGAAGTAACTTGGGCAGCTCAAAATTGTGTGATTTTTAATTGATTAGATTAGATGAACATCGAGCTATAAGAAGGATATGTGAGATTTGATTGAGCTTTAAATCATGTAGAACGAGAGGAATTCGATTGTTTGTGTGATATGAATTACTCAGAATGAGATGAATTTTAATCTGTGGGTGAGAGGAATTTGATTGTATTGTGTTGGGGATGAATTAACTTGAGGAGCTCGGAATTGTGTTATTGATTATTAGATTAGATAAGCATTGAGCTATGAAGAATCAGGGAAATTTGATTGGGCGTTAAATTACGAAGAATGAGGAATTTGATTAGGTAAGCATCAAACTACTTCGAGCGAGAGGAATTTGATTGTTTATGTGATATGAATTACTCAAAATGAGAGGAATTTAATACCGGAGAGTGAGAGGTATTTGATTGTTTTTTGGGTATGAATTAACTTGAGGAGCTCGGATTGTGTGATTTTGATTGATTAGATAAGCATCGAGCTATGAAGAAAGAGAAATTTGATAGAGTGCCAAATTAGGAAGAATGAGGAATGAGGAATTTGTTATACGAGCTGATTAGATAAGCATCAAGTTACCTAGAATGAGAGGAATTCGATTGTTTGTGTGATATGAATTACTCAGAATGAGAGGAGTAATATCTGAGGGCGAGAGGAGTTTGATTGTTTTTATTGGGTATGAATTGACTCGAGCAGCTCGAAATTGTGTGATTTTAATTAATTAGATAAGCATCAAGCTAAGAAGAATCAGAGAAATTGGGAGTCCAATTACGAAGAATGAGGAATTTGCTTAGTGTTATATGAGTTGATAAGATAAGCAACGAATTACGTAGAATGAGAGGAATTTAATATTGGAGAGTGGGAGGAACTTGACTGTTTTTTTGGGTATGACTTAACTTGAGGAGCTCGGAATTGTGTGATTTTGATTAATTAGATAAGCATGGTGCTATGAAGAATCAGAGACATTTGATTGAAAGCCAAATCACAAAGTATGAGGACTTACTGTGATATGAACCGATTTGATACGCATGAAATTACAACGAAGGAGAGAAATTCGATTGTTAGTGTCTTATGAATTGATTCAGTAAGCATTAAACTAGGAAGAATGAGAGGAATTTGATTGTCTGTGTCATACAATTAATTTGATACGCATGGTGCAAAATATGAAGAGGAGTTTTATTGTTTGTGTGAGGGAACTGAGTAGATAAGCATCAACTTAGTCACTTACTAAGAATGATGGGAATCTGATGTTGTGTGATACAATTCAATAAGAATCAAATTACAAAGAATGAGAAAAGATTGTTTGTGTGATATGATTTTATTAGATAAGCGTCAAATTACGAAGAATGAAGAGGAATTTGATTGTTTGTGGGACGGGAACTAATTAGATAAATATCAAATTACAAAGAACGAGAGGAATCTGATTATTCTGTGATATGTACTGATTCGATAAGCATCAACTTACGAACAATGAGAGGAATTTGATTGTTTGTGTGATATGAATTGATTAGATAAGCATCAATTTACGAAGCATGAAGAGGAATTTGATTGTTTGTGTGACACGGCTGATTAGATAAGCATCAAATTACAAAGATGAGAGGTTTTTTTTTTGTGTGTGTGTAATATACTAGTATGTATTGATTAGATAAGCATCAAATTACAAAGAATGAGAGGAATGCTGGGAAACGTGGGAAAGCAGCTCGCCGTCAGCAAAAGAATATGGTATATTTTCTTACAGCAATCAAATTATAGTTAGCTGTGATGCAATTGTGATTTTGGTGATGAAATATTATTTTTTGTTTACGTTATGTAGATTCGTGATAAAAAGATTGCTGCAGACGCAAGTAAGAAACGAGCATTGAATTCGCCGAACAGTCCTCCTCGTGTTATTGTGAGTTTGTTTGAATTTGCTGTGAGAGTTGCTTGGAAATAACTGTGATTATTGGAATGACGTTGATTTCGGCGTACTTATTGTTAGAATGTTGTAATTTTAATTTGTTGAACTCTAATCGATGGTGAATAGGTTTTATTTGGATTATCTCGTCAAGTTGATTTGGATTCTGTTGAAAGAGACTTAGTTGCGCTTCTATCATCTACAAGATGCAGCAATGAAGCGTTCTCCACCATTGTGTCCTCTGAGTACAGATTACGAGCTACGGTAAAACTATTTGCTCTTTTGTTGCATGATTTTGGCTATCTTTCATACTTCCTTTCAATTTTCTGTTCTTGTTTTTGAGTTGTTGGGTGAACATAGTATTCAATATTGCCTGATGTTTTTCCCAGCTGGTGATGACAATTTTACTAGAGTTTGTGCTCCTTCAAAGGATTAATATATAGAATCCAATTAGATAGCAATGGGAAAATTGATTGAGAAACTAATTTTCTAGGTAAAACTTGAGGAAATTGGGAACTATCGTTTCTTTTGTTGTTGTCTACGGAGTATTATTCTAGATTGCGAATTCTGATTGTGTGCGGGTTATCATGGTTTGAACGCTTTTAAGTTCAATAGTTTTCATTTTGTGCTGCCTATTTAAATCTCTGTGGACAAACCTATTTGTTATATATACTTTGATCTATATTAAGATGTGGCTTCCTATAAATAAAAAAAAACAAGCAGATTCACATGGAAGAGCGAATTTCATTGGTGGTTGTTGTTTGTAGGTGCTCAAAGCTCCCCATGGTGATCTATCTTCATGCATGGAGATGGTTAAGGTATTTTTATTTTCTCTACTCTATTAGTGTTTTTGTTTCCAGTTTGGGCGAAATTTTAGTAATCCTCGGCCTTGAAATATGAAGTAGAGCACAGTTGCTCACTAATTTTGGATGTTGTCAAGTAGAGTAGTAAGGGAAAAAAAATTCACATTTGATCCCTTACCTCGCCATAAGCGTAGGCCAATAAGGCAGTTCGGTAATGCTGTTGTTTTACTATTCCATCAGTGGGAATTTGCATTTTACTTGTGGATGATTTAATGTCAACATTCGACACAATTTCTTACGGTTTATTTTGGTTGGACACATCTGCCGTAGGTTGCTGATTCTATTGTTTTTGTTGCTTCGGCAAGTTCTCCGTACCTGGAAGATTCACCTGACTATATTGATCCATTTGGTGAACAATGCCTTTCTGTATTTAAATCCATAGGCATGCCCAGCGTTGTTGTCTTAATCCGTGTAAGCAACTGGTTTTTTCTTGATTGTGTTTAGAGAATTTAGTTTTATGAAACTGATAATTATTTGTTCTTACCTTTCATGTGCATTCAGGATATACCCGGTGATCTTAAACGAAAACATGAAGCTAAGAAATTATGTATTTCTAGTGTTTCTTCAGAATTACCTTACGGATGTAAATTTTTCCCAGCAGACACAAAAGATGAGCTCCACAAGGTATTGTGTTAGAGCTACGGAGAATCTACTTGATCTTGCTTTAACCATGAAGCGGATATTTACACTATCTTGTACTATATAGTAAATGAGAAACCACTAAAAAAAGAAAATGGACATGTTGCCTTCTCATTAAAAGTTTTCCTGTCTAAATTTTTGGGCTAACAAAAATCTCATCAGTTCGGCCTTAACTAGTATAGATATTATTTAAATTCATTGCTTTATGTTTATGAGTAAATTGCTGTGACACTTATTTATTCTCCTTTATTGTTGATGCAGTTTATGTGTCATTACAAAGAGCAGAGTTTGAGTTCTCCTATTTGGAGAAACCAGCGAGCCTATGTGGCCACTCAAAAGGTTTTAATCTCCCTAAAATTCCTGCATAGATTTCCTCGAACTTTTCTTCTTGCATTTGTCAATAGAAAATATCGAGGATACTTACGTTTCTTTCACTAACCTTGGAATATATCCTTCAGTATGTATTTTCAAGTGCAATAACTCACATTTTTGCACTCAGAAGGCGTAGAACAACACTAATGTTTCAATATCAAGTTTGGCATGGTCTTGATCTATCTAGATTATACGTTTTATTTTTATGAAAAATGTGCATATTTTGTCTTAAAATGCGGTGTCCAAGTTTCATACTTGTCCAAGTGTAAGTGTCGGACTTGGGTACATGATGGAATAAGAAAGATTGAAAGAACATAGGTATGATGAAGGCTGTTCCCTTTTAAATCATTGGTTGGTTAACTTGGACCTCAATTTAGCTTATGCTTTTGAGATAAGGAACGTGTTATATTCAGATTCTTCACAGACTAGATTCTAGAGTCTTCTCATTCCCAGTAGTCCTCATTGGCTTATTTGCATTACGAGTCACTCAAGCTCAACTATAGATGTTTAACATCCTCTGAATATTATTTTACATCCTAAGAGCTGGAAGCCTGGAACCCATGATCGATTTTAAATTTCTTGTAGGTGGACATGCTTGACCACGACTCTGTTTCTGGGAAATGTACATTCATGCTTACAGGCTATGTTCGTGCTCGTAGTTTATCTGTGAATCAGCTGGTAATATTTACACATCATTTTCATGGGACTGTTTATTTTGTAAAGTTCATGTTTCCACAAACATATTAATATTATCATTTTGTTTTACTAGGTTCACGTTGCGGGTGCTGGTGATTATCAATTCTGCAAAATCGATATCCTTAAGGATCCAAGTCCCTTGAATCTAAGAAAGGGGCAGGATGTGATGGATGCTGACGATGAACACGATGTAGAGGTAATATATTCTTAGGGACTTAAGATAGTCATTCTGTTGTAAATTCTAATACATTTTCCTGTGTTTAAGCCTATCATTCAAAGAGCATAATTATGAGTATGATAGAAAACTTCAGCTTCCACTTAATTATAGAAACAGAAACATAGTGCAATCGGGATTGCCATGAACCTTAATCTTTGTTAGCCTTTTTGCTCAGTTGTTTATGGCCTTATTCCTGCTGAATGGCTAGAAAAACATAAGGCCGACTCAAATTTCTTGGAATCTCCTGTGATTATATTTGTTTCAGTATTTGGATGTATGTCTCCATTCCTTTCAATCCTTCTTCATTTTGGTTGATGCTGGAAGTAGTTTAAACTCTAGAATTTAGATTTTTTTTTGGCTAACTCGTACTATATCAATTTGGGAGAGTATATTTATTATTACATCCAACCAGAGTTTTAAGAGACGGAGAAATAATTTAGTACGTATGACCCAAACTTTATCAGTTTATTCGAGAATCTTTTATTTTTCTTGTTATATTGTACTTTCTTGTCGTTTTCTGCTTATTTCTTTGTTCTTTGATGACAATATCTTCTTGATGTTAGATATGCTTGTTAAGTTTATTTGATATGCTAACCTTGCATTTTTGTGGCTCTTGCTAGGTGTTACGGTCTTTGATCCCCGACGGTTTGAAGCAAGAACCTTTACTTACAGAAAATATTCCAGATCCTCTTGCTGGAGAACAGGTATCTGGGGGCAGTTCTTTAGTATTCTTATCCATACTTAAAACTCTTTGATTTTTCTCTAATCTGATTTTCTGTGCCTATAACATGCCCCACTTAGTCAGGGTTTAACTCTATAGAAAATATATGCTTAGGTGTCTTTGTAATAGGCAGTCAAGGTAGTGTCCGATGTTGGATATACACTTTCTTTCGAAGGTTGTACTCATATAGATAGATCTGTGCCAGGAAATCTAGTCTTATCGTTGAACGTTTGGGTGCTGTGGCTTTGTCGGTGGGACGTGTTAGTTTTGGATTTCTTTTGTTCTACTACTTTTAGAACTATCTTGTGAGTTGTGACTTCATCTCAGGGAGATCTTTTTTCTGGCACGAAGTCTTGCCTTAGCTTGTTGACGTGGTTTTGTCTTCCTTCCGAACTGTAGTGGCCGTGCCTAGTGTCTTGCTGACTGTAGTTGTATTTTGGGGGTCATTCAGAAAATCCTCTGTTTGAGGTGAACTGTGTAGATATGTCTCCTATACTGTTATGCAACCCTTTGTGCCGTTATGACTGTTATCTAACCACTGCATTAATTTACATCATCGTGTTTTTCTCATCAGACATGGCCGACAGAAGCTGAAATGGCTGACGCAGAGGAGGATCGAAAGCAGAAAAAATTAAAGAAAAGAAAACTCCCACCTGGCACTTCAGAATATCAGGTTTGTCTATTTTATTTGTTAGCCTTTACTTCTTAGATTTTCTTTTGCACTTCGCATAATCAAGGAGTTGAACTGCTTAACCCACCCATCTTCAGATATCTTGTTAGATTTCTTTGGTTTAAATAATAAACTGTTGATATATGCTATGCACATAATGTTGAACGCATAGTAATACCAAATTGATTGTATTTTTCCCTTTTCAGGCAGCTTGGATCGTGGACGAGAGCGATGATGATTTAGGAAGTGTTGATGAGGAAGATGAGGAGATGATCTTGGATGAAGACGATAATGGTGTTTCCAAGAAATATGACTTCGATGAAGATCAAGGCTCACTTGATTTGGGTGTGTCTGACGGAGAAACAGAGACTGATTCAGTTATGGTGGTATGTTCAGCTGCTAATGATACTAAGTTATTTCTGTTTAGTTTCTTATATAGGGTTAATAGTTTGTGCTTATGGGACAATTTTGTAGTGCAAGTAATGGTTCATAAAACAGATCATAGTGTTTTTGACACATAGAAAATAGCGGTTTTAGTTCTCTGTGCTAGGAGCTTTTCGTTTTGTGGACCTGAACCCATTTCCTTTCGTAGTTTGTACTTTCTCGTTCATGGAGTTTTAAGCTTGTTTTTGACTATGTCAGCTGTGAAAATTCTCTTTTTTTTTGGTAGGATGGAGAGAACATGACTAGGGAGCAGATAGAACAGGATATAAGAAGATTGAAAGATGCTCATGCTGAAGATGAAGGTAATATTTTCTATATCAAACTGCCTCAATGTAGGGTTTTCACTTGATAAACACTGAATGAATGGGCATCATATTACCCTTAGGAAACGTTTTTTTTTTGCTGTTTTCTTCTTCTCTGTCTGTCTAGTTGGCTAATTGACACTTGTCTTGCAGAGTTTCCTGATGAAGTCGATACTCCTCTAGATGTGCCTGCCAGAAAGCGGTTTGCCAAATACAGAGGCCTGAAATCCTTTAGAACGTCTCCATGGGATCCCAAGGTAATTCTCTTACATTGATGAGATAGCATCACCCTAGACCTTTTGGAACGTGGCTTACCTATTTCTTCGTGAATGATTAGGAATCTTTACCAGCCGAGTATGCTAGGATATTTGCCTTTGATAACTTTGCAAGGACTCAAAAGCATGTGCATGCTAAAGCTTCGGAAATAGACGAGGATGGTAGGGACGACACCGTGGCCCCTGGCACATATGTAAGGCTTTATATCAAGGAAGTACCAATGAGTGTTGCTTCAAAGCTGCATATTCGTGCTAAGTCTATGCCGATCATATCCTCTGCTCTCTTGCAGCATGAGTCGAAGATGTCTGTCCTTCACTTCAGGTAATGATTTCTTTTGGCTTGGTTGTTGTTATCTGCTACTCCCTCCACATCTTGGGGTCAAAGTTTAGAAACTTTGACCATGAATCATACGAGTATAAATCAAGTCAGTCGGAGGTATAAATAGAAGTGGAGTATGTGATTATTTTGACCATGTAAATCATCTGTTTTCTTTTCAGTGTGAAAAAGCATGACAGCTACAGTGAGCCAATCAAAGCGAAGGAGGAGATGATATTTCATGTTGGGTTTCGGCAATTTGTTACGAGGTAAAAACTCCTTACACTTGAAGCTTTTTTCTGTCATTCTGTTTTTAGTTTACTGAAGCTTATAATCTGTAATATGAAGGCCAATATTTTCTTCCGACAACACCAATTCTGACAAGCACAAAATGGAGAGGTTTCTTCATCCTGGATGCTTCTCAGTCGCTTCCGTGTATGCTCCAATTTCATTTAGACCTCTTCCTTTGATTGCCATGAAATACAAAGCGGATTCCGATACAACGGTTGTAGCTGCTGTTGGGTCTTTGACTAGTGTTGATCCAGATAGGATAAATTTGAAGAGGATTATTTTAACTGGGTATATGCTTCTTGACTTCTTTTTTTTTTTTTTTACAATTGCTACAAATCGATGTTGTGTGTCTCATTGAAGTCATGTTATGGTCTTTCGGGAATCTCTCTTCTGAATGATTAAATTTTACATCCATGCAGTTACCCCCAACGGGTATCCAAAGTTAAAGCTACCGTGCGATATATGTTTCATAATCCAGAGGATGTTAGATGGTTTAAGGTATGGTTTTTCTCGTTCCCCTATAAAATGCAATAGCAGGTTTATTTGTGCGAGTGCTTGTATCAATTCATATTCGACCTTTTCCCTGCCTCACCTTGAGAGTCGTGACAAAATTGTGCAGCCTGTCGAGTTGTGGTCTAAGTGTGGTCGTCGTGGACGTATTAAGGAGCCTGTTGGCACACATGGTATGTTTCCTACTCGATACCAAGTGTATTAAGATATAACTTTGTTATCTTCCTCAATTCATTGTTATTGCTTTTTGGTTCCGCATATTGCTCCTATTTTTCGATATATTTTCCTTTGACGAGGGTTTCCCAGATTTTTTTGGCTTTTTACTCTGTACTTTTTTTTATTTTTGAGATGTGTAATGTCTGAGTTTTGAAGGATTTGTATTTTTGCATTACAGGAGCAATGAAGTGTCTCTTAAATGGTGTCCTTCAGCAACATGACACAGTGTGCATGAGCCTATATAAACGTGCATATCCGAAATGGCCTGAATACAAGTTTCCGCTACTTTGATCCTCAATATTATGGAAACTTGGATGACAAATTTTGCAGATTCTTCTCTATACAGCATTATTACAGCTCAGTCATATCTGATATTGCTGTGATCGGGAATGAAGCACTGGTTCCGATTTCATTCTTTTCTTGTTACAGAGGCCGATGATACCCGTTAGGATGAGGTTTTCTTAGATTTTGCGAGTATATTTAGTCTTCAATTATGTGATTACCGATTAGCAATGTCTTTCCGTGTTTTATATACTTTATTTAGGCTTTTATCACACAATTAAACCCCCTTACTCTACCATTCTGGGCTGGCTTTGTATTACACAATTAAACCCCCTTACTGAATGTGTCTGAACTGAACTGAAACTGTCTGAATACAAGTCCGAAAGAACAAGGCCTTAATCTGAGTTATGTCCCTCCCATCCATTCAATACGGAACCAGAAAAATTCCAGTTAAAGACCGAACTGGACTGATTGAAACAAAATTTGCACACTTCAAATTCCGGTGCTTTGGACCTGAATTTAAAACAAACACACCAGAAATCGAAATCATCCAAATGGTTGGATTGAAGACCCAATCAAAATTTTCCGGTCTGGACTGGACTGCATTTTGAACGCCTCTAAATATTAGGGCAATAGCAAGGGTTACAGTTACATACTAAATTTTCAATTTTCATTGACACATCAACTACATTATTAGCTAGGGGACTTTAATTCTCCTCAATAATAAAAATTTCATATTTTTTTTATGTGATCCCCTCTTTTTCTCTCTTTTTATGACATGAAATCGATCTCTTACTTTAAAAGCTGATTTCATGAATAGCTCCTTATTGTGAGAAATAATGGGTAAGGAGCTACTTAAAGGTTATAAAACTCCTTATTTGACACCGTTGTGGGCGTTGTCAATGTGTAATGCCTTTAGTGATTCAATGCAAGCATACTGATTGAACTAAGGAGTACTCCTTCTGCTCCATTTGATTCTTTTACATTTGCTTTTTCACGCTTGCCAATCTACGTTTTTCTTTGTTCGTATCTTTAGTTACCTATTTCTAAAAGATTATAAAAATTTGATATTTATAACACACTCGATTACACAATTTAAACAATATCTTACCTGATTATTATCTTACCTGACTATATTTTATCTTATTTATTAGAAGTTATCGACAATTTCATCACTTAAGAATCTATTAAAACGGAGGGTAGTAAATATTTGACCGACAGTGGACTAATAATGAAGCCACAATAGCGGAGGCGCGGAGCTAGTAGATTGAGTCCGAAATCTGCGGCGGAAAACATGCCGACATTCACAAATAAACACCCACCCAAATCCCTATCGACGATCCACATAACGGCACTAGACGGCCTAGTCCACGTCAACTCAATCTTCACCCTAGCCGTCTTCATCGGACTGTCGTGGAACCCAAACGACCCGACCAACTCCCTGATCTCGGATCCCAACTGTCAGCCGACATCAAGCTCCTCCATCGCCGAAAGCATGATCACCTTCCACGTGTACTCGTTCGCGTCGTTCCTGTTCTCGAGCCTGGTAGCAATGGGGCTGAAGCAGGCCATCCGGATCTCGGCCCACTACGAGTCGTACCGGGCGTTCGTGAACACGACGGTGCTCCGGCTCGGGATGGTGGGGTCGGCGGTGGGGTCGGCGTGCGGGTGCGTGTTTCTGATGTTGGCGCTGGTGAATGTAGTTCAGTTTAAGCTTGGGAAGTTGGGGTGCGGTGGGCAGAGTTTGGGTGCTGTTATGGCGCTTCTTTCTCTGGTGCCCACTGGTCTCCTTGTGTACGTTGGCTTTGTGTTTTATGCTTTTACTAGGTAGTACATCCATTCCGTATTTACTGCATTCCCTTGTAACATGTTTGGGACTTGATTTGGATTTGAATTCCAGAATTGAAATATTTTGAGCTTTTGAAAATCTTGGTCTTAATATGCAGATAGTCATTTCAATTTCGTGACTTGTCGTTTCTTTGTTTTTTCGCATAATCTTGTCGTAGTATTTGTTTTTTTTTTTTTCCTGTATTTGAACATTTACATTTTTTTAATGAAAATTTTTTTAAAATAAAAATCGGTGAACTTAACCCAGCTTCACCCGCCCGAAATCCAAATCCAAATTCAAGGGTGCCCAAACACCATTTTGAATTTGAATTTAGATTTGAATTCTAGTAATTCAAATACAATCAAATCAATTTCGAGTACCCAAACGCAACCTTACGAGTATTAATTGCAGCACTGAACGAGAGTCTCTGATTTGATGCAAACTTAACTGAGCCTCCCTCTTGTGGACTTCATCACTGTAAATGTAGACCGTCCTAATCTTGAACTATAGATTTGTTAGTATTCTGTTTATTTTGGGTTTCAAACCGCTATTATGGAGCGGGTTGTACATAAAGCCTAAACTGGAGAATTGATGGTTTCCACTTTCCAGATAGCACGGAGTATTTGGCAAGCTCTTTAGGATTCAGCTGTCGACGCAGCTGTGATAGGAGACAATAGGGGGCTTGGTTGGGGACTCGGAAGGCTGTATGTTGGGAGTTGGAAGCAAGAAAGTGAGAGCAAGGTGGTCACTGGAGGGAGATAGCAGAGGTGAAGGCGGTGAGCTATGGATTGGCTCAAGCATATGACGGTGGGGGGAATACTGTATTTAAGCACCTCTCCAGGGGCCATTGCATCAGCAGAGCAAGAAGAAGAAGCCCAGCCAATCTAATACATCATGGTTCAAAGCCAATACTATCAAATATTAGCAAGTTTATGGTTCCGTTAGATAACATCAGAGTTAAAAAGAGAGAGTAAGATAATCATAGCGTTTGATCAAAGTAATACAGAGATAAGCCAATGCGAAGTTGGCTCGCTGAAAGTCATGTGATTCGAACTACACGGTTAACTGCTGAGTCCAAAGCATCCACATTCTTCCTCAACAATTTTCTGTCCAACATTAAGGAATCCAACATGGCCATGTAATGAAGAAGAAGAAGAAGAAATCGGGAAAAAGAAGAGATTTTTAGTTATATCAAGGATACATTTGTGCTGCTAAACTGTCCATGTCTTTCATTTCGTCATTTAATCTGTAAAAGAAGCAAACATGAGAAACAAGAAAGGACACACAACTGCATTTAGTACAATTTTCCAAAACCAGCTACAGATCTATGCCCTCTTCCATTCAACTGCCAAGTTAGCCGTGACACAGTCTCAGAGTATCGAATGCCACTGTGTGTGTGAATAAATGACATGTTTTTGGCCTAAAATGCCCAAGCTAGAGTTTATAGAAGTAACCATCGATTTTTTTGGATAATCCGCACTAAACCAAATGATCCACAATAAATTGCGTTAGAGAACTGTATCAGAAGACAGTTTCTTTGCAGTTAAAAAAGAAAGACAACTAGTTAAAGCATTTGACAGTATGGCGTCGTAGTCCAAAACCAAATATGCAGCAATAGTGAGTGTTGGACTACTAATTTAGCAAATCTTAAGGAATATAATCACAAGTTAAAAAAAAAGGTGATCGTCAAATTTACTGAAAGCTACAATGGCATCAGTGCAGAATACATTCTTCCTAGACTCAAGTAACATTCATTCCTTATAATTGGCTTGTTAACTTCGTCACCACTCTCACATTTGCTTTGAGCAGAATTGAGAAGAGAGGTAAATTGGGAGTATAATCAATGAGCAGCGGTAAAAATGGCTTCGTATGTTAACTCTAGTGTTCCCCAAATGATTTCAGTTCAGGAACAGAAGGATAACTTCAAACTCGAAAATCGTGTTTGCATAAATAAGTTAAAGGTAATGGCTTTATGCAGCAAAATGCCTTTTAAATGACGTAAATCTAATCTAATCAACACAATCATAAGAGGTTAGGCAAAGTATGTACCGAATACATGAATGTATAAAACGATTCCCTCTTGTTGCCGCATCAATAGCTGCAAAGTGAAATTCCGAACAAATCATAGAGAGAGTAGAATTGATCAAAAGGACAATTACAAATAGGTTTGCTATCATTTCCCTCCATGAGATAAAACAAGACACAATCTTATGTGAAATTTAACTTCAGTACACAACACACACTCAAAACACATGAGTAGGTCTCCTGAGAGACGGTCTCTCATTAACTTTATTGAGAGACTAAGTACAAATGGAAGTAATAGTGGTACCAAACCTAATAGAAGTAGGTACGATTAACATAAAAGTGAACATATAAAGGCACTCGAAACCAAAATCATAATATAAAAACATTCAACATTGATCTTTCATAGGACATCCTTTTATCAAGTTAGCATTGCATACAAGTAACCTCACCAAAATCTCACTGTTGTTTCTTGAACCCCTCAATTTTCGGAGATAATTACAACTTAGTGGTATACATAAGCATAATAATTACTCCCTCCGTTCCAATGAATTGTTTGTCTATTCCATATTGGGGCGTCTCAATGAATTGTTTGCCTTTCTATTTTAGGAATGTTTTTTATATGCAATTTGAACCTTCTCACGAGTTTTGCTCCACATGTCACCTCCTCATTGGATCACTTAACCTTGGTGTCAAAAGGAAAGGCAAACAATTCATTGGAACGGAGGGAGTAAGTTGGTCTAGTGAATGGAATCATGAGGGTTTCTCTCTTACTAAAAGGTAGGGTTTGATCCTTATATTGAGCAATTTTGGTTCAATTTTTTTTATTATTATTATACCTAATCAAATTAGAAAATGTTTTACTTTAACTCGATTTTCATAGTTACTTTTTTTTGCACCCATCTGATCAAATTCTCGAATTGACAATGCCAAAACCTGTCAAAATTTAGCAAAACCTTTCACTGAATTTTGTCAAAATATAGTGAAATAAATGGAATAGAGGAGGTAAAGAACAACCAAATTGGGGGAAAAATCAAGAACATATAATCAAAGATCAAAACTTTGAGTGTTACCAGATTCTTGAAGCTTGCCAGCAGCATCACTGAAGCATTCCAGATGATCCACCGAAGTGTTGGTAACCTGCCGATCAAATTCAATAAACCCCAGAAATCGTCTATGATAAATAAATAAATAAAACGACAAAATTGAGAGCGTTTTAATGGGACCTGAGAGAGTGCTAATCGGAGAGAAGCAAAAAGAGAGGTATAGCTCTCGGCAATGGCGATGGAGTCTCTTTCTACCACTTGAAGGGCTTTTAAGATGTCTTCTTGGTTGAGATTCCTGGATTCTTCATCATCCACGGGTGGTTTCGCCTCCATTGCAGAATTCTCAATCTTTTCTCCCTTTTCCCCAATTCACAACTCCACAACTTCACGCTGAAGTTCAGAAAATTTACTACTCAAAATCTTAAAACCAGTTGTACATAGAGCTATTGAGTGGAGTCAATTTTGATTCCGGAACTCGATAATCGGCCATGAAATGCATGGACAACCCGGATCAAACCAAGTCGAACCTCGAAAACCGAGCCAAATTTTCTCGAGATACCTAGCTTGGTGAGCAAGGCATGATTATACTTTGAGTATACATTACGGAATATCATGTCGACATATGTTATTATATATCTTGTTGCTTTAAAATTCAGATCACATCCACTTAGGCCGTTCAGGCGCTCCATCCCGGGCGCCTTGCTCTTGCCTCTTGGATTGTGTACTCGATTAGACCTCACGTGTCGCAGTATTGAGGCGCCTTAATTATGTCGGGCGTCTCTTTCGGGATTTTAACCTAAAATTATCTAGAAATACTGAACTTTCCCTCGAGTGAAATAAGGATTCAAAACAAACTTTGAGGTAGAAACGCAACTTCGAGTGAAAGATTTTCACTTTAAGAACCATAGCAAAATTATTAGGGTTTCAAGAGCCTTTTCCGTAAGTTGGGATCCTATTCCGACTAGTTAACGCGCTAATCGTCATGGTCATCCATATTCAACGCGTTTTGTCATTAGGTTGTTAACAAATCTAGTTCACTTCAATTCGATTTCAATAGGGGTCTTTAAATTATGCTGTGAAATTATATAACGGGTCTGGGCCACATTCGAGACGGAAAGAGTCCACTCACAAGACAAAAGGGTTCCACTCTAAAACCAATTGGCAATAGAGGAAGTAACCCCTTGACTTATAAGGTGGATCATCTTTTCATCCTCTATCCATGTGAGACTCACATGCGACTATTTGGGTTTATGAGTCAATTCTCAACATATGCATTTCGATTTTGTTTGACTGATAGACGGATTCCTAATCCACCAAATCGACACGCACACTAAATAAAGCTTCTTACAAGTGTACAAACCTTGCATGCCTATGCTCGTTACCTGTCGACGTGCATGTGTGACCGACCCCTCTAGACCAAACTGTCAAAATGTGTAAAGTCCATGACTTTAACACTGAAATCAAAACGTTAAATCCGAGTAGTCGTTTCAAGAATTGTCCTTTATCGTCTACTCTTCGTTTCTACCGTTTTCATGTACTCCCTCCGTTCCAATGAATTGTTTGCCTATTCCATATTGGGTCGTCTCAATGAATTGTTTGTCTTCCTATTTTAAGAAAGCTTTTTATATGTAATTTGACTCTTGACTCCACGTGTCACTTCCCCATTGGTTCTCTTTCCCTTGGTGCCAAAAGCAAAGACAAACAATTCATTGGAACGGAGGGAGTTTATAATCTAAGGTTGCAAAGTCACTAATATGATTCATGTTTCGCACGTTTTACCATTTTTCTCACACGTTTTATCTGTTATACGACGAAATCGCATGTTAAAGCATCAACGGAATATGTAAACACACACTAGTAAATAACAACCGAATCTGAAACAATTATGAGTCCAGAATCTCGCGCCCGGCCCGGTACTAGGTTCTTTGAACTGCATGCACCAGCCGCCTTGAGTCCTGTGTCTGTTCCTGTTTCGAGTTTGTTATCGTCCAATATTTTGTAATATTCTCATGTTATGATTTACGATGAATAATCAATTTCTCACCTCTCCAATTATGTGTTTATTATAATCACCCTACAATTATCATGGTAGAATTTGCACCTCAGGTGAAATTAGGTAAAGAGTACCTAATGAGCTGTAATTTGGTTAATATTACCCATTCACATTCTTTTCTCTGCCCCCATTTTTGGAGGCAAATCAATCTTAATTCCTCTTATGCATTAGTAGTTTTAATTTCATAGGAATAATAATGTTACATTATTGAAAACAGAATAATAACAATTAATTAATTAGTTAATCAATGGCTTATAAAGTTGATCATGAGTATGATTATTTGTTCAAGATTGTGTTAATTGGAGACTCAGGAGTTGGTAAATCCAATATACTTTCAAGGTTTACCAGAAATGAGTTTTCCTTGGAATCCAAGTCTACCATCGGAGTCGAATTTGCCACAAGAACATTACAGGTCATCTCATCGATTTCAATTTCTTAGAACATCCTCATCCATTAAAATTTTTCATTGAAAAATAGGATTATATACCTGGTTGTACGATAACATTGTACAACCAACACAAAGTTGTTGAGCTTTTGTACTCCGTATATATTTACTGAGCGAGTTTCTGAGCTGAGTTGTAAGTTTTTGAGTTTAAACATTTATGTGATTAAACTCGACAACTTTACATTAAAGCTTAGAAAGTTTACAGCAAAATTCGAGATAAAGCTCAAAATTTTAAAATCAGTACATAGTGCAGCACTATTGGTTGCTCGAAGTCTAGAAGGCATAGTGTCAAGTCATGAGACCCTTAGGCTGATGACCAAAAGTTTTAACCACTAGGCAACATCCTTACGGACAATATTTTTATTATCGGGACCCAGGATCTTCTATTCTCCATGGATGGAGGAACCATTTTACTCCCTCTGTATATAGTATAATATAATGAGAATCGGATGTTACAGGTAGAAGGGAAGGTGGTGAAGGCACAAATATGGGACACAGCAGGACAAGAGAGGTACAGAGCCATAACAAGTGCATACTACAGAGGAGCAGTAGGAGCCCTACTGGTGTACGACATAACCAAGAAACCCACATTTGATAATGTGTCACGATGGCTGCACGAGCTGCGTGACCATTCCGATTCCAACATAGTCATCATGTTGGCAGGGAACAAGTCGGACCTGAGGCATCTAAGGGCGGTGTCTGATCAGGAAGGACAAGCCCTGGCTGAGGCCGAGGGATTGTCCTTTGTTGAGACATCGGCCCTGGAGTCTAACAATATCGAAAAGGCTTTTCAA
The DNA here is from genome assembly GCA_958450325.1 of Agrostemma githago. Lineage (NCBI taxonomy): Eukaryota > Viridiplantae > Streptophyta > Magnoliopsida > Caryophyllales > Caryophyllaceae > Agrostemma > Agrostemma githago. Next base: position 1,424,579 of record OY288242.1, read on the forward strand.
GTTATTCTATTAGACATTTACCAGATTATTAGTAGGAAAGCTTTGGCTGCTCAACAGGCTACTGGTACTTTGCCTCAAGGGACTACCATTAATGTTGCCAATGTTAATAATAATTTTAACAAGAAGCCTTGTTGTTCTAACTGATTCATTGATTGATTCATCTTTCTAGCGAAAGCCCCCGGGATGGATGGATGGATTATTAGGAAGAAATTGTTGTAAATTATGATGATTTAGGGATTTGTAAATAGTTTATCAACTTTGGATGTATAATTAATTACGTTCCTAATGTTTTTTTTTATTAAGTTAAATGTTTTTAAGGTCCAATTCTCGAATTTTAAAAAATATGATTTGAATGCACTCATTTGTTGGAAAAAAATACACCAAATGACGAAAAAATAAAATATAAACGCCCACCGTGGGGCTCGAACCCACGACCACAAGGTTAAGAGCCTTGCGCTCTACCAACTGAGCTAGACGGGCTTATTGATAACTAAATTTGTTCAAAGTAAATATTGTACTGTACAAACCAATACAAACCACTCTTGTTGATAACTAAATTAACGAATTTTACAAATGTTTCTTACAAGTATTTTTCTTTTTATTATAATAAATAAGTATTCTTTATCATCTAGCGTAATATATTCTATTCGTATATGTCATTCATTTGATTCTTTCTATTTGTAGGAATCAAGTACATGAGACGAATGATGATACTCTATATTTCCGAAGCATGTTCATTAAATGAGATTACTCGATTATCTTGATCATTTCTGAAATTTTAAATTATTTTATCAATCAAAAGGTAAAAATTAAAATTGTTAAAATTTACAGTAATAGGTTAACAATTAGATATTTATAAGTAACCAATAAATACAAAATTCTAAATTATCGTGCATTTATTGCGCGGGATCTAATGATCTATACTAGTTTTACTATGGAGTACTATACGAGTATTATTTATGTAATCTAAGTAGTTTAACACCATACTTATATTTACAACAAATTTAAGGTTAAAGTTTGCAATTTAAACCTATGTATTTATTTTAAATTTATAAAGCATTGTAAACAGAAATCTAAGAATAGTACCATGATTTTCACGGGATTGAAAACAACTCCGTAATACTATTTTGTTAATTAAAAGGTCAACAAAGTTAACAGAATACGTATAAAGTACTTGTTAGATGTCCTCAACGGTAAAATTAAAGAGTATAAGACCCTGTTCTTTTGGACTTATATTCAATCAGTTTCAGTTCAGTTTAGTTCAGCTTCAGAAGGCATATTTTGTCTCTATATTTCAGTCAATTTCAGTTAAATTAAATTCAGTTAAGTCAAGTTCAGTCAGTTTCACTCCAAAAGAACAGACCTAACTCTTTCACAGAAATAAAATGTAAAGTTCAGGTCCTTACATAGTTACATTAAACGTAATCCTCTTCTTGTAAGTTAGGTTAACTATATAATGTTGTTATGGAAAAATCACAAATTCTCGTGTAAGATGGTCTCACAATACAATTATTGTTAGACGTCTCACATGAGAGAAAGTTACTAAAATACGGAGTAATAAACTATTCTTTTGTGAGAGATCTCACAATAATTATATTGTGAAACCGTCTCATATGAGACTATTTTAAAATTTTAATCAATCAAACCTTAGATTTCCATTTGAATCCACTTAATTTTCATGATCAAAATTTGAATAATAAAAGTAGAATTTCTTGAGGTAGACACTTCAACCACATGAGAAAGATAAAAAAAGAAAAGGAAAAAGAGTTTTTACACTTTTTACTGAGGGTAACAAAGAGGAACCCAAAAACATGCGAAGCAAATTCCGAGACCAAAAAGAATATTCGACTCACTCTACGAAGCATAAGTTTTCCAAAAAAAAAAAAATCCAAAAATTCCTCACTTTCCTTTACCGTATCAATAATTAATTAGATATCGAAGATATCCGATCCTAGTGGTTAAGACTAGGTGTTCTGGGACAGTAGGTCTCATGTTCGAATCCCCTTTCCCTATATTGTAATGCGATTAGATTAACCCGCGTACCTAGAGACACAGGTTAAAAAACCGATTAAGGAAGATATCTACTCACATGAATATATCATGAAAAATTGAAATATAATCGCGTGCCCAGGGTGTGCAAAATCCGGTCTCCGGTCCATCAATTTGGGCGATTTTGGGTTCTGGTTCGGTCTGGTCCTGACATGGGGTTTTCCGGTTCGGACCGGAAAGACTGGAATCACATTTATTTGATAAAAAATCCGGTCTAACCGGTCCAATGGATCAGAATTTCAAAAAAAAATGAAAATTCTGGTCCAATCAGTCCGATCCAGTCTTGGACCGGAAATCTTCCGGTCCGATCCCGGTCCAATTTTTTTAGATCCTTGTCCGGTTTTTTTTTAAAAAGATTTCGGGTCCGATTCGATCCTAGACTGGTGCACAACCCTATTCACAATTACCATACCTAGATAATTATCCATATCGATATTTCCCTAACATGTTAGAAAAACCGTTAAATTAAATTAGATCAGGTGTAGATGTGGGAGTAATATACTGAAACCCTGTTGTTTTAGAGACAAAATAGATCTCCTGGAACGGAACTGAACTGAAACTGACTGAATATAAGTCTAAAAGAACAAAGCCTAAACCATGTCGGTTTATACTTGTGGAACACAGAAGTACGAACCGATGTCGTTTAGTGGGACGTTTATAAACCACTTGTTGCTTTTCAGTTTTCACACCCAGTAATTCTTTTCACCCTCTTTCGTTGAAATTACGCACAACACCACCAACAACAACAAAACCTTCTCCCCTGTCTCTTCTCTTTCAAATCCCCAAATTCTAGGGTTTGATTCGTGATTCATAATTCATAAAACCTAATCTTTCATCAAATTGAATTCCCTCACTTTTTAGCCTTACTGCTCGTCAATTCGTGAAATTCTAGGGTTTTGCGACATTGAAAAGGCAAGAAAGCTTGCTTCTTTTCCTTCCTTAAATTGATAAAAGAGAGAAAAAATGCAGACGGAAGCTCGGGTTGGAGAAGGGTGTACTCGTAAATACGTGAAAGTGAAGCAACAACATCAGTCGCAAATTGGTACGGTTTCTCAGCTTCTTGCCGGTGGAATCGCCGGCGCCGTCAGTAAAACTTGTACCGCTCCTCTTGCTCGTCTCACCATCCTCTTTCAGGTCTCCTCGTATTTTTCCCTCTGTCTCCTTCATTCGTTTATTTTGTGGTTTGTAATGCTTGTGCAACTGTGTTGAGATTGTACTATGATAATCTTAGTTGATTCAGTGTTTGGTTAGTTTGTTAGAATCAATTAGAAGGTGGGGATATGAATTGGGTAAATTCAAAGTTTTGATTTTGAATTCGGAATTCTGTGAGAGTTCTTAATTATACCTCCCTTTGTAGTCACATGTATGACTATGTGATAGAGGTTTCGGATTTATGCGCTTTGCTGGCTTCTTATGCATTCGAACGAAAGAAATAGATTGAGCCGGTTTTCAGCTATTTGTGGTGGTCGTGTTGCTATAGCAGTTTCAGTTTCAGTTTCCTATCGTAGGGTTGCTTCTACAGTAACATATCTTAAAACATGAAGAAACATAAGGAGATTGACCGTTAGTGTAGTTGGAGGGTGGAGGTGATGAGATAGCCATTACCCTCAATGGATAATGCATTATCGACACAGGGAAGGGTGGCGGTGTTTTAAATATTCCCTCTCCATGTGCTAACCACCTCCTTCCATCACCGCTAGAGTTGGGACAGAACCACAAACTGTTGCAAATCGGACCCGACCCAATGATGACCTGGAACCTGATACATCCCTATTATGATAGGCTCAAAATTGAGATGACCGGTCAACCTGATAAGAAGATAACCCAAATTGACCCGAAAGATGACCCATTCTGAAAGCGGACTCGACATTGACTCGAAATATGTCAACGCAATAACGACTAAAAGATAACTTGGAAAAACTAACGAAAAATGCTTGAAATCACATTGGTTGTGGTTTGTTACCGATATAAGAGTCAATCACTGGTAGTCATTGTTTTATAAGTAATCATAAGAACAACGGGCGACACATGGTTTAAATCTCCATTTACTTCCAAAGTGTACTGGAGTTCTATCTTTTCTACCCTAGTAAGAGTTACCCATCCCAAGCAAGTGCTATATGCTAGATTTTCTAGCCGAAGTGCCAATCTGGAGCCCTGTAGCATTATTGTAATATTTCGAGTGTGATAAAACTTTCCATTTACTTCGAAAGTCTACTGGAGTTCTGTAAGTTTACTTGAAAATTCTTTTCAATTTGCTTTTTTTGTTGTTGTGCTTTTAGATACAAGGTATGCACTCAAATGCTGCAACCTTGAGAAAAGCTTGCATATGGAAGGAGGCTTCACGGGTTATGCACGAGGAAGGCGTAAAAGCATTTTGGAAAGGAAATCTGGTCACAATTGCTCATCGCCTTCCATATTCTTCCGTTAGTTTTTACTCATACGAGCGGTACAAAAATGTTGGTAATCACGTTCCATAAGCTTACATATCATTTTTTTAATCTCTATTCTGTTTTGGATTACGTTCTAATTACTTTCTGATGGTGCTACTTTGTCTGACGTCTGTTCAAATAATATCTGCAGATATTGCAGTCATTTCCGGGGTTGGAGAGCAATAGTGAAAATATAGGCGCCCATCTGATTGTGAGATTGTCAGGTGGTTTTTTAGCTGGAGTAACAGCTGCTGCTAGTACTTATCCTCTTGATCTAGTGAGGACACGCCTTGCAGCTCAAGTAAGTTTATCATTCTACCTTGAGCTTAATTCATGCCTGGTTTCCTCTGCCTTTATATGCATTTAATTGTTGATATTGTAGTATTTATTTTCCTTTTTATATATCTTTTGTGAACTGAATTTATCTGGATAATAATTGCATATAATGCATCAGAATTAGCAACCATGCTTACAGCGTTTTTGTTCCTATTTTATCTCCATGAGAAGATATGAGCTATAGTGGTGTGGGTTGGTTTATTTTTCGTTGCGTTCTTTTACTGAAGACAGTGTGCAGATGAAGATTAATGTATTATACTCTATACTCTATGAAATTTTCTTCTGTGATATTATTTGTCAACTTCGATTCTCGATTCTCGTTTGTCTTAGTAGGTTGGTGTGCATATGCCAATCAACCAGTTGCCTGAGAACTGCATGTTTACCGATAGCTGATTTTGAGGTGTTTCATTTGTTCTAGACAAACCAGAAATCTGCATTATCGATTTCTTACATTCCTCTCAAACTTGTGCAGACGAATGTGACTTATTACAATGGTATATGGCATGCACTCCGCACCATTTGCAAAGAAGAAGGTGTTTTTGGTCTATATAAAGGGCTTGGAGCAACACTGTTGGTATTGTCTTCATTTTACATTTTATTCCGTTTTAAATTGACCATGTGCCGCTCTATAGTTTCATTTGACAATGTCCTACAATTACAGAGCGTGGGGCCAAACATAGCAATCAGCTTCTCCGTGTATGAGACTTTGAGGTCCCAGTGGCAGTTGAAGAGGTACTTGCTACATTCATATGAGACACTAACACATGTTTCGTGTGTTATCTTTCAGTGTATAGTTCATTTATTAGTTAGCTACGAGTCAACTTAATAAATACATGAGCATGTCTCACACTTTTAATGTGTGAGACCGTCTCTTAAGTGTCTTTCTAGAATCTCAGTTAAGTCACATTTGCTTAATTATTTCGTCTTTTTTTTGGTTGACCTCAGGCCTCATGATTCTAGTGCCCTTGTCAGTCTTGCATGCGGAAGTGTCTCTGGGATTGCCTCATCAACGGGTAAGCCTAAACTTCTATAATGCAAAAAGTCCATGATGGTGCGTATGTTGAGATTCTTGTAATTTCGTTGTTCTTAATTATGTAGCTATATGCTACCTGCTGCAAATTGTTCCAGTAGCTTTGAAGTGTCAGCCTGCTATAGTTTTTGACGTTAATGATTGACTAAAGGCATCTGTAGGCTGTAGCTGCCTTCAGTTTTTTTGTCATAATTACTAAATAAATAATGCCTGCTAGGAAGAGTGATTCCTTAAATGAATATTGCTAGATTCTTGTAATTTTGTTGAGATGGTTCATGCTACGAAAATGTTAATAGATTCAGCTCCTGATTATGCTTTTGATGCAGAGAAACAGGTCACGTGCTGACTCTGCATTAAATGTCTAACAAGACTGATTAGAGCCAGGGAAAAAGATTATCGTGTGTGTTTATTGCTTACGAGTACAAAATTTGTAAGGCTTAAGATATAAAAAATGCAATTTTTCATTCGTTGATTAATCTTGTGCTCGGATTAACCTAATCTTGCCACCATTTTTGCATAATATCTTCCAAGCAGTGCAGCTGATCCCTTTTCTAGGGAGGCACCAGTCTCAGATGATTTGAAACATTCTCCATGCCAAATGTGAGAGGCTTCCTCTTTGAGGTATGCTTCTCACTTAGGCGTGATTTGTAGTTTATGGCGTTGAAATAACCAAGTACTTCTACTTCACCTCTACCTGCTAACTTAGATTATTCTAAAGCTTTAGTGCCTCGGCCTCATTTACAATTGGATATCGACAAGTAAATGCAAGAATATGGTTTGCAGTGAGATTACCAATATGTTGAGATGGAATTTTCTGGAATTATGTTGGTGATTAGCCATCATGCTTGAACTACGATACTATTTACAAATGGACTTTTTTTATAAGGAGGTTTCATGGCATAACACCACATTTAAGTCCATTAATTTCCTTCTAGAGCTTGTCATTTTATCCCTTTTATAACCTCCACCCACAAACATTTTTATATATCACAATGCCTACCACTCTACAACTTTTTTATATAGCCAGCCACCTCTGATTTTTCTTTCCAGCCGTCGCTGCACCATGCCGGATGCCCCTCTACTGCAACAACACACATCCACAGTTTAATTTTCTCCCCAAAGTTGGTTCCTAAGAGACATGGCGTTTTTCCTCTTTTCCCGCCCCTCCCTTTCTCTTCACTTGTTCTTCCTTCCCTCCATTTCTCTCCCATTTATCAATCAAAACGAGGCACAATTTCATTGATGTTGATCACAGATAAAAACAGCGCCTGCATATCCACATATCTACATGTGGATTGTGTTCTCATAGTGAATTCTGATTCTGATGTAATATTACCCTGTTAACATATTGATTGGAAACCCTTGGACTTTAGATCAAATTTCATTATCTTGCGCATCTATTAATTGCATTATATATATGTATGTGTTTCAACCAAGTTTTCTCTCGTATGTATCTCCTGTTCCAGAAAATATAGAAAACTCATATTGTCCTCATAAATTCATCGATCGTTTTTTGCGAAATGCAGTTATATTTCCCATTGATTTGGTGAGGAGGCGGATGCAACTAGAGGGAGCAGGTGGGCGAGCACGTGTATACAACACGGGTATTTTGGGTACGTTAAAGCATATCATCCGAAGTGAAGGGTTCAGAGGACTGTACAGGGGAATACTCCCTGAATACTACAAGGTTGTGCCTAGTGTAGGCATTGTGTTTATGACGTATGAGGCAATGAAGAAGTTTTTGTCGAGTCATCCTCCAGGTCAGTAGCAGCAGCATGCATTATACAATCTATCATATTGACGACAAGGTAAATCTCTCCGACAGGCAGGCGGCGCATTACATTGATGGATTTTTTTTCACTTTTTTTAGCGGTTTAGACAGCAAATTATGAGTAGTTGACAATTTTTTGTTTCTCGTCCTATGATGATGAAAAGTTTACTTGTATAAACAGTTCGAAGACAGTCTGATTAATGCCAAAGTAGCAAAAGATGTTTAATCTAGTTTTTTCTGGTCTTTCTTCTGTCGTGCTTTCCTTACTTGATCGGAGTAGTATACCGAAGCTGAGCTATCTGTATGTATGTATTGTTGAGGAACTATTGTAGCACTCGAGAGTCGAGAGCATTGATATTTGATATTAATGTCAGTCACTTCATGATTCTTTCTTGTTACCAAAGGGATTGATTACATGTATTCTCATCTTCCAAGTCTTAATGATCGATCATTAGTAAAATAACTCGTATTGAGTTGTAAACTGTTACTAGTCGGTCCGAAAGTTTCACATTTTAATCGAGATAGTCTGAACAGAGACTGTAAAGAAGAGGTCATAATTGGGAATACAGACGCAAAATTTTTTCCCATTTCATAAATTACGTGAAATTGACAATTTTGTCCTTGCTATTTATTCTCCAAATAATATTACTTTTACATTTTCGATTATGGTAAAACTCGATAATAAAACTGTTTTTTTCGATTATCGTAATAAACCAAAATTGACTTCCTATATTGTTAATATATGGAATTACGCAAAATGACGAGTTATCAATCTACGACAAGTCGACAATCAAGATTTATTATACAAATCGATGCAAATTAAAAGAAAAAAAAAATCCGGAAATGGGTCTGGTCGAGTGGGTTTTCGTATTATTTTCTTTATAATACTTGAAAGTTTTGAGCAATAGTTTAGTACTGGATCGATCGAACCCCTGACATATTGACTAGTAGACAAATGACTAAACCACTACACCAACATCAACAAACTGATATTTCAAATAGTTGAAAACTACTTGTATCGAAAAAAAAACTTGGTTGAAGAAAATGTTGTCAATGTAACCAATTTCACCAATAGAGAAAATAATACGATCCTTGGGTGGGTTGAAAAACCCACTCAACCAGACCCATTTCTAGATTTTTTTCCTTTAATTTGCATCGATTTGTATAATAAATCTTGATTGTCGACTTGTCGTAGATTAATTAGGATTTAATTTGCGTACTACTCGTATTTGTTAATTACATTTATTAAATTGTATTAAGTCGTTAATTAATCTAATTAACTGTTTAAAATCAGATGTGTAACAATAATCGAAAAAATGGTTTTATTATCGGGTTCTAATAAATTGATACTTTATAAAATATAAATGTGATAATATTTCGAGAATTAATTGCAAAAGAGAACTCGTCATTTTGCGTAATTACAAAAGTAATATTATTTCGAGTTTTATTATTTCGATGTTATTTTAAAGATAGTCGAATGTCTTCTAAATGTATTTATTTTAAACCGTACGCACCTTCTGTAACTCGGAGACATTTCTGCAGTGTAACGAGTAGTTACTTTGTGAATATGGAGACATTTAATTTTGGGGTCAAATTAGCCCGAAAAATGTGGATAATAACCTTAAAATTTGCCCATTTTGGATGATTTTTCGAAAGATGTGAGAAATTTTGCTAGCCATCTATATAAGACCCGTGTACCATAAAATGAGTGAGATGGTTGAAAAAACTCTAAATTTGTTTAGTTTCAAATATATATATTTATATATCGAAGATTTCGTCATAATTCAACATTTTTTTTAAAGATAGTCGAATATCTTCTAAATGTGTTTATTTTAAACCGTACGCACCTTCTGTAACTCGGGGACATTTCTGCAATGTAAGAAGTAGTTACTTTGCGAATTTGAAGACGTTTTATTTCGGAGTCAAATTAGCCCGAAAAAAGTGGATAATAATCTTCAAATTTAATAATCTTCAAACTAATCTTCGGATGATTTTTCGAAAAATGTGAAAATTTTTGCTGGCCATCTATATAAGACCCGTTTACCTTAAAATGAGTGACGGTGGTTGAAAAAATTCTAAATTTGTTTAGTTTCGAATATATACATATATATATATTGAAGATTTCGTCATAATTCAACATTATTTTAAAGATAGTCGAATATCTTTTAAATGTGATCGTCCACTTTCAATATAATATTCCATCCATATATTAAACAAAGTAGACGAATATTAGTTTAATTTCATTTGACAACTTGACAAGACAATCACCAATTGTTTAGTTCCATTTGAGTACGCAACAAGCAAAACCAATAAAAGAATCTCCATCGCAGAAGCACCCTTGTACATACAGTTGTACTATAATTGATTAATCAGTAATCACCCTTGCTTATCCATTAATCCTTCCTCTATTAAAACTAATCATCAAACACAGAAATCCATTCAATTCAATTCATACCTCCAATGGCGGAAATAATGAATAAGCAAGATGATGATGATGATGATGATAAGAGAAGACTACTAGTCCTGTTTCCAGCACCCTATCAAGGACACATGACACCCATGATGCATCTAGCAACCCTCTTACACTCCAATGGCTTCTCCATCACCATCATCCAACCTCAATACAATGCTCTCGATCCCACCACCTTCCCTAACTTCACTTTCCACACCATCCACGACGGCGTACCCAAACACACCACACCTGCCCCCAACGACTACACCGAGATTCTGTCAGTTCTTAACGCGAACTGTTCAGAACCCTTCAGGGAATGCTTGGGGGTGATTATGAAGGGAAGTTGTAGGATTATTAGGTGTTTGATTGTTGATCCTATGTGGAACTTCACTGCTTCTGTTGCAGACAGTCTTAAGCTTCCGAGAATGGTGCTTAGGACTGGCAGTGTGTCTACCTTTGTCGTCTACGATTCTTTGCAGGTTTTCAGAGAAAATGGCTATTTTCCACTTCATGGTATACTGTTCTTTACCTTCCTTCCTGTTCATGTATCGCGTTGTTTTGGTTGAGTTGGTTCATCGACTGTCGACTATAACAGGGAACAATTGAATCCATCTAAACAGATTGTAGCTCTTGTTTGGGATCCAAATCAGACCCATGGATCGGTTTTTTTATTCGTTTCTTCAAATATTAGTAGCAGATCCTGATCAATGAATAACATTTCTAAGGCGAAAATGTTACAGTCGCACCTTAGAACAGTAAGCTGTATATCTACTACACCCATCAATGCTCGTAGAACAGAATGCTTAAGATATAGCAGCACTGATAATTTTCTGATTTCTGTTCGAAAACTGTGTATCTAATGCTCGGTATCTGATTGTTTTAAATCTGTGTTTCAGAGGGTAGATCAGAGGAATCACTGCAGGAGTTTCCGCCATTCAAGGTTGGAGACCTGCCACCAGAAGTACAGCATGAACTAATTGACACAATAGTGAAAGAGACCATTAATTCACAAGGACTTATCTGCAACACGTTTGAGGAACTCGAACTGCATTCACTGGCTAAAGCTCGCGACCTCCTCTCCATACCCATCTTTCCAGTGGGTCCGCTGCATAAGTACTCCCCGACTTCTGCACCGAGCATATGGACACAGGATCAAACATCCATTTCATGGCTAAACACACAATCTCCAAAATCTGTACTGTACGTGAGTTTCGGTAGCCTAGCTGCAATCAGCGTAGACGAGTTTGAAGAGATCGCGTGGGGACTGGCTAACAGCGAGATACCTTTTCTATGGGTGGTCCGCCCTGGGTTGAATGAAGGGTCGAAAGCCAGTGATGTATTGCCAGAGGGTTACTTGAATGTAGTCAAAGGAAGAGGGCACATTGTGAAGTGGGCACCTCAGTTAGATGTACTGTCTCACGCGGCCGTGGGAGGGTTTTGGACTCACTGCGGATGGAACTCGACTTTGGAGAGCATTTGTGAAGGGGTGCCGATGCTTTGTCTACCGTGCTTTGCTGATCAGGATATGAATGCAAGGCATGTGAGTGATGGTTGGAAGATTGGGTTGCAGTTGGAGAAAGGGATGAAAAGAGATGAAATCGAGAAGGCGATAAGGAAATTGATGGTGGAGGAAGAAGGTGTAGAAATGAGGAGCAGAGTAACAGCTCTCAAGGAGAATGCTAGTCTTTGTTTACAGAAAGGTGGCTCTTCATACAAATCTTTAGAAAGTCTCATTAGCTACCTCTCAACAATTTGATCTATTCATTTCTCATGTACTTGTGCCAACAATGAATAATAACAACTACCAATATGTTAGTGACTTTGGATCACAAATTCACAACCCATTTAAGTGTATTCGGATTTTCAAACTAAAATTGATGTGAGTTTGAGACTGATATAACATGGGTCTGGAGGCACAAAGTGCACGCTCGTATAATTAGACTACGAGTTCATTAGTTAAATGGATAGCTTGGGAAAAAGAACACTTTACAAGTTGGTATGAATTATTTGCAAGTACAAAACACAGTTACAAACGATCATTATCGGGATTTGAGACTTTGGAGTGAAGGGTAAAACCGTAAAAGTACTTTGAAGAATTAAAGGAAATAAAGAAGTTCATGTATTTATACACAACTCAATTGGGGTTCGGGACCCTAAACGAGGCTCTATGTTGGTTCCTACGTTGAAAAAAACGGTCAAAAACATGTCTGGATCCTTGAACAGTTGAACACCACCCAAAAGCCAAATGGTAGATCTCATTTTCGTTGAATGATAGGGAGGTCATATAAGTTTTTGTGTAAAATTTGACAACCTCTTAGTTTGTCAATATTTGTTTACATTGATTGTGAAAAGCATGTACTAATTGTGATACGACTAGGTGCGCTCTTTGTTAAACAAAAAAAAAGCAGGTGCTAGCTTTGACATTTCACTTTCACTGTCCCTTAATCACATGGGTGGGTCTGGCAGTATGCCTGTATCTGATTTCTCAAGTTCCCCTTTTTTATTCCTCAACCGTTGTCTATTTACGAAATTTATAAATCAACAATCACTTTCCTACTTCTAACTAGTTGTCTTATTTGACCAAAATGTCAACTTCTGAGCAATATAATGCATTAGAAAAAATCAATGACGATATAACTCTGTGTCAATACTCAATGGAGATATTTGAGAAACAAGAGAAGAAGATGAATCGCAGAGTATTGTTATTCCCTGCACCATTTCAAGGCCATGTAACACCAATGATGCACCTGGCTTATCTCCTCTACAACAAAGGCTTCTCCATTACTGTCATCCAAACCACTTATAACCCTCTTAACCCAACTCACTTCCCTAACCTCACCTTCTGTTCCCTCGACGACGGCCTGCACGAGGCCTACCTCAACTCACCCCCTCCCGACTCCTTCAAGGTCCTCTCTGATCTCAACTCCGCCTGCGTTGAACCCTTCAGGGTTTGCATCTCTCAGATTCTCAATGATCAGGACCCTGTCCCTGTTACCTGCCTCATTGCCGATCCTGTTTTTGTCTTCTTAACCAGCATTGCTCACAGTTTTAATCTTCCTAGGATCGCTCTCAGGACCGGCTCCTTGTCCTCCTTTCTTGTCTACGATTCCCTGTCTTACCTCCGTGAAAAAGGCTACTTCCCTCTCCAAGGTACCTACTTCTTCATTCCTCTTCTCATACTTTTTAACATTAAGGCAATGGTTGTAGGTCCAGAAATGTTTATATACTCTTATATTCTGCTTTGCTGAATTTCAGAAAGCAGGTTAAACGAGGCGCTGGTGGAATTAGCGCCTCTGAAAGTGAAAGACCTTCCTGCAGAAACACATCACGATTTGCTAACTACAATGTTAAATGAGACCAAGACTTCCCAGGGAATGATCTGCAACACCTTCGAGGAACTCGAACCAGATTCATTAGCCACACTTCAGCAGACACTTTCTGTCCCCATCTTTCCTATCGGTCCATTACACAAATACTTTCCTGATTCTCAAGTGAGCATTTGGACACCAGACCAAACATCCATTGCCTGGTTAGACTCCAAAGCGCCAAACTCGGTACTCTATGTCAGTTTTGGGAGTGTAGCATCGATAAGCGAGGCTGAATTTCTTGAGGTTGCGTGGGGACTGGCAGACAGCCAACAGCATTTCCTGTGGGTGGTTCGGTCTGGCATGATACAAGGTTGTTCAGACGATACTGATAGCTATACGTTGCTGCCCGAGGGTTACGAGGAGATTGTGAGGGAAAGAGGACATATTGTGAGATGGGCACCACAAGCAGAGGTTTTGTGTCATCCTTCAGTAGGCGGGTTTTGGACGCACAGTGGATGGAACTCGACTTTGGAGAGTATTTCTGAAGGGGTTCCTATGCTTTGCGTACCGTTCTTTGGGGATCAGTCGATCAATGCACGATATGTGAGCGATAAATGGAGGATTGGGTTGCAGGTAGAGAAGGGTATGAAAAGAGAAGATGTAACAAGGGCAATTAGGAAATTGATGGTTGATGATGAAGGTAAAGAGATGAGGAATAGAGTCGGTGCATTGAAAGAGAAAGCTGATGTTTGTCTCATGGAAGGTCACTCATCTCATAAGCATTTCGATAGGCTAATTAACTACCTATTAGCCATGTGATTTGTATATATATCAGCAACATAACACAATTATGATGTATAACACAATTATCATCTCATGGCTCGACAACCAACCCCCTATACGAGAGGTTTCACGATAAAATTATCGTGAGATGGTCTCACAAGAGAGTTACTGATGAATATTATTTTTTTACAGTTGGTACTTTTACTTCTTCACAGTCTGCACTTTATAACTTCTCACAAGTTTATCCTTATCATTTCTTTCCACTCATATTTCTCTCTTTTGTCATTATCATCTGATTTTATAGTTCCGACAAAAAAACTAGTTCAGTTTCTTAATTTTGTGAGGATTAGTACCGAGTATAAGTTAAGGACGAATATAATGCTCTCAAGAAAGACTTGCCAAAAAAAATTTAGGATGCAAAACCATAAAATTAATTTGAACGTTAGGTTGATATGTATAACCAATATATAGTTAGTTAAGTTAGTTACAGTTAGATAAGCTTGGTTATAACTAACTGTCTAACCTCTATGTACTATATATACTGATACACATACACATGTAAAGTTTAGAACTTTATGATTCATATTAATAAACACATATATTTGAGATGGTATCAGAGCGCTAGTTTTTCGATTCAAGAAATTCCGCAAAATTCCAAACAATTGTTTAACAATCCTCATCACAATCTTCATCATATCCATCACTCACTCTGAAATTCTGAAAATCTTGAAAGATGAGTTCAGGAAACAACAACATCAATACCAACAATAACAACAATAATTCGTCATATGATTACTATGATGATCCGCTTTACTTGTCCTCAGCTGATCAGCCATGTTCGCAATTGGTGATCAATCTCTTTGATGGGCATGATTTTATGGGATGGAAGCAAGATGTATTAATGGCTCTTGCATCTACTAACAAGGAAGGCTTTGTAGATGGAACATGTGAAAAGCCAGCAGCGAACAACAGAAAACATCACCAGTGGATTCGATGTGACCTAATGGTGATGCGCTGGATCTTGAACTCTCTAGATAAATCGATTAGAGAGAACCTGAAGTATGTCAAGTCTTCAAAGAATCTATGGGATGAACTTCTCGAAAGGTATGGAGTGGCTAATGCGATCGAAATATATCAGTATAAGCCAAGGAAATTTATCTTTAGTGGATTACTATGGGAAGCTCAAGATTCTTTGGGAAACGCTTGATTCGTTAAATCCGATTCCAGTATGTACTTGTGGTGAAATTACTGGTTGTACATGTTCGCTGATGAAAAGAATAACTCAGAGGGAGGACAATGCAAAACTCATCCAATTCTTGATGGGTTTACGTAGTAGTTATGACAATGTTAGGACTCAAATACTCTCAATGGATCCTCTGCCAACAATCAACAAAGCATTGGGTTTATTGCAGAAAATTGAGCGACAAAAGCAGATTATTGATCAGGCAGATCCTTTAAATGATGCTTCGATTTATGCTGCATTCAGGGCTATGGAAGCAAAACGTCAGAACAACAACAAGAGTAACAAGAATGCTGGAAATAAGGCTAAGGTTGGTGATAAGTACTGCAGTCATTGTGATATGACAAATCATGATTTGGATGAATGCTTCTGGATGATTGAATGCACGCATTGTGGCAAAAATGGGCATAAAATTGACAGTTGTTATAAGTTGATTGGATACCCGAATGATAAAAATGGGAAGAACAAGGGAAAATCTTTAATTTTGTAGGAAAAGGGAAGAACAAGAAGAGTGCACATAATGTAGATGTTATTGAAGGTTACTCTCCTCTAGACAGTCAAGTTTTGGGTGCTAATCATGAGCTGCATCAGACTGATAATGCATCACAAGCTGGAGTGGTGTTTGATGCGAATGCACTGGATGGATTGGTAACTTCTGTTATAGATCAGGTACTGCAGAGGATGAATGACAAGTCTACTGCTAACTCTGCTGTAAATTTGAATGCTAGTACCTCTAGCTTCGCTGGTATGATCCCAATTCCTGTCAATTCTTCCATTGCTTCTAACATTAGGCAACCAGTCATACATGACTGGATTATCGATACAGGGGCCTCAGATCATATGTCATATAATGCTGAAATTATGCATAATATCAGGAATTTGAATAAGCCATTGTTAATTGGACTACCAGATGGTAGGGTAAAAACGGTTACAAGAATTGGAGATGTCAAGTTAAACAAGAGATTAACTTTGCATAATGTGTTACTTATACCTGATTTTAGGCAAAATTTAATGTCAGTTGCAAAACTAATTGATCAAAACTCAGTATTTGCCATGTTTCTTGCATCTAAATGTGTGTTTCAGGATTGTTCAAGTAATCAAATTGTTGCTTCATGCAAAAGGATAGGAGATCTTTACAGATTTCAAGATGACAAAAATGAAAGAATACTTAGTCTTGTAGCATCAGCTATTGATAGGATTTTCAAATGTAAAACCAATACAGATAATGATGTACTAGTAAATTCTGTCGATAGTATGAATACTGAGTTGATACACGCTAGATTGGGGCATATGGCCTTTGATAAACTCAAATTTGTTGAACATAATAAGAAATTTTCAAAGCCTGATTTGTGTGAAACCTGCATTCTAGCAAAGCATCACCAGTTTCCTTTTCCTAAAAGCGATTCTCATGCTACATCTAGCTTCAATTTGATTCACATGGATGTTTGGGGACCGTACAAAGTTCCATCTATGTCAGGATCGACTTATTTTTTGACTATATTAGATGATTATTCGAGATATACTTGGACTATGTTGTTCCAGACTAAAGACCAGGTATATGACCTGATTAAAACGTTTATAGCTCATGTCAAAAATCAATTTCATGCTCAAATTAAGACTATTAGGTCGGATAATGGGACTGAATTTCTGTATAGCATGTGTACTTCTTTGTTTAAAGAATTAGGCATAGTACATCAGACTAGTGTAGTAGGTAGACCCCAACAAAATGCAAGGGTAGAGAGAAAGCATAGACATTTGCTTGATACTGCTCGAGCACTAAAAATTCATGCTGGTCTTCCTGTGAAATTCTGGGGTGATTGCATTAAGACTGCTACTTATTTGATAAATATTATGCCTTCTTCTGTGTTAAACTGGAAAACACCGTATAGTATGTTGTATGGCAAGGAACCTTCGTATACAGGTTTGCGGGTATTAGGATGTTGTTGTTATGCAACTATGCCCCCAACATACAAAGATAAGTTTGGGACGCGAGCAAGAAAGTGCATATTTTTGGGATATCCTCACACTCAAAAAGGATATAGACTGTACGATCTTCAAACACGCAAAATATTCGTGAATAGAGATGTTATCTTCAATGAAACTTCCTTTCCTTTCAAACCTGAGGATACAGGAACACGTTCTCAGCTAGTTTCAACTGTCTTGAGTTAGTGAATCCTGCAACTTCTACTCTGCTAGTACCCGCATCTGGACCTGCATCTACATCTGCAGAAATACCTGCAGGGATACCTACTGGAGTACCTGCATCTGCATCTGCAGGAGTACCTGCATTCGCGTCTGCAGGAGGCGGACCATCATATACATCCACAGAATCTGAAGCACAGCCCAGAAGGTCTACAAGGTCCAGACAAATTTCAGTCAGGTTGCAACCTTACCATACATCCTTGGGAGGACAGCAGCCTTCCGTTTCAGCAGTCAGTGCGTTTCACGCTGCTGTGTTGAAAGAGCTTGCTGAGTTTGATCCTGAGTATGTTTCTAGTGTGGCGAATGTTATGTTGGAACATGAGCCTCAGACGTTCAAGCAAGCTTGTAGAGATCCAAGGTGGATTGAAGCAATGCAGAAAGAAGTTCAGGCGCTTGAGAGCAACCATACATGGGAGATTGTAAATCTGCCAGATGGTCAGAAACCTATAGGTTGTAAGTGGATTTTTAAGATAAAATACAAAGCAGATGGGACAGTTGAGAGGTTTAAAGCTAGGTTAGTAGCGAAGGGTTATAATCAGGTAAAGGATAAGGACTATCGAGATACGTTTTCTCCAGTTGCGAAATTTACAACAGTAAGAACTGTGTTAGCAGTTGCTACAGCACAGGGTTGGGATCTACATCAATTGGACATTAACAACGCGTTCTTGCATGGTTACCTTGATGAGACGGTATATATGACGCCTCCTGAAGGGTATGAAGTCAATAAGGGTCAAGTATGTATCCTCAAAAGGTCTCTTTATGGGCTCAAACAAGCTTCAAGACAATGGAACAAAGAGCTTACTAAGTATTTACAACAGGCTGGGTTCACGCAATCAAGACAAGATTATTCCTTATTTACTAAGTTTGATGCAATATCCAAAGCATTTACCATAGTTTTAGTGTATGTTGATGATGTTTTGATAACTGGCAATAGCATTCTCGAAGTCAATACACTTAAAGCTGGGTTAGATGCCGCATTCTCCATCAAGGATTTGGGACTCATGCGATATTTCCTTGGTCTAGAAGTATCCAGAAACAGTTCTGGCTTGATGATTAACCAACGCAAATATATACTCGACATTCTCAAAGATATGAACATGGAAAATTGCTCGGAGACTCAATTTCCTATGCCCAGGGGTCTGAAGTTATCGACAGAAGAAGGTGACTTATTGCAGGAACCTGAGCAGTACAGGAGATTGGTGGGCAAGTTACTATATCTGAATTCTTCAAGACCTGATATTTCCTACTCAGTCCAGCATTTAAGTCAGTTCCTAGGTCAACCAAGACTTCCTCACCTTCAAGCCGCTGTACATGTACTGAAGTACCTCAAAACGACTATCAATAAAGGCTTGTTTTACAGTGCCAGAACAGACGCCAACTTGACAGCTTTTAGTGATGCTGATTGGGGTCAGTGTGCGTTTTCTTGTCGATCTCTCAGTGGTTTCAGTGTATTCTTAGGCAATTCGTTGATAACTTGGAAAACGAAAAAACAGAAGACGGTGAGCAAGAGCACAACAGAATCTGAATACAGAAGCATGTCATACACCGCCTCAGAATTAGTATGGGTGGATAGTATATTGCAGGATCTACGAATCAATGTACCCAAACCAATACCTCTCTACTGTGATAACAAAGCAGCAATGCATATTGCACAAAACCCGGTATTCCACGAAAGAACCAAACATCTAAATATCGATTGTCATTATGTAAGGGACAAACAAGAAGAAGGATTTTTGTTGACACAATATGTAAGAATTGGGTTGCAATTAGCAGACGTCATGACCAAGGCGCTGGGAGCAGAACAACATCAATTTTTGTCATCCAAGCTTGGTCTCATTGGTTTAGATTCAAACCCAAGTCCAGCTTGAGGGGGGAATATAACCAATATATAGTTAGTTAAGTTAGTTACAGTTAGATAAGGTTGGTTATAACTAACTAGAGGTGGCACTTAGTCGTGCCGAGCCGGGCTTCGTGTCGTGCCCGGCGGGCTTCGTGCCTAGGTGGGCCGGCCCGGTCGTGCCTAGACCCGGGCTCGTGCCGTGCCCGGCACGGAGCTCCAGCCAACCTTGCCGCCGAGGCACGGCCCAAGGCACGGGCCCAGTCGTGCCGTGCTCGGGCCGGGTCTCGTGCCCGGCCCGTCGTGCTATTTTCGTGCTCGTGCCCGTGCTTCGATTTTCGTGGCGGTTTTCGGGTCGTGCCTCGATCTACTTTTAATAACTTATATTATATTATATATATATATTTTTTTTAGAATATAGAAATGTAGGCTTATAAAGTATTGGGATTTTAAAAGATTAATAAGAATGATTATAAGAATGATTTGTGAAATGAAGATGGATGAAAGTGGGTTTTTATAGGAAAAGAAATGAAAAAAAATAGAGGAAATAACTCAAATAAGTAAAAGAGACGTTGGGTTGTTTTGGGGAATGGGGATAGAGGTTGGACAGGTGACTGTTGGGTCCTTGGGAAAATGAGAAATGAGAAATGAGAAATGAGAAATGAGAAATGAGAACTTGGGAAGGGGAATAGCAGTAAAGACAGCAGAGTAGCAGCACTGCAGCAGCCAGCAGCACGCCAACACTCAGCAAAGGCAACAGCAGGGGACCGTTGAAGCGTGTCGGGCCGGGCCGTGCCTCGGGCCCGCCGTGCCCGGGTCGGTCGTGCCTGGTCGGGCCAGCCCGCGTGCCTGTCAGCGGGCCGTGTCGGATCGGGCCCGATCGTGCCCGTGCCTGGCACGGGTTTTTCAGTCACCTCTTCGCCGCAGCCCGACCCGAGGCCCGGCGGGCCGTGCCCGTGCCAGGCCCGATTTTGCCCTCGTGCCGGGCCGGTCGTGCCTGGGTTCGTGCCGGATCGGGCCGGCGTCGGCGGCCCGGCCCGAAGTGCCACCTCTATAACTAACTGTCTAACCTCTATGTACTATATATACTGATACACATACACATGTAAAGATTACAACTTTATGATTCATATTAATAAACACATATATTTGAGAATATGTACCACTACACAGATATCTGTCATAATCGTAAGGCTAATATCAAGACAATATATTTTACTCTTCAATAATATTGGAGTCGTTATAACATTGTGACGGTACTAATCGGATACATCTGTCATATCTCATAAGGGATATTAAACTCATACGGATTATGGTAAATGTAGATTAATATGTCAATTTCTCATGATAATATTTTTGTACTCACTCCAATTTTTATTTATCTTCCATTTGACTTTTGGTGAAAAATAAGGGTGTAGAAATGTGTGACTCAAAAGAGAGGAAGGATAGAGAGAAATGTAGGGATAATTATAGACCACATGTTGATGACTCAAAATAGAAATAAAGAAAAAGAGTATTTCAATCTAATAAGAAAATATGGAAGAACAATACAATCGGAGGAAGTAATATTTACTTTAATTAACTGTACACACGTTAGAAAAACCGTATCAGTAATTGGGAAACAATCCAAATACGCCTTGAAACACCACACATACATACACTTGGCGGATGACTGGATGTATTTACTACAAAACGTGGCAATGAGGCTGGAATTGGAAGGTTCTGGAGAAAACCAGAAATGTCGCCAATTGTCCAGTGATCCCTGTACGTGTTAACGATCTTTCAAGAACTCCCTAGATAATCATCACATCCTCTTTATAACCTCTCACACCTTCCACTCTCTCTTCATCAACCAAATCAATCAATCAATCAACTAAATCTCACAGAATATTACTGTACAATCGTAAACAACTACAACACCAATCAACAACAATGTCGCTAATTCCAAGCATCTTTGGAAACCGGCGAGGCAACACCTTCGACCCATTTTCCATGGATCTATGGGACCCATTCCAAGGCGCCGGTGGATTCCCCTTCAACAACTCCCAAGCTCTGTCTTCTTCAGTTGACACCTCCGCCTTCGTGAACGCCAAGATAGACTGGAGGGAGACACCGGAGGCGCACGTGTTCAAGGCGGATCTGCCGGGGTTGAAGAAGGAGGAGGTGAAGGTGGAGGTGGAGGACGGCAAAGTGCTGCAGATCAGCGGGGAGAGGAGCAGGGAGAACGAGGAGAAGAGCGACACGTGGCACCGTGTGGAGAGGAGTTCCGGGAGGTTCATGAGGAGGTTTAGGTTGCCGGAGAATGCGAAGATGGAGGAGGTCAAGGCTAAAATGGAGGACGGTGTGCTCACTGTCACTGTTCCGAAGTTGGAGGAGAAGAAGCCTGAGGTCAAGTCCATTGACATCTCTGGTTGAAATCGATGTTCTAGGTTTTAGGTTCGAATCCCTTTCCCTTATAAAAGTAGTACTAATGTCTGATATGCGTGTATTTGGTCAGTTTCTTAGTTTTGTGTGAAATTTACGGGTATATGACTCGTGATGTATGTATGTATGTAAACTCGAATGTGACGATAATAATAAGTACGGAGAATTGGATTCTGGGTACATTCATCACTGTTATAAAAACAAGAATTGAACAACTGAGCATTACACAAGTAAAACAGGTTTTATAATGAAAGCGATAGAATGAGGGTGTGGAGTTTGTCAAGTGATTCATATGAAGAACCGCCATGGCTAACACACTTATCAGCCGTTTCTTTAAACTCGTCCACCCGTTTTCTAATCTCTTGATCTCCCATCAGTTTTCTGATCACCTCTTCAACCTGCGCTCTCCCGATAGTGTCTTTATCGACACGCAATCCGACCTTCCATAC
This sequence comes from Agrostemma githago, assembly GCA_958450325.1. Taxonomy (NCBI): domain Eukaryota; kingdom Viridiplantae; phylum Streptophyta; class Magnoliopsida; order Caryophyllales; family Caryophyllaceae; genus Agrostemma; species Agrostemma githago. Next base: position 1,446,889 of record OY288242.1, read on the forward strand.
ATCGGTCACGTGCCTAGCAATTGTCTTCTGGTCGGGGAACAAGCATGGCATACAAATGACAGGGACGCCTTCAGAGATGCTCTCCATGGCCGAGTTCCATCCCCCGTGTATAAAAGCACCTCCCACTGCAGAGTGCTTTAATACTTCCTGCTGTGGAGCCCACGTCACAATGCGGCCTCTTTCTCCCACTTTCCCCTCGAATTCTTCCAGGAGTAGTTCCGAGTTGTCTGTCCCGTGGACGAGGTCAGGTCGGATGACCCACAGGAATGAATGGTTGCTGCTGGTTAAACCAGATGCAATCTCTTCAAATTCTGCGTTGGTTATGGTCGCGATACTCCCAAAGCTGACGTACAGGACGGATTTTGGTGGTTGGTTGTCGAGCCAGGAGATGACGGGGGCTTTGTCCTTGAGGAGAAAGCTGCTGGCGGCGGTCGAGGTTTTGGAGTATTTGTGCAAGGGTCCGATTGGAAAGAGGGGAATGTCGAGGTTCTGTCTAAGACTTTTCAGCGACGGACCTTCCAGTTCTTCGTAAGAGTTGCATATCAACCCTGACGATGCTTTGATTTCTTCCACCATTGCAATTATTTCTACATCATAATCCAAATACCAGTCAGCTTCATATTCGATTCAAATATTCAATTACTTAAGATAATATCATAATAGCAATGCAAGTTCTTAGTCAGCCTCGAGTTTATCAATCAGAACTTTGTAAATAAGTACAAGTTCTTCGATTGTGCATGTCATTGGGGTCGTAATTAAACTGTCGTACACTACATTTAATTCATACTCCGTACATTGTCTTTGGATTCTTGCAAATAATGATTTTTGTAATAATAAATGTAATAATAACTTTAAGATGGTAGTGCTGTTAATTAATGAAGTGAAGCTAACCTGGGAAAACAGGGTAGTCCTGATGTTGGTGCACATCAGGGGAACTCAAAATGAGCAAATCAGCAGCAGTGGAGGTGTGAAGCATGATCCTAGGAAGCTTGAATTCCTCAGAAATCGACCTAGTAAACACCCACAACGGATCCGTTATCAAGCAACCTACATTCTTCTTCTTTGTCTCGCTGTCGTTCCCCAGAATCGAGCCTAAGCAATCACGAAAAGGCTGTTTGGAGTTAGAATTAATGGCAGCGAGTAACGCGACAGGGTTGCTAGGGGGTGTTTCCATGGCGGCTACACCGTCATCAATGAAATGAAAGGAGTAATGAGAAGAGAAGTTTGAAGGGTTGGGGGAGTTGTATTTGGTAAGAATGAAAGTAACGGATAAACCCTTGGAATGAAGGGCTTCTGCTACGTGAAACATCGGGGTCATGTGGCCTATGGCGGGTAATGGAAAAAGTATCACTCTTCTCGTCTTCTCCATCGTAATTAACTACCTGACTATGAAACGTAAATTGTTTGATTGATTGATTGATTTCAGGGGTGTGACCAATTTTATAATGTGAATTGACGACTGGTTTGCGTAGGGATCAAGGTTATATTTTTTTAAGTTGAGGTGTTGAGTGTTGACAGTGAGCAAGTGCGCATGCTGGTTTGGGTAGGGACAGAGTACACAAGAGACAAAGGAAGAGGAAAGGAGCAGCTAACAATTGTAAGGTGGAGCGCCCAAGTCTCCATTAAATATGGATCTGTATCAGTTGATTCTTTCTTCGCAAATTATAGTATACAATCATTATACTGTACAACGAATCTTAAAATTAAAAATTTGTGGTAAAAAATTATCACCTTAGGTTATTTCGTGACACTTTGAGTTAAATAGTGAACATTTTTTAATACAAAAATGTGGTAACTATTTATTTGAAAGTGGTAATTAACGAGCCTAAAATGGTCACTTTTTACCGTCACTTGCAAATAATTACTGCCTCCATCCAATTTTAATAATAATGAAAGGTGAAAGATTGTTTGGTGGGATTCAAGATGTCAAATCATAAAAAGTAATCAATACGAAGAGAGTATAATGGATGAATAAGGAAAGTTTTGAAGTGGGAAAATTTTAGTGAAATTTCCTTTTAAGGAAAGTGGGAAGATCTTAGTGGGGTGGAGGGAGTACAATATTTCCTCTTTTGGTTGATTTTTGTGGTCCATATCATTTCTAACCCCACATTTTCTCTCAAATTTCATTTTCCACCACATAATCTACCTCACCCTTAATTTTTGTGTCACTCTCCATGAAGTTTAAAGTTGGATGGAGGTAGTACTATTGTCACACCGGTACAACAGTTGTACACTATAATTGCTATGAAGTACTCACCCAGTCTCAATAATTTTTTTATTGAATAAATTATTTCATTAATAAATATTTCAGTTCACATTTATTTTACAGACAAATTCTAACATAATGAGAGAAAAGTTAATGTTTCGTTCAAAAAAAAAGTGAACTATTGATCTGAATGGAGCAAGTATAATATCCATATTTTCCTAAACCAAAAAAATACTCTATATAAAAAGTTGGGGTACGTTGCAGATCAATGGTAAGTAAAGGAAACATTTGAGCCATTCCTGGAATGAAAAAGTTGGAGTACTAGATCGCATCAGATTGCTTGCTGGAAACAAGCAATAATTATTTAAGGGATTATTGTGAAATCTGCATGGGATGATCTCGAATCTTTGATTTAGGTCTCGTTTTGTTTGGGTTGGTGCCACTTCTAAGTATTGTTTCATGTCGTCGACATTTCAGTCGTAGTTCAAGCCTAAGTAACACCTCATAAAATTTTCGGTCGTCATATTTTTTTTGGACTACAAATTTTCAAAAAAACGTGGATAACACTTCAATTTGAGGTGTTTTCAACCGACATTAGTTTATTGCGTAATTACACATTTAAACGTTCTCTGTTGGAGCTAAAATTTTGTGTGCGCGTAATATGTGGCCTAGGAAATACCCCGTAAAATTTTCGGCCATATTGTTTTTGGTCTTCGAATTTTCAAAAAACGTGGATAATACACTTCAATTTGAGGCGTTTTTGACCGACATTAGTTTATCGCGTAAAGTTGATGTTCTTTATTAGAGCTATAATTTTGTGTGCGCGTAATATACGGCCTAGGTAACACCACGTAAAATTTTCGGCCATGTTTTTTTGGGATCCCAAATTTGCAAAAAACGTGGATAATATACTTCAATTTGAGGCGTTTTTGACAGACATTAGTTTATCGCGTAAAAAAACCATCAAATGTTCTTTATTGAAGCCAAAATTTTGTGTGCGCGTAATATATGGCCTAGGTAATACCCCGTAAAATTTTCGGCCATATTTTTTTTGGACTTCTAATTTGTAAAAAAAACGTGGATAATACACTTCAATTTGAGGCGTTTCGACCAATATTAGTTTATCGTGTGATTACACCATCAAATGTTCTCTTTTGGAGCAAAAGTTTTGTGTGCGCGTAATATACGGCCTAGGTAACACCTCGTAAATTTTTCTGCCATATTTTTTTCGGACTCCAAATTTGCAAAAAAACGTGGATAATACACTTCAATTTGAGGTATTTTTGACCGACATTAATTTATCGCGTAATGACACCATCAAATGTTCTCCGTTGGATCTAAAATTTTGTGTCGACGTAATATATGGCCTAGGTAACATACCTTAAAATTTGCGGCCATTTTTTTTAGGATCTTGAATTTGCAAAAAACGTGGATAACACTTCAATTTGAGGCATTTTCGACCGATATTAGTTTATCGCTTGATTACACCATCAAATGTTCTCTTTTGAAGCTAAAATTTTGTGTGCGCTTAATATACAGTCCAGGTAAAACCCCGTAAAATTTTCGGCCATATTTTTTTTTGGACTCCGAATTTGCAAAAAAACGTGGATAATACACTTCAATTTGAGGCGTTTTCGACCGATATTAGTTTATTGCGTGATTACACCATCAAATATTTTCTTTTAGAGCTAAAATTTTGTATGCGCGTAATATACGGCCTAGGTAACACCCCGTAAAATAATTCGGTCATATTTTTTTGTTCTTCGAATTTCATAAAACGTGGATAATAAACTTCAATTTGAGGCGTATTTGACCGACATTAGTTTATCGCGTAAAGACACAATCAAATGTTCTTTGTTGGAGCTAAAATTTTGTGTGCGCGTAATATACGGCCTAGGTAACACCCGTAAAATTTTTGGCCATATTTTTTTGGACTCCGAATTTGTAAAAAAACGTGGATAATACACTTCAATTTGAGGCGTTTTCAACCGATATTAGTTTATCGCGTGATTACCACATCAAATGTTCTCTTTTGGAGCTAAAATTTCGTGTGCGCGTATTATACGGCCTAGGTATGACCATGTAAAATTTTCCGCCAATTTTTTTTTTGGACTCCAAATTTGTAAAGGAACGTGGATAACTTCAATTTGAGGCGTTTTCGACTTATATTAGTTTATCGCGTGATTACATCATCAAATGTTCTTTTTTGGAGCTAAAATTATATACGGCCTAGATAACACCCCGTAAAATTTCCGGTCTTATGTTTTTTGGACTCCGAATTTGCAAAAAAACATGGATAATACACTTCAATTTGAGGCGTTTTCCACCGATATTAGTTTATCGCGTGATTACCACATCAAATGTTCTCTTTTGGAGCTAATATTTTGTGTGCGCATATTATACGGCCTAGGAAACACCCCGTAAAATTTTCGCCCATATTTTTGTCCTCATGCCATTCAGATGAAACATTACTAGGATAAAACTGTGAAAATTTCAAAATATGCATGTTACATTCTAGCGCCCGTAAACCGTATCTACTCACTACCAAGGCCGGCCCAAAGGAGTACAATATGGTTCTTGTAATCCGGTTCATACAGAGTAATACAACTTTGACAACCCGTGTTAACAGAGATCTACTAATGACTCACAAATCTCGATTTACCAACAAAATGAAACCGAGAAAGGAATTGAATGCAGTTTCACCAGCTGTTACTGGTGTGTAATTGATGTCACCCATTTCTCCAGGTAAGTTGCTTTACCCAGTTTACCATCTAACTGATCTTTTCCTCCTGCATGCATGCAGTAAATTAAACATGCCACAGATTAAACCTACAAACTGTGTTCAAAATAAGCATCAGCATCTCGCGTTCAGTTTACGAAAAATGGTCTGCCCTTTATACTGTATCCTGCTCTTACACATTGCAGTTATCATCATCTCGCAATCCCCCTTCGTTTCTTCACAGAATAATACTGGCAAATTTTCTATTGGGCAATCGCTCTTAGCCAACTCCAATGGGTATGGGTCTTCAATTCTATCTCCGTCAAGTGATTTTGCCTTCGGCTTTCATCAGTTTCCTAATAGTACTAATCTCTTCTTACTGTCCATTTGGTATGCAAAGATCCCTGCTGACACAATCGTGTGGTATGCAAATGACGGTAAACCTGTACCAAAGGGATCAAAACTAACTATAACAGCTGATGACGGTCTGATTCTCAATGATCCTCAAGGAACTCCTCTGTGGAATACTAGTCAGACTGCTGCTGTCAGTTACGGTTTCATGAGCGATACAGGCAACTTCATGCTAAGAAGTAGCAGCAATGATATAGTAGCAGCTTTGTGGGAGACCTTTAATTTTCCAACAGACACCTTGCTTCCCTCACAGGTTTTGGAGCAAGGAACAGAGGTCAACTGTCGGGTGTCTAAGTCTAATTTCACTGCAGGGAGGTTCCAGCTGCGCTTTCAAGATGACGGAAATCTCGTCCTTTATACTAGGGATGTAATTTCCAATATAACCTACACTTCTTATTATTCTAGTAACACAAGTGATGATGTTAATCTGGGAAATGTAGGGATACAAGTGGTCTATAATGAGACTGGGGATATGTATATCGTTAAAAAGAATGGTTCCAGGTTTGATTTCATGAGCGTTCTGACTACTACTCCTAAACCCTCCTCTATAATTTCTATCCTATCTCAAACTTAACAGCCTTCTGCCTTTCAAAAAAATTGAGGGTTTAGGAATATAAATATCCCATAATACAAATGAAAAGACGGAATTGCCCTGACTTAAGTGAAATGAAAAGTGAGTAATAATAAGGGCCAATTCGTCATTTAGCTCACAAAATAAGAACACCACCCAACTAAAATCAATTGAGAGTGAGAGATTGAGAGCTGGTGACTGGAATGGAGGCGCCGTCGATACGCCGGAGTAGTTGGCCGGAAATGATGGAGAAAGGGCGGCGGAGCACGTCGGATGAGGTGTCGGCGTCTGCTGGTGCTGAAACGGAGCAAAGGTGGTTGAACGGCGTCGGAATCTGGCCGAAGATGGAGACGCGCGGTGGAGCAGTTGGTGGCGATCCGGTGGCTGCCGGTGCTGCGTGACTGAGGTGAAGACGGAGGTTGGAGGAGTATGGTGTTGTGAATTGGTGATTGATTGATTGATAATGGAGCTTGTGGATTGATTGATAAAGAAGATGGAGTTGAAGAGAAAATTGGATTGTGATGGAGTGAAGAACAGTGATGATGGAATTGGAATTCATGGCTAATTTTGAGTTGAAATAGAAATTGAGTCAAGGGAATTGAATTTGGGATGGAGAAGAAGACTTAGAGTTCTTGCATAAGGATTTGGTCAAAGTCGGGTTTGACCCGTCTTTCTCGTCTCGTTTTTTCCCGGGTTGGTACCTACAATATCAAAATAACTCGAGCAGCACCAAAATTCTAAGAAATATGCTAAAATGATATTATTAAGCTAGACTCGACTAATAATCAAAATTAAATGTAAAATGACTAATTACTAACAAATCGGATAATAAAATTGATCGAATAAGAGTAAAAATATGGTGCAAAAACCGGTAAAATAGCGTGTTATCATCACTGCATAGTTATAATACAATAATCTTCCTTATTCGGAGGAATGTAATACAAAGTACTATCGTTTTTCATTTCCTTATTGAATGAATGCTCTTGTACTCAGAGCCGCACTGCTATTCTCAATCAAGAGCAGTATGTTGTTGGTGAAAAACATCAAAAGTATGATGCAAGGTATATAAACATTTGACCTGATTCAGGAACATTGTGCCTTCAAACTAAGACGGTCTTACAAGTGAAATCACGCCAATTCCCATTCTTTTTCATTCGTAACACTCGTCATACTCAAAATTATTCACACAATGACTAAAAAAATGTTAACAAAAATTGCATATAGTGGCAGAACTGGTCATTGTGAGGTATTAGTGTGGCGATTTAGGTAGTGACGGAAGGAAGAAGAAGGATTTTTCGGGGTGGATAAATTTCAGAACATATGTACAGTATGATACGAATTTGCAGCGGAATTAAATGAAATAGATAAGTGATCCTCGAATCAGACCTATGACTCGATTGATCGTGATTGGAAAGCTAGACCTATAGCTCGACAATCGGGAACTCAAGAACTAGGAGACGCGTCCTAATAATTGAGGGCGAATTACCTCGATAATTCTAAGAAATAAACACAACTGTTTATATTGTTTTGTTTCGGGAAAAATGCCTATCATTCTCAAAAAGATCATGGCTATAAATAGCTCATGAATTAAACCCAGAAGAGGAGTTACAGAGAACTCCTCATTAGCCTGCAAATAAAAGCTAAACCATAAAAATAAATAAACTAGCTTAAATGGGGTATTAAACATCCCCTTATTAACTCTTCTCGTGTTTAACGAAAGATGCACACAAGAATCAGTCCATGCTCAAGTAAGTCCAACCCATGACAACAGACAAACACAACGAGCCATCGAACCCAAATAGGCCTCGGTTCCAATTGTTAGTACGAGATTATCATTCTCCGGAACAACTTTATCCATCTCCGTATCATCCCCTCTCCCTTTAAAAGGAATTGTCCTCAATTCGGTTATCCCGTCATCATCAAGATACGGGGAGAGGTCACCAACATTAAATGTTGCGTGAACTCCATAACCGCCCGGAAGTTCCACTTTGTAAGCGTTATCGTTTACCCGTGCTACCACTTTGGAAGGCCCTTCGGCTCTCGGCATAAGCTTATTTTTGCGCTTACTTGGAAAACGATCCTTTCTCAAATGAACCCAAACCAAATCACCCTCCACGAACAACTTAGGTCTTCTGTTTTTGTTTGCCTTCCTCTTATAACCTTCATTCACGGATTTAATCCGTTCACGAACCTCCTGGTGCAATTTCATCATTGATTTCAATTTGGATTCAGCATCCTTGTGGACTAACTCGTCCTTTGGCAATGGAATCAGGTCCAAAGGTAGATACGGGTTAACTCCGTAGACCAATTCAAATGGCGAATGACCTGTGGCATGAGTAGGCGATCGATTGTAAGCAAACTCGGCGTGAGCAAGCTTAACGTCCCAATCTTTCTGAGTCTTACTTACCAACCCACGTAGTAGCGTCCCCAAAGTGCGGTTCGTGACTTCCGTTTGCCCATTCGTTTGAGGATGATGCGACGTACTGAAAAGCAGTTTGGTACCCACCTTTCTCCATAGCGTATTCCAAAAGTAACTCAGGAACTTAGAATCACGATCCGAGACGATGGTTTTTGGAATGCCATGTAAACGCACAATCTCCCGATAATACAAGTCAGCCACGTTTTGGGCATCATCGGTCTTGTGACAGGCCACAAAGTGAGCCATTTTCGAGAACCTGTCAATCACCACCATAATAGCATCCTTACCTCTCGGAGTACGAGGCAACGCAACAATAAAATCCATGGAAATGTCTTCCCAAGGACGAACAGGAACTGGCAGTGGCAAATAAAGTCCAGGCTTGAACGAGCTCTTAGCCATATGACAAGTCACACATTTTCCGACTATGCTCGTTACATCTCCTAGCATTTTGGGCCAAAAAAAATGTTCCTTCAAAACTTCCAGTGTCTTAGCCACGCCAAAATGCCCAGCTAACCCACCTCCATGCGCCTCTCGCACCAACAATTCGCGGACCGAATGCTTGGGAACACATAAGCGGTTACCTTTGAAAAGAAAGCCATCTTGCAGTATATACTCTCCATACGCACCAGCAGTACACTTCTCAAACGTATCCCCAAAATCAACATCATCACGATAATAATCCTTCAAAGTCTCAAATCCAAGCAAACGAACATCAAGAGTAGAAAGTAACGTGTATCTGCGGGATAAAGCATCAGCAACTATGTTGCTCTTACCATCTTTATACTTCGACGAGAAGTGAAAAGATTGTAAGAACTCGACCCATTTTGCGTGCCTTGGACTCAACTTCTGTTGTCCATTAATAAATTTCAACGACTCGTGATCCGAATGCAAAATAAAATGATTCGGACGTAAGTAGTGACTCCAATGATCGAGAGCTCTAACCATGGCATAAAACTCCTTATCATAAGTACAATAATTTAGCCTAGCACCACTCAATTTCTCGGAGAAATAAGCTATGGGGCGCTTTCCTTGGATCAAAACAGCACCAATACCCACACCACTAGCGTCACATTCGACCTCGAAAGGCTGAGAAAAATCGGGCAACGCCAATATAGGAGCAGTACATAATAATTCTTTGATTATTTCAAATGATTTTTGGGCGTCTTCCCCCCACACAAATGTACCTTTCTTCAAACAATTAGTAATGGGACTAGTAACGGTACTGAAATCACGAATAAAACGCCTATAGAACGACACAAGGCCATGGAATGATCGTACCTCACTTATCGTTTTAGGATTAGGCCAAGACTTGATAGCTTCGATTTTAGATGGATCAACGGACACCCCATCTTTCGAGACCACATAGCCTAAAAAGACCACATTATCCACTAGAAATGAGCACTTCTCCAACTTCCCATAGAGTTTTTGGGATCTAAGGGTCTCAAATACCTGCCTCAAATGAACTAAATGCTCATCTATCCCCTTGCTGTACACTAATATATCGTCCAAATAGACGACGACGAATCTGCCTAAGAATGACTTAAACACTTCGTTCATTAGCCTCATAAACGTACTAGGGGCATTCGTGAGACCAAATGGCATAACGGTCCACTCATACAACCCGTGTTTTGTTTTAAAGGCTGTCTTCCACTCGTCTCCTTCACGCATCCGAATTTGGTGATACCCACTTCTTAGGTCAATTTTTGAGAAAATAGTAGACCCATGGAGCTCATCTAACATGTCATCAAGTCTCGGAATTGGAAACCGATACTTAATGGTGATGTTATTAACAGCCCTACTATCGACACACATTCTCCAAGTGCCGTCTTTCTTTGGGACAAGCAAAACAGGTACAGCACATGGACTCAAACTTTCACGCACATAACCACGACTCATAAGTTCATCAATTTGTTTCTGTAATTCTTTAGTTTCTTCCGGGTTACAACGATAGGCAGCTTTGTTAGGCAATGATGATCCCGGAATTAGATCAATTTGGTGTTCAATACCACGAATAGGAGGCAAACCTGGTGGTAAGTCTTCCGGAAATACGTCACTGAATTCAGCCCACAAACCGGCCATAGGACTGTCTTCACGAAACATCAGGCCCTTCACCATTTCCTCCTTAGCTAAGAGCAAATACACCGTTTCCCCGTGATCAAGAGCCTGCTCCACCTCTCGTTCACTGGCCAACATCGCAAGATTGGGCCTCTTCTTCGCTTTTGTACTCATCGACCGAACGGCCTGAGAAGACATTGGTTTTAGTACGATCTTCTTGCCTTTGTCTCTTAATTCATATTCATTGCTCCTTCCCCTATGTACGACATCTCTATCGAATTGCCATGGACGCCCCAACAATATGTGACAAGCGTCCATAGGAATGACGTCACACAAAATCTCATCCACATACGATCCCATCGCCAAACCCACTCTCACCTGTTTCGATACTTTCACACTATTCCCGTCATCAAGCCAATGCAACGCATATGGTTTAGGGTGAGTAGTAGTGACTAAGCCTAATTTCGACACCATTTCTGTAGAGGCAACGTTAGTACAACTACCCCCGTCGATGATTACACTACACCATTTATCCTTGACTTGGCATTTCGTATGAAACAATTGGTCTCGCTGGTCCGACTCGACGGGTACAATTTTGGTCTGTAATGTTCTAAGAACCAAGGTCGTATCATACGTCGGAGCCTCATACCCTTCCACCTCTTCACTCTCCTCATCCTTATCAAAAACAAAGACGCCACCCAACCTTTCTTCCTCCTCAAATAACTCCTCACGACACTCTATAGCTTCCCTTAAGGTCACTATCCGTTTGTTTGGGCAGGCACTTTTATAATGCCCAAAACCTTGACACTTAAAACACCTAACTTTGGCTAGGCTTGTTTCTTTAGTTGTGCTGGACAGTTTAGGGACAGTGGTGGAGTTATTATGTCCTATGGTACTAGGAGACGAGACCGGGTTGCTACTAGACCCGATTAATTTCGAGGCAGATTCGGGATTAGACCAAGATTTGGTCTTACCAGTATCCGAACTCGAGCTTCCCCCATATTTTGTTTTCCCTTGGTTCTCAAGTTTCAAACACAGTCCACAAAGAGTATCGAAATCAGAATAGGGGTATAATTCTACGACATTAGCAATATTAGAATTCAACCCTCGCAAAAATCTCGACATTTTCTGTTCCTCTATCTCCTCTAATTCACCCATCAATGACAAATTTTCAAACTCATCGATGTACTCACCTACGTTCAATTTCCCTTGTCTAAACTCAGCAATTCTACGGTAGGTAGTAATTTTGTAGGTCGTTGGTACTTACCTTTTACGAAGTTTGCGTTTTAGCGATTCCCAAGACGCAATTTTGTCCTTCTTAGCCCGCACACGTTTAGATTTTAGCCCTTCGAACCACAACGATGCTCCTTTTCCCAGTTTCAAGATCGCGTACTTACACCTCTTCTCGTCACTAAGATCCTTGAAATCGAACATGCGCTCTATTTTTCTTTCCCATTCCAAATAATCTTCCGGATTAGTGCCTCCTGTGAACTCAGGAAGATCAGAGATCTTGAACTCGTCGGGTTTGGAACGAGGACCAGTTCGTACCCCTGTACGCAACAAGTCTCGTAATTGACCAAGCGACATATTGTCATCGAATTCGGCCATGTTTTGGGATGAATTTTTTTTTTTTTTTTTTTTTTTTTTGATTCACGGAAACAGAGAAAACAGGGACCTTCTCGATTTTGTGAAACCAAGAATCCGAGCTCTGATACCACTTATGATACGAATTTGCAGCGGAATTAAATGAAATAGATAAGTGATCCTCGAATCAGACCTATGACTCGATTGATCGTGATTGGAAAGCTAGACCTATAGCTCGACAATCGGGAACTCAAGAACTAGGAGACGCGTCCTAATAATTGAGGGCGAATTACCTCGATAATTCTAAGAAATAAACACAACTGTTTATATTGTTTTGTTTCAGGAAAAATGCCTATCATTCTCAAAAAGATCATGGCTATAAATAGCTCATGAATTAAACCCAGAAGAGGAGTTACAGAGAACTCCTCATTAGCCTGCAAATAAAAGCTAAACCATAAAAATAAATAAACTAGCTTAAATGGGGTATTAAACATCCCCTTATTAACTCTTCTCGTGTTTAACGAAAGATGCACACAAGAATCAGTCCATGCTCAAGTAAGTCCAACCCATGACAACAGACAAACACAACGAGCCATCGAACCCAAATAGGCCTCGGTTCCAATTGTTAGTACGAGATTATCATTCTCCGGAACAACTTTATCCATCTCCGTATCACAGTAATAACGCTGTCAAATTAACCGTAAATTAAGTCTTTGCTGCCGTGAAGAATTGCACTCAAACTTTTCCAAGTCCGCTGTAATCAAGTTTTTTGTCAAGTTAAAAATATTGGACTTTGGCTATCAGTCATCACGTTGCCGTAAGAAAGGGGTTGAATGTGTGGTGCAGTTCTTCTGATGTTCATCGTCCATTTATCCAATGGCCCCGGGTTCACTAGCAAACACCACATACAGTTGAGTGACGGAACAAACGTGAGATGGACGATGGAGATTAGAAGAAGTGGCAATACATACTGATAGATGACAACTTGATTGCAGCAAAGACTTTTCTGATGTTGCTCAGTCTTTGATTTTTCCACAATATATACTACTGTACTTGTCTACAAAATAAGCATCATCATCTCACATTCACTCTTTACCAAAAATGGCCTGCCCTTTATACTCTATCCTGCTCTTACACATTGCAGTTATCATATCGCAATCCCCCTTCATTTATTCACAAAATACTAGCAGCAAATTTCCGATAGGGCAGTCTCTCTTAGCCAAATCTAATGCTACTGCAATTGTGTCTCCGTCAGGTGATTTTGCCTTCGGCTTTCATCAGTTTCCTAATAGTAGTAATCTCTTCTTACTGTCTATTTGGTATGCAAAGATTCCTGACACGATTGTGTGGTATGCAAATGGAGGTAAGCCTGTTGCACAAGGATCTAAATTAACTATAACAGCTGATGACGGTCTGATTCTCAGTGATCCTCAAGGAACTCCTCTGTGGAATACCAGTGCTGATTTCAGTATTCTAGCTGCTGTCAGTTACGGTTTCATGAGCGATGCAGGCAGCTTCATTCTGAGAAGTAGCAGCAGTGATATAGTAGCTGTGTGGGAGACCTTTAAATTTCCAACAGACACCTTGCTTCCCTCACAAGTCTTGGACGCAGGCAAGGAGGTCAATTGTCGGGTGTCTGACACTAATTTTGCTCCAGGAAGGTTTCAGCTGCGCTTTCAAGTTGACGGAAATTTCGTCCTTTATACTAGGGATGTAATTACCGATAAAACATATGATGGTTATTGGGCTGCTAACACATATGATAAAGGTGATGATCCGGGACATGTAGGGAAACAAATGGTCTATAATGAGACTGGGGATATCTATATAGTTACAAAGAATGGTTCCAAGGTTGATCTCATGAGTGATACCACCAAATCAAGCAAGGATTATTATCAGAGATTAACGGTGGCGTCCAATGGAGTACTAAATTTGTATTCCTACTCAAAAGCTTCAATTGGGGACTCAGGAGCCGCTTGGTCCGTGATTCAATCTTTACCTGATAATATATGTTTGAATATAGAAGCGACGTCTGCCCCTGTAGCCTGTGGATATAACAATATTTGCAGTTTGGATAATAATCAACAGCCCGTATGTACTTGCCCTCCTAAATACTCTCTCACGGATCCTAATGATACTAGTGGGAACTGTGGACCTGATTTCAAGCCGGAAGTGTGTGAAAATTTTAAAGGCGGCGTGGAGGATGAATACGAGATGCTCCAGCTTAAGAGTACAAATTTCCCGAAAGGATTTTACGCGAATTCTGGGAATTCAATTGGTGAAGAGGAATGTAAGAACTCTTGTCTGACTGATTGCTTTTGTGCTGCTGTCATTATCGATCCTTACGGTTGTTGGAAGAGAGGGCTGCCTCTTTCCAACGGAAGACAGGGCAGCTGGGAGATAGATACGGTTTGGCTTAAGGTAGTATCTGGTAATGCTACTAATGATCCAAACAATCAGTTTATCTCTCGAAGAAACGGGAGATATAAGAGGAGCCCTGCAACTACAGGAATGTTGGGTGCCTCTGCATCTGTCATTTTCATTCTTGTAACGGTCATCGTCTTAACAATTTTATTCTACCGTAAAAGAAAGAATTCTACAGGAAATGGTGATCACCAGACGGGATCTTCACTCGAGCACAATAGTGTGCAAAGGTTCCCTTATCGAACGCTTGAATTTGCCACAAACGGGTTCAGTGAAGAGGTGGGAAGAGGATCATTCAGCGTGGTTTACAAAGGAACAATTGCAGTTGGAGATGATTCGACCACTGTCGCTGTTAAAAAGTTAGATCGAATATTCATGGGCGCTGATAAGGAATTCACGGCTGAAGTGAATGCAATTGGCCTAACACATCACAAGAATTTAGTCAGGTTTATAGGATACTGTAAGGAGAACGATGATAAGCGTTTGCTGGTATACGAGTACATGCCTAACGGTACAGTTGCTGATTATCTTTTCACTGATACAAGGCCAGACTGGCTAGCTCGGATCAACATTGCACAGGGTGTTGCCAGAGGGCTCTTGTATTTGCATGAAGAGTGCACCACTCAGATCATCCATTGCGATATCAAGCCACAGAACATACTGGTTGACGACCACTACAATGCACGCATCTCTGATTTTGGGTTAGCAAAGCTTTTGGTTTTGAACCAAAGCCAGACTAACACTGCAGTCCGAGGGACAAAAGGGTATGTTGCTCCTGAATGGTTTAAGAACAAGCCGATCTCTGTGAAAGTTGATGTGTACAGTTTCGGGGTTCTGCTGTTGGAAATCATCTGTTGTCGCAGGTGCGTGTGTCTGGAAATTTCTGCAGTCGAAAGAATGGTTCTTACAGACTGGGCATACGATTGCTACCAATCTGGTAACTTGGATGCTCTTGTGAACGATGACATGGAAGCGTTGGATGACATGCCGAGACTGGAGAGGTTTGTTAAAATCGGCCTCTGGTGCATCCAAGAAGACCCGAATGTCAGGCCTACTATGCTGAAGGTTAATCAGATGCTTGAAGGAGTTGCTGAAGTGCCGGATCCTCCTTGTCAAACCTCTTTTTATGTCACTGCATAGTTATAATACATTATTAATCTTTCTTACTCGGAGGAATATAATACAAAGTACTATCGCTTTTCCTTTCCTTATTGAATGAATGCTTCTGTACTCGGAGAGCAGTATGTTGTTCTCGGTGAAAAACATCAAAAGTATGATGCAATCAGCCTGGAACTCACACAAAACCATGAAAAAATCCTCCAACTTGATACATACATAAACATTTGACCAGATTCACGATCATTGTGACTTCAAATTGAGACGGTCTTACAAGTGAAATCACGCCAATTCCCAAAACTATTCACACAGCGAGTCAAAAAAATGTAACAAAATTGAAAACCGTTTACTAATCCGACTTTTCAGAAGAGATCACTGAAAATGGGTTTTATCAATCATAACAAGACTAAAACCAAACTGTCTAGCAAAACATGATATCAACTGTGCCTGAATGACTTCATCACAGGGAAGATCCAAACTTGCCTCCTTTCTCAAAGATGTGACTTCTTTGTCTGCAATCCCACACGGCACAATATGCGTAAAGTACTTCAAATCAGGATCGATATTCAATGCTCGACCATGAGAGGTTATTCCATTCTGAATACGAACACCGATTGCACCAATCTTCCTATCTCCAACCCACACCCCAGTCTCACCCTTTGGTCCTGGTGAAGCTGTTACACCATACATAGAAGCAAGTTCAATCATCGTTAACTCAAGTTTTTCTACGTAACTACGAGCACCAATCCCGATTTCACGGAGGGAGATGATTGGATATAAGATAGCTTGACTAGGACCGTGGTATGTGACGTCTCCTCCTCTTTGTGTATAGTGAAGTTCGGCTCCCATGCTCCTCAAATCAGACTCGGATACTAGCAAGTTGTGGTCGGTCTTCCGTTTGCCAAGAGTGTATGTTGGAGGATGTTGCAAAGATAGAAGAGTATCCGTTATTTTCCGAGCCTTCCTGTCGGAAACCAGCTCCTCCTGAAGCTTAAGAGCACCCAAGTAGTTAAGGGTGCCCATCTTCCAAACATCAAGGCATCGACGAACACTCATACCCTGCGAAACACAACACCGGAGATCAAAAACTGTGTAATCCTGTTGAAAACATCATGAAACCCCAAACTACAACACCAGAAACCGAATGCATATACAGGTGAGAAACGACAATATGAAAGGCGAATTGGGGCAGACGTGATATTCCGACTGAGTTTGTAGACCAAGTAGAGGAGCAACGACCGTCAACTATCGAGGAATTTATGCTAGGAGGGTATGTATTTCTCGATGTGCCTTTGTCTAATTCATGTCTGTAATTCCGTTATCGCATCACTATAATCCTTCAGTTCCTTGCCTCAAAGATTGGGTTTTTCTGGAGCCGGAAAATCTCAAACATCAGAAAGTCTAGACCTAAACAATGAGAATGACAATCACTATCTCCAGATTTTCTACAATACCCAATATCCATCATCAAATTCCCCCCACCATATACAACATCAAAACAAGAAAAGAGAGAGACTTTAAGCTCAATCTACAGTAATGGAAGAAACCCAGTAAATCTTAAAGGCCATAAAAGGTAAAGATGGGAGCTTTGAGGGTAACAATGGCGAAAGTCAAAGACTTTAAGCTCAATCAATCGATTAATGGCAAATTGAAAGGAAAAGATTGGAGCTTTGAGGGTAACAATGGCAAAAGTCAAAAACTTTAAGCTCAATCAATCAATCAATTAATGGCGAATTGAATTACTCAATTGATGATAGGATGAATCAAGTACTCCTGATAAACAAGATGAAAAAGGTGAAAAGGGGGAGTTCTTACTTCATCACTTCATCAATGGTGAAAAGGGGCTTCAAGTACGTGATCCAAATCCACCCAATTGCATACAATGTGACAGGTTGCATTGTGATTTTTTTTTTCTGTAGTTTGCTCATATGTCTGATTGATCGCTTGCGTTTCCTATTTTCGGTTTGGAGCAACCTTTGAATGAGATGACCCGTAAGTTATAACCCGTATTTGATTCGAAACTTGTATAAATCTGACCCGTATAAAATTCATATTTTCCCAAATTCGGGATATATCCGACCCATATTTTACCCAAATCTCAATATAAACGATCCTGAAACTCAACCGTCTGATCCATTCGACAGGTGTACTTATAGCCGTGATGGTTATATATATCGACTATGGTATAGCAGTTGGTCTCTCTTGCGACGAATATGCGACGGATATATCCGTCGCAAACTTAAGACGGGTCAAGTAGATACCATTTGAGGGGAAAAGGACAAAGGCTCCACCCACCTCACTTTTGTCTTTACCCCACAAATGGTATCTACTTGACCCGTCATAATCCGTCACAGAGAAGAATTTGTGATGGTATAGAGACTGTGACAGTAAAATAGTGGAAGAAAATTGTTTTACAAGAAAGTAAGAAACCCAGAGTTTTGGAACACTTTGAACTTTGAAGTTTGAAGTAGCAGCTGGGTTTTTGGTGAAGAAGAAGAAGAATTCTATCAGAGTTTTTTGAAGAGGGCAACAATGGATGTGATAAAAACGCAGCAAATATCAACGAGACCAATAGAGAAGGTGGTGGTGCATCCACTGGTCCTATTGAGCATAGTAGATCACTACAACCGCGTGGCGCGTGACACCAAGAAGCGCGTCGTTGGTGTTTTGCTTGGTAGCACTTTCAAGGGCACCGTCGACATCACCAACAGCTACGCCGGTACGATAGATAACCCCTTTAGGGTTTCATTACTATCCTCTGTATTTTGGAATTAGGGTTTCTGAATTCGCCAGCTTACTTGTTATTGTGTTTTTCCCCTTTTCCAATTGATGCCTTTTTTGAACTTTCCCCTATTTCCAATTGAAGGTTATTTGTGTGTTACTGATGAACATTCTGAATCTAAACAATGTAGTACCGTTTGAGGAAGACGATAAGGACTTGAGCATATGGTTTCTGGATCACAATTACCATGAATCAATGTTTTCCATGTTCAGGAGAATAAATGGTTAGTCTTGTTTGAAATGCGTACCCGATATGAATGCTTGTTAAGATTTGCATAAAATTGATATCGCGATGTGTTGATAACCAGCTAAGGAACATGTGGTTGGATGGTATAGCACTGGTCCCAAGCTACGCGAGAATGACTTGGATATTCATCGATTGTTTAACGAGTAAGATACCTCAACTCTCTTGATGTTTGAGCATGGAATAGACTTGCTTGATACTTGTTGTGTGTCAATTTGCTCGCTTGTCTTTGATCTTATAGGTATCCCAAACACTCCCCAGCTATACTAATTCTAGTATCTTGACGGTTTTTGTTAAGTATTTAAGTTGGTTAAATGGTCTGTACTTATGGTTTCGGTGCATGTGTTACCCCTCACTTGTTCTTCTAATCTATGTGTACCCTCCTAGTCTCCACATTTACTGTACTCATCCCCACATCCCACCTTCATCACGCATCCCAAGCTACACCACCATTTGCCAAGTGTGCATCTTTGCATCCTCCTATCATTGCCTCCACCGATTCTACCTCTAGAATGCCATACTCGCGTTCCACCTTCACACACCACCTCCAGCTGTACTATTAATATTTGCATTTTCAAACTTCCCCAATCCACACAGTTGAAGTTGCTTGACCAGCGGAAGGTGGTTGGGGCTGCGTAGATGAGATATTTAGAGGGGGAAAGAGATAAAATTATCAATGATGATAGTAGTGGTAGGTCATATTGCTGGAGATGAAGATGGGTGTGGTTGGTGGTGGTTGTTGGGTGGTAGGTAAGGGTAATATCGTTATGGAAATCGGAAATTAAGGGGTTATATGGTCTTTTATCAAGTTAAGTTCAGCCCATAGATAGCAATATATAGAATTAGGTGGAATTTTTATAGTTAAAGTTTGTATGGAATCATTTGGACTGGAGACCGTAACATTATTGTGACTCATTGGCTCCACAGAAAACTAAGTTTGTCATCAGTGAATCTTAAGTATACTCCTTCCATATCTCAAGCAAACCTAACCAGCTGAGAAAGTGTTGTGTCTTATGAACTATGATTGAGACTTGCCACATTCAGGGAATATGGCGTGGAACATCCGTATTGACTGCATCACACTAGATTCGTAGCTTTATTGAGCTGGTTGTTTGGAGTACAAAAGAATAGAAGTTCCACTTTTTATTGAAATTTTATCTGCTTAGGGTTTGTTTTTTCTCATATGGACCAAATGCTGGAATCTTAGTTGAGAATACTATTTATTTGATGAGCACATTGCTCTGACTTTTGGACATGCTTTACTGTTAGCTTATTTTGCTTATCATAATTGTTTCCCTACCTTTACATCTGTTTGTGGTTTGACAGCTATGTTCCAAATCCAGTCTTGGTTATCATTGATGTTCAACCAGAAGAACTCGGAATACCTACAAAAGCTTATTATACTGTGGAGGAGGTCAAAGAGGTATATTGTATATAGATGGAAAGTATTATCAGTTGTTGATAGGCAGGTCTTATGTCAAATATAGTCTAGTCTAGCTTTATCTGGTTTCTGGATCAGTAAATAGTTCAGTGTAACATTATATGCTTTTGATCATCTAAATTGTTCCCTGTATTTGCATTGCATCTGTAGCTCAATGTCAAAATTTACAATATTCTATACACGAGTAAAGACTCACAACATTTTTACATGATCTGTGCTCACAGAATGCGACACAGAAGAGCCAGAAGGTCTTTGTACACGTTCTTTCAGAAATCGCTGCACATGAAGTGGAGGAAATTGGTATGTTTACAATGAGTATATGAATATGGTATACTAATTAGTGAGTAATGTTGGTTATGCTTTGTTTTCACATTATGTTGTAAAAATGGGGAAAAAGCATGCTTGTCACTAGACTCTGAAGCTTGTGACCGCTCATTTAATTGAAACTTGTGTTATCCATGCAGGGGTGGAGCACTTACTTAGAGATGTGAAGGATACAACTATCAGCACTTTAGCAACTGAGGCAATTCTTATATTCTTCCTAGTTTACGGTGCTTTCATAAAATAGGATTGACCCTTGTGCGTTGCTTTCTCTCAAGTTTTGGTTAGGCTGAACTCACATTTTTTTTTTTGCAATATACAGGTGACTGGGAAGCTTGCGGCCCTCAAGGGACTAGATGCACGTCTTAGGGAGATCCGTAGTTATTTGGATCTTGTAATTGATGAAAAGCTCCCTCTCAACCATGAAATACTATACCATTTGCAGGTTTGTCTTTCAGTTTTACTCCGTAGTAATTAGTCTATGCTGATATGATCTTTCTTCTTGTTGGTGATCCTCAATCTTCGTAACACGTGTTGTAGATCACCACATCTAGAACTTCAAAATTTCACTCTTGTTTGTGAACTCTTATTCCTTTGTTTGGTCTGACATTTCCTTAAACTGTACTCCGTACATCTTATCTGTTCGTGGGATTTCATGCAGGATGTTTTCAATCTTCTCCCCAATCTAAGTGTTCCAGAGTTAATTAAGGCTTTTGCTGGTATTGAGACGTTGATTTCGTTTATGGGATTTTGTTTCTCACAAAATTTCACTTTCATTGTTCATTTTGCTCCTGTTCATGCAATCTTTTATCTTGACTCTTCTTGTTCCTTCTTTTTCTGCAGTCAAAACTAATGACATGATGCTGGTTATCTACCTTTCTTCTCTCATCCGTAGTGTGATCGCTCTGCACAACTTGATTAACAATAAGGTAAGTTTCTGGAAAATATTGCCGTTAATGTTCTAGAAGTTGGTACACTTGGTAGATGGAGTAGCTTATCTTAATGATGTTGTGTCATGTGGTTTATAACACTGATTGTTTGGTTTAATGCTCGATATTCTAGATGCTTAACAAGGAACACGAGAAAGCAGAAGATGCAAAAGCAGTCGTTGTTGTTGTACCTGCTGCAGCAAGCTAAATGCAGAGACCATCTTTAGGCAGGCATTAGAAGTTTTTGAAGGGGATTCAGGAGAGTTCAGATTTCATCCCTTGTTGGAATGTTAAGGTGAAAATTTTGTCAATGTTTAAACTCATGAGAACGAATATTAGCATTTCTGAATGGAAATTTGCTTGTACTACCAAAGTCGCCTTTTTTGCGTAAGCTAGCTTGGGAAGGATGTATTGAAACGATGACCGTATGTATTAAAGATCTCATCGACATTTGATTTGTGCCCCCTTATTTTTAAAATAAAAGCAACAATGAGACGACAAATACATTAAGAAACGAAAGCCGAGTGATGGCATATGGAGAGTTGTGCACGAGCATTTGAATCTTCATGATCAACGTTGCTAACCCCACTAAATATTGTCGAAGCATAATAGTTGCGGAGTGACAAAAACCAGGTATACTTATGCTCTTTTTGAAAAGACCGTAGAAAGAAGACATGATAAGTAAGAGATAAAGTCTGCTATCAACGGAGATAAAATTCTTACACCTGGATGATCAAACCGCTTGTTTATAAGTCCAACATATCGAGAAGTCTAGAATGCCTAAAAGAATCAATTTCTCAACCAACCTCTTATCCATCGTTGCAAATAAACACCGTTTTCTGATGAACCCAACCCCGACCAATGGCCAAAAGAAAAACCCATAAAACTAAAAGAAGAGTAAAGCAGACAAACAAGGAACAAGGACATGACTATCAAAAGTTGTCCAGCCAGCACCCCAAAACCACAAAAGAGGCCAAAGACACTGACTTTGCCAACAACGACACTAATGATTTAGTAATCCCTCCGTTTCATTGATATCTTTCAAATTTTCTTTTTCAATCATTTCTTTGATTTCTTCCACTTTTCTTTTTTTCTATCACACCTCTCTCTTAACTAGGTGGCCCACCTACTTTACTCTCTATCTACTTTTACTTATTTTATTGTTTTTCTTAAGAAATGTGCCACTTTTAAGGTGAAAGAAATCATTGAAACGGAGGGACTACATTATTTGACGAGTTATCAAAAAAATTCTACTCATATGATTTTGCTGCATTGACTTCGTTTATGTGAGAATGTACTAATGTTTTAACCTTTTAAAAAAGGACTATATTCTTTATCTTGATCATTTATTTATCTTTAGTTTTATCATAAAGATAAGAAGATCGAGTAGAGAGGATCATTTATTTTTCCACAACCTCCATCAAGTGTTGCCAAAAGTTTTGTCTCAACAACGCACCTAATCCTACTTATTGTGCATAAGGACTTACTCGTACTTCATTCCTTCCTCTCTCTTTTCCAAATATCATAAAGGGTTTTTTTCTACGTTGTAACTTCCTGTTTTTCCGTTTTCTATCATGGACCCCTCCTATTTTCAAAACCCCTACTAATATCCCTGCAGTTGATTAACTTCATAAAACGTGACCTAATCACAATTATCCGTTTAATGCTCCGTTAATTACATGGCATGACAGTGATTCTCGGCTATGACATAACCAGTTTTGACGACATTGGCTTATATTCCCTCCATTTTCCCCAACTTTTCTCTCATTTCATTAATTTTTCCCATTTTCCTCATTTTATACATCAACTTCTTATTCTTTTTTACCTAATTGATTTTTCTCCACTTTCACCCCAACTTATTCTTTAGCTTAAAATAATGATATTTTATTGAGTTAAAACGAAATTAATTTAATCACATTAACAAATAAAGCATTAATGTTGCACTTAAAATAAAGAGTGAAAGAATTATGATAAAATGAAGGAAAAAATCAGAAATTATGCATGCAAAATTAGAATTAGAGAAAAAATAGAAGACGGAGATGGAAATTAATTAAGGTTTTTAAGTAGAATAATTGTAATTAGGTCACGTTTAATGAAATTAATCAACTACAGCCTACAGGGATATAAGTGAGGATTTAGAAAACAGGAAGGGTATATAGTAGAAAACGGAAAAACATGAGGGTACAACGTTTGCTTTTTCCCTACTTAGTTAGTCTCTTGTAAGCACAAAATGTGAATCTTCTTCTTTTCATAACTTCCACCACTTACGCCATAGTCAATGCTCCACTTTCAAACATCTTTTATGTCAGATATTCAAAACTTATAAGATTAAAAAATATACTCCCTTCGAGTTCTTATGATCTCCCCTATTTTCTTTTTTGGACTGAGTTTGATCTTCTTCCTTCTTTCCTTTTTAGACTATCAATATGTGGTTCACATTTACCCTCTCATTTCTCTCTCTTCCTCCTTCTTTTTTGAGCCACTCATTTTCCCTTCCTTATTAGTTTGATCTTCTTCCCTCTTTCTTTCTTTCCTTTTTAGGCTATCAATATATGGTTCTCATTTCTCCCTCTTCCTCCTTTTTTGAGCCGGGAAGAACACAGGAACTCGGAGGGAGTATATAGTTACTCGATTTTGTTCCTAGTTTGGTTCACATTGGTATCCAAGTTGGTTCATCATCAAAGCGTTTGTACAAAAAAAATAATGGGTGTTAGAAGGAGGTAGGTCGAATCGATCAGTCAGATCAAATTTCAATCATCACATTGACATTGTTCTTCCATGATCAACTACTTGATTTGCTTCTAACAGAAGATCCTATTGTGAATTTTAAAATAATGTTACGTTGCTTCTAGATTATTGGTACGTCTATCATAAACTCGAGAAATCAAAGACCAATAGCGAGCATGGATTTGCAATTTGCAAACGACAAATATAATTCAACGTCGATCGGGCAACCTTTCTCTTTCTAATATGAAGCAAATAAAATTAGATTTGGTGACGAAACAAAGATTAATTAAACTATATTTTGATGCCTTGTTTTCGTGCAAGGTGCGAATATATATTTAAGCAAATGATGTAAAGTGCATTGATTAATAACTCACAAAAGTCACTCATCATGATATATATCAACTAGATATTGTAATCCCTAATCTAACCTCTTATACTTCCTACATTCCATTTGATCACAAATTCTTGGAAGAGACGATCTCTCAGTAACTTAATGAGAGATCACTCTTCAATATCACTCTATGTCATATTCGTAACTTAAATGACAACTTTGTTTTGTATCTGTTTTTATAACAAGCGTACCCTCTTTATATTTGTATACTCTTTTAGGTTAATCGTACCTCCTTCTATTAGGTTTCGTACCACGGTTACTTTCATTTTTACTTGGTCTCTCAGTAAAGTAAAGTTAATGAGAGACCGTCTCTCAGGAGACCTACTCCCATTTGATTATTTACGTATTTTGAGTACTATCTATAGGTAGGTGAAATCGTCAATGTAACTTCTAATATATAAGATAAAATATAATCATGTACGATCTTGTTTAATAGAGTATGTTATACATATCAATATTTATAATTTTTAGAAATACGTAACTAAAGATATAGACAAAAGAAAACGTGCATTGAAAAATATGAAAAAGTAAATGAAAACAATTAAATGGATCTACCTCTTATGAGTATTGTATTAGAAAGTAGATTAAGATAAGACATGAGATTATAAACCCTAAATAAGACAATAATAGACATAGCCTTCGCCCTAATTTTCATGGGTCAATGTGCTTCATTCATCCATATTATCATACACAAATTTTTACTTGTGACGGCAATATCCGTCGTGTGACGGGTCAAATACTATCCATTTGGGTAGATAAGACAAAACCAAAATGTCTACCCATATTTTGTCTTATCTACCACATGGATAATATTTAGTCCGTCACAAGCAAGACTTGCTGATTATCATATGAGTACATACATATGCATGGCAACAAATATGTGAGTACATATTGTCACATGAAGCATCAAGTCTAACGATTTAACATCCTTGCTACATACACGACCGAGTAGTTTAAATTACCTATTCAGGACTGCGATTGAGGCAAGTCATTTGTTCGATTGGTAAAGTTTGGCGTGAAAAAATTTGACTTGGTTCGATTCAAGTACTCAAATATAGGGTCAAACGTCAATTCACTCCTCACCAAAATACTCAATAATCGGCTCACTCCTCTTCAAATTAGTTTACGGCCCATGTAATGTTAAACTTAATTTCACAATTCATTATCATATCCTAAGTCTATACTCTATATATATATCTCTAAACCTCTAAATGTGCATCTAGTTACTCAAAGTTTCAAACGCTACGTTCAGTCAGATCAAATCAAACATTATTTGAATATTTGATTCGAAAAATCAAATCAAATCAAATAACCAGCCTAAAACTAGGTTCAAATACCAGCCTAAGACTCTAACATGAGAGTGATTTTTTTGTTATGAACGAGGGAACCCGCAGCCGTTACCATTTTGGTGCGCTCTGGGTAAACCATCGGGTGTACGCATATTCTACAACCCACGCACACTAAGATAAACCACAAGTTCGCGCTTGCAGGGGCTTGAACCAGAGACTCTTGGACCAATGACCACAAGTTTTAACCACTAGGCAACACCCTTATGAGCGAGAGTGATTATTATTCCTATATTTGTTTTGGAAATTTATACTCCTACCGGAAAGAAGTGGGGCTATTGCCATATGAATACGGAGCATTTTGTTTTTACCCGATATAATGGATACAAACAAAAGTTCAACAAATCATAGTTTACCCTAAGACTAAGACTTTATATACGGAGTACTCCTCATAGTTTCTATTTTCATCCTTCTTCCCATTTTCTTTACCTTTTGAATTGTATTTTTAATCAATTACTCGTATTTATTAGAGTATTTTCTTTAAATATAAATTCACTATCTTTCCATCTACTTCGTACTCCCTCCTTGTAAGGGACTCGAAACCCAGCTGCTGCATTTTTGTGAGATTCGAACCTAGGTTTGTTGAACACAAGGTCAATCATGTAACCAATCTTATCATCTCATACTTAATGTCATAGCTCAATGGAAATTTTTATACGAAGTATATTATATTTAAACTATTTCTCAAAACTTTCATTCTTTCACTTATAGATTATTCACGACACATTGCAAATATTTGTCTTAAATTTTTCCCATATAATGAAATTAGTTTATTTAATTTGATAATAATTTTAATAATCGTGTGATAAAAATATGATTTAAATAACCATTTTTTTACAGGATTCATTATTCATTATTATATAAAAAAATATCGTAAAAATAGTATAAAAATGTCGAAAAAAATAGAGCTTCCTAACTGAAAAATACTAGGTCCGCAACTGAGTATTTGTGTCCAAATTCAATGGAAAAAATGGGAACTAGAAGCGAATAATACGTACGAGTATGACCTAAAGAGAGAACCAAGTTGCCATTTAAGGAGAAAACAGAGGCAAGTTGCGTAAAGTAGAGTATGCATAATTCCTTTCAGAGGCAGCAATTAATCAAAGTTATAAGGAAAGCAACTAGCGTGAATACAACGAAACAAACTACAAAGGACGTAAGGTCACCATCCTCGCCTATAGTGTCATCTAACCCCAAGTCCGAATCACTCATATCATCACCACTTTATACGTGATTTTATCATTTTTACTTCTTCATACCAATAATACATTTGACTTATTATTCCGGCAGTAGATCAGAGGATTAACGTACAGCCAACTGCAAAAATCAGGTGATCCACAAGCCTTGATTAATTAATCAAATGGTTGGTATAACCGTTAATTAACTAGTTGCTGCTCAAGTATTGTCATGTACTCATGTGTATACATTATACAATGAAGTCGAATCTGATCTCTGTACAAGTACAATACATACATACGGACTAATTTGTTGATTTTGTACCACCATTAAAAATCTACAGGCAGATTTTTGTTTTCGATCCCCCAGTTATCAATAACAACATTTACAATATCAAGTTGTCCCGGGTTATTGTTGAGAGTGATGCAAAAACCGTGATTGATAATGCTGTGAAGACGGGGAGCGGAGATAGGAATCAGATGGAGGGGTTACATGTTTTGGATTTTATTGCTTGTTTATGGTCACATATTAAGAGGACTGGTTTAATGTTGTGGCACGTCACATAGCCAGGTTGTGCGCGAGAAGTGGAAAGGAGATATATTATAAACCCGACTTTCACCTAAAAAAACATGTACGATATCAATGTGAATAATACGGACAATATAAATTGATTTAACATGCTCCTCAAATGTTATTTGGAGGCTCACTGTACCAAGTATGTTTTGGAGGTTCTATTATATTACGTACTCGTATATACCAAACATCATATTTATAGGCTATTTTGTAAAATAATACTCTGATCTCTCCATCTCATTCACTAAGTATTTTTAAGTAAAGACAAACAAATGAACGAGACAGATTGAGTACTTCGTATAATCGACCCAATTAGAAGTACTATCCCACATTTTTAAAGATGTTTCACATTTCTATTTACAACAATACAACATTAATATTCTCGCTAAAAACATGGTCAACAGAATCAAGAGCCTATGAGCAAGGAAACTCGCTTATGCCGGAAGAGTGACTCTCATAAACTCTGACATGAACACACTTCACTCTTACTTGACAATTTTTTTTCCTATCCCTAAGGTCGTGAGGCCGTGACTAAGATTTACTCCCTCCGTTCCAATGAATTGTTTGCCTTTCTATTTTAGGAATGTTTTTTATATGCAATTTGATATTTCTCATGAGTTTTGCTCCACATGTCACTCACTCATTGGATCCCTTACCCTTGGTACCAAAATGAAAAGCAAACAATTCATTGGAATGGAGGGAGTAAGAGAATAGAAGCTATGATAAGTAGTCCGAGTATTTTCACACACTTTATCCCTTGTATTTAGCTCGATTTTAGTTGTTATTTGCGCTCTTTTGAACGATTTCATTAGCTACCTTGTGTTTTTTCAGTTGTTTGCATGGTTTTATCGGTTTTGTATGATTTTTGGCATTATTCCGTCTTTTACATTTAGGTGCAACGCTACGAAAACCCGAGCCCAGTGTATGAGCTAGGAATCTAGATGACTAAAAGAGAAAAAAAAGTCAATAAACATGATTTAGTTGGATTTAACAAAAATCTAAATTCAAATTCACCTTGTAAAATATCAAAATGAAAGTCTGATTCTCAACTGCAACATAATAGAAATCACAACTTCTTATTTGCGACGGTCATATCTGTCATAAACTTGTGACGAGTCAAATAAAAGAGGGAAGACAAAAAAACGATGCTTGTGAGATAGCACATGGATTGTCTTTTCCTACCTATATGATTATATTTGATCCGTTATAAATATGGGAGTACTCCCTCCAAGTTTCTATGTTTTTCCTTTTTTCTCTTTTTGTGGAAGATAAGGAACAGAAATGTGTGACTCAAAAAAGGGAAAAAAAAAGAAAAAAAAAAGAAGATAAATATGAAACATATATTAAGTGTCGGAAAAGGAAAGAGGGAAGAAGATCAAACCCATTGAAAAAAAGAAAAGAACACTTAAACTTGAAAAAAAATGTATGTGACGGATATACCCGTCATAAGTGAGACTTACTAATTCAAAGTGAAAATGCGTCTTGGTTTACACTTTACAGTAAGAAATGAAAAGGAGGAGATGTGGTGTGGCCCTTCCCTTAACCTAACAGGCCACGCCCATACATAGAGTCAGTCTCATACACTGACAACATCATTTATCTATGGATCACCCCTGTCTTCATCTCCGACTCTATCTCCCTCCTTTTCTCTCTCCCTCTCCCTAGTACGTCATTCGTTGGCCAACTTGGCAAAGCTCCGCACTCTTGTGTGAATTCTGTCTATATCCGACACAATTAATTCCCCCAATAAACCCAAATAATATCCCCCCAATCCCCAATCCCAAATCACTCCCACTTACCTTCTTCATCTTTATCCATCCATCCATGCCGTCTTAGTTCTTGATTTCCATTCCCACACTTTAGAGTTTTTCTAATCCATCAATGGCAGCGGCGGCGGCTAAGCGAGGTTCCATATTGATGTCGGACGAGATAATCGAGTGCGTACTACCGCACATCGAAGATCCAAGAACGAGGGCGTCAATATCAGCGGTGTGCAAGCGGTGGTTCGACCTGGATCGGTGGAGTCGGCGCCACGTGACCATCGCGCTCTGCTACACCACCACACCACAGAGGCTCCACACCCGGTTTCCAAATCTGGAGTCGTTGACGCTCAAGGGGAAGCCCAGGGCAGCCATGTTCAACCTTATCCCGGAGGATTGGGGTGGATACGCTCGCCCTTGGATTAACTTCATCCCTAATTTTCCCAAGTTGAATTCCATTCATCTTAGAAGGATGATTGTCACTGATGCGGATCTTCGTCGTATCGCCTCCGTTAAGGCTCCCGGTTTGGTGTCCCTTAAGTTGGACAAGTGTTCCGGTTTTAGTACCGATGGTTTGCTCGCTATCACCCGTTCTTGCAGGTTTTTTACTTCCCAATCTTCATTACAACCAACTTATTAATTCCATGCTACAGTATAAAGAATTGAAGGAAAAATAAAGAAATTATTAAAGTACAACAAAAAAAATACTACCTCCGTCCCACTAAGATTGTCACGTTTCATTAAAATACTCCTGGGACAATCTTTTAGGACGGAGGGAGTATATCAATAAGAAAATAACGAAGATCATGGAAACTAGGAGGGAGTATCTGTATCTTTTTAGTCATACAGTTAGAGGTTGGAGATTGATTGATTGTTTTTACTTTCTAGGGATTGAAGCAGTATTACTGGTAATCAAATGTTTTTTTTTTCTGACGAAATATTACTTGGATTTTGTTTATTTGTTTGTGCTTGATTAAAATATTTTTTATAATGAATATGAAAGACAAATAAATGAACGATACAGGTGAGAAAGTACATAGTTAGTGGCATTACAATTACGATTATAATTGAGGGAGGAGTCGTATTATTCTGAATCACTAGATCAAGACATTCATTTAAGGGAGTTAGATTCATTAAGTTAGAGGTTGGGGATGGAGTGTTCTAGGGGAATTAAAGAGCTGATAAAGTATAGTAACTGGGAATAGAAAATCAAATCTCATTTTTTTTTTTTTATAAGAAAATAGTACAGTAAGTCTTTCGTGAGACTGTCTATTTTGTACTCTATATAATCGTAGAGAGTTCTAGAGTAGTTTGAGTGTAGTTTTATCTTTTGACCCTTTGGTTGATGTTTTTGACTTTTGTTTAATTGCAGGAATGATTAAAAAAAATAAAAAATAAAAAATAAAAAATTACTTTCATAATGATTGAGCTTTATTTATATTACTATTACTATTACTATTACTCCTTGCTTAGTCAGTTAGTCCTTATTATTCTGGCCGTGTAGATCATTTATGTATCTTTAATTTTGAGTAAAAGATAAAAAAAAATGATTGTAAAGGAAACAATTTATTCTTATTTTCATGAGAAGTTATTTTTTGTATCTATTCTTTGCATCAAATCTATGATGGATTTTTGTTTCTTTATACTGTATGCACCAAGTATATGGTACTGCATTTATTAGGATACCAGCCCATCTGGGGAATTTTATCTATACATTTAATTGGATTTTTTTATTGCATATCCTAGATT
Organism: Agrostemma githago; assembly: GCA_958450325.1. NCBI lineage: Eukaryota > Viridiplantae > Streptophyta > Magnoliopsida > Caryophyllales > Caryophyllaceae > Agrostemma > Agrostemma githago. The sequence continues at coordinate 1,477,832 of OY288242.1, forward strand.
TTTTTTAATGGAGAATAAATTGCGCATTTTATTTATTTATTTATTAAGATTGTACACTTTTTTCAAGTGGGGAATAAGTTTGGGAAATTGAAGATGTTAAAAGGAAGGTCGATCATTAAGATTTACAAGCACAAATTCTTCTTTACGATATTCATATCCGACATAAACTTTGTGACGGGTCAAATAAAAGAGATACGACAAAAAAAACATGATGCTTGAGGAATAGCACATGGGTTGTCGTCTCCCACCTATATATGATTATATTGGACATGTTATAAATGTGTGACGGATATATCTGTCACAAGGAAGACTTATTGACAACAAGAAGACTTGTTTATTGATTGCTTTGTGATTACTCGTACTTGTACCAGTAGTCCAGGACACCTTTGTTTGCAATTGTAGCTTTTGTGATGAGTGATAGTGGAATGTGAGCAGTTTCCCTGACTTTGCAGCTTTCACTTTGTTTCAAGTTGTTGTATCTGTATTGGCCACTTCTGTGGACGTTGTTTGTTTGATCGATATTAATGGCTCTTACCTCCAAATCTGTCATTAGTCTCTGACAAATTCTTGTTTGTGACGGAACTATATATATCATAAGTACCCACTGTAATTTTGTAGGCCATTGCATAGATATTTTTTTCATTTTTTTGTCAAAAGACCTTGATTTTCCTGCCCAACTAGTATTATACTATTACAACATCACAATTGATATGTGGTCCAAGAACAGGCTCTATTAAGAGGAAGGTCCTGGAAAAATTAATTGAATGATGGGGTTTGAAGTAGAGTTTCTTTGATCAAACGGAAACGAGAGAAGGACTGACCCTTATCATGTCAGTTGAATAATTGTAGGGTATTTGGTAACCAGTAAAAAAGCCAGGTCGGGTCATCTTAGAAGTCATCAATGGTAGGATATGCATACTAGTCACGAGCTGCTGTGTGATCATCTGTTTATTCGCTAGACAATTGTTTACATTCCGTTCTCTTTCCCATGAAAATTTTTCTGTAGTACCTTGACGTTTACGCTTGATTTGGCAATTGCAGGAAGTTGAGGACACTCTTTTTGGAAGATAGCACTATCACTGAGAGGAATGGTGAATGGTTTCATCAGTTGGCATCGAACAATACCGTTCTTGAAACACTAAACTTCTACATGACTTTTCTGGAGCAAATAAGTGTGGAAGATCTGGAACTTCTAGCCAAGAAGTGTCCGAATTTAATCTCTGTCAAAATTGGTGACACGGATCTAGTACAGCTTCGTAATTTTTTCCGATCAGCAACGTCATTGAAGGAGTTTTTTGGGGGTTCATTTTCTGAAAACCAAAACTATACAAATATCTCATTTCCTGCTCAACTGAGTTCGGTTGGTCTAATGTACTTCCAAAAAATCCATTTGCCTTTACTTTTCCCGATTTCTCATTCACTGCAGAGTCTAGATCTTGTTTATGCTTCGCTTTGCTGTGACGGCCACTGTGATCTCATTCGCAGATGTCACAATTTAGAAGTTTTGGAGGTATGTCTTCATTTTAGCTATATTTTTACCACCTCAAGAATCTTCAGGCAGGAATAATGCCAATTTTTTTTCCTTGTTGATATGTCACATTTTATAGTTATGTTGAGGTGAATACAAACAATTAGTCCTCTTTGTATTGTATTTTCGCTCTTACCTGCCCTATCTGTCTTTTTGACAGACTACTAATGTCATTGGTGATGAGGGATTGGAGATTGTATCTCAAAGTTGCAAGAAACTGAAAAGACTTCGTATTGAACGAGGGGCAGATGGTGCAGATGAACATGGAGTGGTGGAATACTCAGGTATAGTTACTCAAAGGGGGTTGATCGCCATAGCAGAGGGCTGTAGAGAACTGGAATACCTTGCAGTCTATGTTACCGATATAACAAACGAATCCTTGACACGTATAGGAGCAAACCTGAAAAATCTAGATGACTTTCGTGTTGTTTTGCTCGATAAAGAAGAAACAATTCCTGATCTACCTCTCGACAACGGAGTAAGAGATCTTTTACAAGGCTGTCAAAGTATGAGAAGATTTGCCTTGTATCTTAGGCAGGGAGGCCTGACTGATGTTGGCCTAAAGTACATTGGCCAATACAGTCAAAACATAAGGTGGATGTTATTAGGCTTTGTGGGAGAGACCGATACAGGACTTCTAGAATTCTCTCGAGGCTGTCCAAGCCTACAAAAACTCGAGATTAGAGCATGTTGCTTCACAGAACGAGCACTGGCTATCGCAGCGACAAGACTAGTTTCTCTGAGGTACATGTGGGTTCAAGGGTACAGAGCATCCCCTATGGGTATTGTAGATCTCCTAGAAATGGTGCGCCCATACTGGAACATCGAGCTGATTCCAGGAGACCAGTACGACGTTAATGGCGACAATGGACAACCAGTTAGGGTTGATCACCCGTCCCATATTGTGGCGTACTACTCACTTGCAGGGCAGCGAACCGATCATCCACCATCAGTTTATCCCCTGGCCCTTCCGGAGCCTTAACTGTACATTCCAAATTTCTGAGGTTCGTTCATATCTTCTCTTGTTCATACAGTGTTCTGATTTCAGTTTCGAGAAGGGGTTTTGATCAGTTTCGAGAATGAGTTTGTTTGGCTTCTTCCATTTATTGATTCCTTGTGTATAGTAGATGAATTAGGTGGGTTGATAATGAAAAGTGAATACTGTGGGTTATAGTACTGTAGTTTCTATGTGAGCCCCCACTGTACTGTCCTTAGCTTGAAATAAACTTCCACTGTATTCTTTTCACTTGATTCCTGTTAGTGGCGAATTAATAAGATGCATCGTTCCACTACGTTTGTGTATTACTCGTACGATATATCAGTATTATTGTAATCCGATTTGGTTGTGATTGTGGTTCTAAAAAGTTTGATGCTGTATAAAATGTCAATGGTTCAGCTTTGAGCTGTGCTGGTTGTACTGTACTACTGTCTACTGTGGGGAGATGCATATATTGATGCCTTCTTTTGGTGTGCATAAATTTTGAGCCTCAGATATTCTTACAGTCCAGGCACTACTTATCTCTGCATTAAAATAATCATCTTTTTCCCATAATAATTGGGATAGGAAGATGCCTCCTCCATTACCAAGTTGATGCTGTCTAATTCAATCACACAATAACACTCTACTCCTGTAACACGCTAATCACTAATGCCGAATAGGTCTCCTGAGAGACGGTCTCTCATTAACTTTACTGAGAGACTAAGCAAATGGAAGTAACAGTGGTACCAACCGATTAACATAAAAGAGTGTACAAATATAAAGAGGGTACGTCTGTTATAAAAACAGGTACAAAACAAAGCTGTCATTTAAGGGTACGAATAGGACATAGAGTGGTACTGAAGAGTCGTCTCTCAATAAGTTATTGAGACACCGTCTCTTCCAAGATTTTGTGAATGCCTAATGGATAGCATCTTCATATAAGTGGATCACTTATTTCACCTCTCGAGATACTGTCTTGCAAAATTAGCTGAAAATTTTTAAGTTAGTTGGAAACTAAATATAGATAAGTTAATTGAAATCATTAAAAGTGTTTGGTAAAATAGCTGAAAAGTTAACTGATAAAAGTATTTGATAAAATGACGTAAAAAAATCAAAAAGCTTATAGGTTAGTTTTTTTTTGTTTTTTTTTTTGGAAAATGTTAGCTTATTTTCACGTGTTATGCTGAGCAGCTTTTTATTTCAACTAGCTTATTGTAAAATAAGCACTTTACCAACACCTGTACAAAAATATGCACCAAAATACAGAGTAGATTTCAATGATTGTGTCTGTCATTTTAAATTCCACATCACATGTAAAACATATAGTACAAAAGATATATAATCCGTATTAATCTAATGGTTAAGACTAGAGTATTGTAACAATACATTACAAGTTTGAATCCTCCTCCCCCTAATCGTAATATCTTTGTCACTCATTTGTGACATAAAAAAACAGGTAGAGGTAGAACAGATGTTCGTATGCAGGTGGATTGGCAACTGTTTTGGGCATTCAATATTCACAAATTCTTGTTTGTGACAGAGATATCCGTCACACATGTAAGACGGGTCAAATAGGTACCAAATAGGTGGGATAAGACAAAAATAAGGTTAGTGAGACCTAGATAAATGATTGTCCTTTTTTCCACAAGTGGTACTTACTTGACCCGTCTTAAACTTGCGACGGATCCGCAAGAGAGACCAACTGTTCAATATTAGGAGTAATAACGACCAGCGCTCTAGTAATTGAAATATATAGTGGAAGCGAAGAAATGGTCAATCACATAATCACATTATTATTTGACTTCTGATTGTGTAAGACATAGTTGCGCCTGTAGCTCAGCGGATAGAGCGTCTGTTTCCTAAGCAGAAAGTCGTAGGTTCGATCCCTACCTGGCGCGTTTTTTCATTTTGTTACTTTTTAAAATTTTTGACATCCATCTGGTCACTTGAGAGTTTATGAGATCATCTGATCAAGTTATTTATTAGGCATGCAATTTGGAACAGTCTTTTTTTTTTGCCAACGGGACGAGAATCATGAACCAAGCGCCATAGCGGCAATGCTATGAAAATTTGAAACAGTTGACTCTGAGACAACAAAGGTAGGAAGGAATACAGTTTGCTTTACATTTTCATCATCGCAGTAATACATACATATGATATGATATGATATGATATGATACAAGAAGCCAACCTGAATTCGACTTGATTCATAATGATAATTAAATACAAGAAAACAAAAGGGGGGTCGATAAAATTTGGACAAAAAGAAAAAACATAGAGTGATCTGATTACGCAGTCGCCCCTACAGGAACTGGTTCCTCAAGTCTAGATGATCCATACAATGTCTTCTCAAATCGGATGATCTCATTCTTTGACCCGTATGCGACTTGGGTTCTGTCATCAAGCTTTTCAACCACCTTGTCCAGCACAGACTTGGTCCCGTCACTGCTGTAACCTCCAGCCTTCTCAATTAACAGCCCTAGAGGTGCTACTTCAAAGAGGAGCCTCAATTTTGCCTTGGCTGTTGGTGATGTTACATTTGTAAATATACCTTTCTCCTTCACTATGATCTGCATCAAACATTCCACATGTGAACCTTAAGTTTCTCGTAATTGGCGGGGAAAGGGGATCAGATCAAGGGTAGGTATTACATACCTGGTTAACATCGGGAACCATTCCTCCAGTGTATCGCAATGTGTATTTCTCTCGTACGTAATATTGGATCAACTACAATAAGAAGAATAAAAACATTACTACTTGCAGACCTGAGATAGTCATCAATCTCTGGTGCTGTCACGATAGGACACCAGCTGTCGAGGCCTAATCTCACTAAATGCGGCCAATGCTGTAAAACCATGTTCAGAGCATTCCTGAAGAAGGGTATGTAACAAACCTTGTCATAGTCGGGATTGTCAAATGTGGCTCTTAGATTCCCGGGACAAAACAGTTTGCCTTCACCAATCTCTGTTGTTTCCTTCACATGTTGCCACTTTCCTGATCACAGTACATACACCCAACAATTATAACTAGCTTGTATATATACAGTCAATTGATTTGATTGGAACGGAGGGAGTAGTTTCTAGTTTCAACGAGATGGAAAAACCTTCATCAAGAAGAAGGAATTCATGGGTGCCGGGGTAGTCCTTGAGAGCCAAGACATAAGTAGTCCTAGGACCATATATTCCCATGGCTGCAGCGACCTGGTCACGTCCTGTCACCCCTGTCAGCTTGTCTCCCGGCCACACCCCGAATATGGTCCCCACTGAGAAGTTTGTGTCCACAATGCTAGACCCATCTAGGGGGTCGAATGCCACGCTAAATCCACCTGCATATATACATATATTAATGAACAGCAAGTAACAATGTTTAATGACAACTGCGGTTGATGTATACCGTCAGTAGGGCCTCCCATGTCCTGAAGCTCAGGGAGTTCTTCTGAGCAAGCGTACTTGCAGAAGTGCGAGTACTCCAAGGCCTGTGTCAATGTAAATTAGTTGTAAGTATGTATGTATGTAATGTATGTAATGTGGGTGCATTGAGGGTGAGGGGAGATTACATACATCAAAGAGAAGCTTATCAGCGAGGACATCGACAGCAAGTTGTTCATCCCCAAAGGTGTTAACACACTGAGTTCCACCACAGGAAGCAGTCCTAACTTTGAAGGCAATGGTCCTAAGTGCTTCACCCATGCACATCAACACTCTGATCAACCCTTTGTCCGTTGTCGCCTTTGCTAGGAACTCTTCCTGTATCCACTCACCAATTAATAACTACTCGATCATCCCATCCCTAACATATATACAATTATTAGTTACTGAAAATATGATGATCTTACCAAACTGTCCCCAACTTCACATCGGGTTATGCCAGCAGAGTTTGCGGCCTTGATCACCCTTAAAGACGATCTTGTTGTCATCTTCAACGATTCTCCGAAGAGCGAGCTTGATTTTAGGCCCTACATAAGTTTATCTTGTCTTGTCAATATCAGCATTTTTGCACAATAGTTGACAGCATTAGTCTCATTTAGAATGCGATGAAGTATTGAAGTCCCTCAAATACACCATGTAATGTTGTTACTACATTTTTATTGACAGCATAAGTCTCACTTACAACTTTTTTATTTTTCTAATCTTGGCCATGTCATGTCTCCCATGCATCAAATAAAAGCTGGCTCATCGTATGTCAAAACACAAAAGTGCGCATGAACTATTTCTAAAATACTTACTTCCTCCGTCTTTTAATGATCTATCCATTATATATTCATTTAGGTGAAAATATAATAAATTACATAATCTAATCTAAAAGCATTCTATTAGAAGACAACCTTCATATATATATATATACAACACTAAATGAGCATGGATATTTGGACTAAAATTAAGATACCATGCATGCATGTGGCAATGTGATTGTTTCCAAAGACACACAATTATATTAGGCGACTATCAACTCTGCCAAAATTGAAGGCGATAGTTAAAGACCCAACAATAATTTTATACACTTTAACCGTTAACATGTCCTGTTGCACAAACTCTTTGAGTTTGAGGTATGGATGCAACACTACGTGCCTAGCTCCTCATAAGTCATACATGTCGTTGATATTCATATACATGTTGCTAATATTCCACCAAGCTAGGAATGGTAAGATTTGAAAAATGATCTTTTGTCACGCTGGCTCCAATATAATATATCACGGAACCAACAACTACGGAGTATGAGTTAAACAAATTGTTCAACCAAAAAGTAAAAGTAGTAGTAATAGTAGTGAGATGGGATTGACATATAGTAGTATGTATATACCTTAAGGTTGTGGGGAGTAGAGACAGAAGGAGGAGGAGGAGGCAACAAGGCAGTAGTGGAGTGATGAGATGAAATAATTCTAGAAGGGAGCAGTATGCTTCTAGAACAACTAGCCATGCAGCTGGTATCCATGTCTTTGCTGTACTGTGGTAATGCCAAAGTGAATCGATTTGCCACAATTCAGAGTAATTGAAATCAAGCTTCAGGAATTAATGGAGGAGTATGTAGAGTAGCAAGTGTGAGTAAAAATGGGATTGCAGATAAGTAGTTAATAGGCTTCTTCCACGTGGCTTTAATCTAACAAAATGGATAGTGTTCTCAACTCAATGATCGCCTCTCAATTTTATGTGGTTATCAATCCCATTCTCCCATACATATATCACGTACGTCTCCTACTAGTCTACTACTTGTATCATCATATTCTCTTCTTTCCAGTTTCCACCTAGGCGTGTGCAAAATTCGGTTCCGATTGAAAAATTGGATTGGTTTTTATTGGTTTGGTCTCTGGTACGGTCCAATTTGTTTTAATACTAGTGTAGACCCCGTGCACGGTATACATAAAATTTACTTTGTAGCATACTAATTATATGAAATCGAAATTGGACTATTTCCACATTTTTATAAAAATTAATGTTTAGAGATTCAGCTCGAAAAACAAAATTGTTATTTAGAAAAAAGAACCGAATATATTTTTCTAGTGTGAAGCTAAGAATGGTTATACTATAAATTTACCATTTTGATGATTTTATCATCATCCATGAAATGTAATACGTTACAATTTATTTTAAAGTATTCTTTGTTTAACTTCTATCCTTAGAAATAATGCATTTTGAAGGAAAATTTTTGGAAAGTTGTTATTCTTTTAGTATATAGGGAATTTTGATTTTGATCCAATTCAGGTTTGTCTTGTTTTTTTTCCTGGCCAAAAAACCACGGAGTAGTAGAATTATTAGGATTAACTTGTAGTAATTCAAAGAATATTCTATACAGAGTATTTCAAAGAATATTCAAAGAATTAACTTGTAGTAATTCAAAGAACATTGGAGTAGTAGTTGTTTTTAAAATATTCTGTATTATTCAAAGAATATTGTATACAGAGTACATGCTTAATCCAGTGTAACGCTCTGATCTTATCGCCAAAAATTTTGGATCGGAAGTTTAAAAAGTCCGTAAGTAATTGTTAGAATACAAGATTCTATTGTTTATTTGATTAAGCAAGCTCTGTTTATACACCGAGTAACCACTACAAGATACATTGAATGTAAATCTATACTAATGACGAAAAGGTGTAAAGCTATACTCTAATGCTATACTAATGAAGAGACCGAATATGTAAAGTTATTCATTTACTAACATGCATGCCCCCTCAGTTGCAGCGGGGACGCTATGGCGGGAGAACAATGCGAGTCAAATAAGATCCATTCACATAGAAAATACTAACACTGCAAAATCAATGTCTTGTCTTCTATACAAATGAGTATTATTTGACCCGTTATAACCTTATAAGAAATTGACGGATCTATCACAAGGAAGATTAGCAAGTAATGATAGGAGCATACAAGTGATTAGTCATCTAAAAGAGTAGACTATAAATACCCAAGTTATTAGAGACACTACTCAATAGACATCCAAAAATTCAAAGTTGAGCCATGGAAGTGCTTCAAAAAATGTCCAAGAACTTGTCAACAATCAATTCTCTCACTGAGTAAGCTCTTCTTCCTCTTCCTTCTTCACTCCTTTCTCTTATCTATGAATCTATGAAGTAAATTTTACTCAATACCATTGAATTTTACAGGATATCTGAGCCCATAGAAGAACTCCTGTCTAAAACACCCTACAACCCACCTCGATCCCATGATGTTTCCGTCAAATCCCTCCTTCAATCACTTCTCCCACCCAAAACCCCACAAAATAACACAAACCCCTCTCAAATCATTGATTTTTCTCTATCCTGTGCTTTTCTTGCTTCTTCAAACAATTCAAATTCACCCTATATCAATTGGGTTACCCCAAACCTCTCCATTGCCGCAAAATCGGCTTTTCAAGCGCTTTCCAAAGCCGTCTTTGATGAAAATGATGATCCTGATGCTAATTTGAGCTTAGAACAGAAGTTAGTGATTGAATTGTTGCCAAAGGTGTTACCTTTGATCAAGGATAAGATTAAGGAGAGCTCCATTAGTGTGTCTGATGATGGGGATGAGATTTCCGCCGCTTCGTCCAGGGCTCCCCTTGCTTATGCTGTTCTTGCTGCGTATCAGCTTAGATGGTTTGTCACCCAGGTTGTAATTTATTGCATTTTGTTTTGTTTTTGTGGAATGGGGTTTTGATAATGTGCTGATTCTGTGAGTTTTGATGATATTAGGTTGAGTCTCCGCGTTTGGGGAATATGTGTTGGTTGGTTGTTCCTTGTGCACTCACAGCTCTTGATCACTGGTCTCCTGAAGTTAAAGTATGTTACTTTGATTACGATTTTCCACATTTGCTAAGAGCATTGTGAATTGGTACAATTCCAAATCAAAATTGTGTTTTTTGTTCGTATACTAAGTTTCGTAAGTATTTGTCCATTGTTTCTTTGATTGTATGTTAAATGATGCTGATTATACCACCAAGATATCAGCATGAGAATTCCCCTATTACCTCTAAACGGGATCTCTTCTGGTGACGGGTGCATCCAGGATGTCAACCTGAGTATGCGCTATTGTAAACCTGAATAATGTGCTGTCTATAAATTGACTGTTAAATGTGCTGGGAAATGAAACACGGGAAATGATACGGTTCAATGGTGTATGGCCTATCTGAGAGGAAGCCAAGATAATTGTGTCTTCATTCGCAATTGCTCCTTTTGTGTGCTGTGATGAAGCTGTCTTACATTCTGATTGCATTCTAATTTAACTTTTTGTCCCTCAGTAGTTTCTGTTCCTGCTCTATTCTTTGTAGTTGTAGCTTGTTTGAGTGAAAATCTATCACATATTAGATGCCATGTATAAGTTGTTTTTGCTCAATGTTAATTGAACATGTATTCACGTGGGTGTGGGCAGTGTGTTATTCAAGATTTAATCTATTCATCTATTGTGAGCTTGATTGATCTTGTTAACTATAGGGACAAGGAATGATTAGTTTCATACATATAGCAAAACATGTCACTGCTGCTGAACTTGGTGGGTATGGAGAAGTGATTCTTGATGCTTGCCGGCAGAATATTGTTTCTAGTGACGAATTATGGCCTCTTGCTGTTGAGATGTCGGTGCTTTTAGTGACAAGTTTACAGAGACATGACCCTCGAAGCCCATGGTATGTTTCTCTTCATCTGCAAACTATAGTATTCTCAACATTATGCAAGTGGATACTTAGACCAACATGTAAAATGGCACTGGAAAATGTGCCATCTTTAGACGAAACAACCTTCACTAAAACCTCTAGCATTCCTTCTGGCATTCATATACACTTCAGAGAAAATTGGAAAAGGGATTACAGGACAGTAAAGAAAAGTACGACACAAATAACGTAGTAAAGGACTAAAAGGAGTGAAGGGGAGGAGGTGTTGAAAGGAATGCAACATATAAATAAGAATAATAAAGGATACAAGTGTTCTACCTTCTAATGTAGGTTACTAATAGGAAAAAGATCTACTTTAAAAAGGTAGGCCACAAAGGTCGGATTACTCGCAAATTATTGAAAGGTGATACTATTTGGAGAAAACGGATCAAAGGTGGGATTATTCCTGTAAAATACGGAGTATTTCTTATACTCAAGACCATGTACTTGCTATGTAGCTCTTGAACATATGTTTCCTCCTGGGAAGGTGATCTTTTATATCGTTCTCTATACATTCATGGCTGTGACCTTGGAACATTATGTACAGGTTCGAGAAATTTCTGAATGAGATGCTAGGTCACTTGGAGCGTCAACCTAAGAACAAAGATCGTCGTGTTGCATGGCTCAAGCTTGCTGAACCACTATTCGACTGTGTTGGTCTTGTCCTCTTAGCTCATTTCAGAGTTCTGTTCCCACTTTTCTTCAAGTGGATTCATGCTGATGATGATGAAACTCTTTTGTTGGTGAGGTTCCAGTGCCTGCTTTCCCTTTGTTGTGAATAATAACGCGGGTGTTGATGGTGTGTTCTTAAGGATTCTATGTGATGCTTTTCTTGGTGTAGGCTCTCGAAAGGATCCTTCAAGTTGTTAAATTAACATGGATTCGGAGAAGTCCTTACACTGCAAGGTGAGGTGTTTTTATTACTCTCTCCATGTCATCAAAAGCCTCAGTCGTATGAGCTCATAAAGATTTGTGCTTGATGCAGGTTAGTGGATGAACTAGCCATTATATACAAGGAGGCTGCTACGAGGATAGCTCGGGACGAAATCAGGAAACTTATACATCAAATAGCAATCTTACTTCAACAGTAAGGGCTATGGCTTTGTTTTCGATATTGAGCATCTGCGTTGGTCGAGTTGTTTATTCTTGTATAATAGACGTTATTTGTAACCCGTCTTTTTTTCCTTTAATGGTACTGTAAAGGTGCAAAGGAGTGCAGTTTGAAGCAACTTGGAAAAAGTACAAGGAAGATCCTAATTTGGAAACTCTTGCTAAATCGCTTTCTGAACAAGCTGCTATGGTAAGCACTTGGCTCTTCAACTTTCTCAAGTAGCGTATTACGTGCTTATATATTTGGTTGAAATGGACTGTTCTGACCCCAAAGTAGATATCAATATCTATGTTCCTCCGTTTCATGCTCTTTGATATCATGCAGTGTGTTTGAAATGGAAATTTTAATCCTATAGAAAGGATAAATGGCAAAGATGTGGATGTATAATCGCTTTGTTTTATCTTCTTTATGATAGGGTGATTAATCAGGATGTGGACGCATAGCATAGATCACTCTTCTTTACTCGTTATAGCCGTGCTTTAAAATGGGATGAGGGCAGGCAGGAGTGCATGACAGATTTGTCACTTAGGTGGTTCTGGATGATCTCCATGCTGGATACTCGTTGAAGATATGAATACTCATTTTGCCGAGATGGAGTTGTCTACTCTTCCTGAATGTGCGTTCAGAATGCAATGTCAGGAGAGTTGTTGAGTTGGTCAGCTGTGAGGTTTGCACACAGCATGCGATGCGTTGGGTGTTGACTGTTGAGTGCTAATTCACTCATGGAATTAGCGTGTATCTTGCGCAGTCTGATCTCGGTAAGATCTTAGCACAAAAGATTGTTGGATTATTTCACTGTGGAACACATTGAAAAAGGAGGAAAACTGTAATTTTTGTTTTGAGATCATGAAAGCCGACAACACTTAATATTAATCACCATTGTTAAGCTAGCCTGCATGAACATCTGCATCATACAATGGAGCAACTCATATTTTGACACCCTTTCTTATTCCCCTCTCGTTCGTGACATGGAGGGTAATCTAGAGCTGCACTTTTAATGTATCTAAACTCTATGACCTCTGATAGTCTGATTGCCATTCATCTACTGTGAATCATGAACAATAAAACCATCTTTCGCAATGACTTTGCATGGTTTATGTGGTCTCCAATTCATTCATTGTTTATACCGCAGCAGCTTATTGTTTTCAACTTAGTTTGTTGTAGAAGTTCGATTTCCCATATTTTAACTTATTCGCAAAGATGCAAATGCAAGTAGAGACCCATCCTCATGGTTTCAAAGACAATCGGAGATATAAAATGCAGAGACCAGAATACCTGGTAATCAACAGTTACCATATGCCAGAGGTCGCAGATTATATGAAAATGGAATTCGATTCCATACACGGCCAGTATACTGTGAAGTTTTTGATCAGATGAAGACTTGAATTTGGAATCTGGCTGTAGTGGGATCGAACAAAAAGTATTGTATCGTCTAGCATAACTGTCAAAACTTTGCCAACTAGATACCCAATCAAACTTTCATCATATCCTTGACAAGGGAAAGGAGTCGAGGTACAAATTTTCTCATACTACAAACTACGAAATTAAAGTAAAAATCAATCTAGATAGACTAGTCAAGGAAGCTCATCCGATGCTTGCTTGCTTTTCCATCATCCTTCACTCGCACCTGAAAGTCAAGTTTGACTCGGTAAGTTACACAGTTTATAGTACACCAATACCCTAATACGCAATTGAAGAAAGCGATAAACAAGCAAATTGCAAACAAAATATCATTCGAACTTGAAAAATGCAACATAATATGAGCAAAGAGAACACTTGACTGCAAATTAGAAATTTGATTGCAGATACACAGAAAACTTCCAACATGAAACATAAAGAAAGCAGTAGCTCTAAAACCTGGGTTTGCAATTAGAACTAGTCAACAAAGTGTATATATATATATATATATATATATATATATATCAAGTTCCAAGGGATCGCTCAGATGAGAGTAATTAACGTGGCCCCTTCAGGTGAATAATCAAGCCCTTAAGTAGGGATGGCAACGGGGCGGGTATGGGCCGGGTCCGGCCGGACCCGGACCCGGACCCGTGTTTCACAAGTTGGACCCGGACCCGACCCGGACCCGTAAGGGTCCAAAATTTTAAGACCCTTACCCGGACCCATCGGGTCCGGGTAGGGTCCGGGTCCTTCACGGGTCCGGACCCGATTGTACATTTTTTTAATATATACTCTTCCGTCTCGTTTATTTGTTCGCCTTTGATTAAAATATTATTCACAATAAATATAAATGCAAATAAATGAATAAAACGGAAGTTGTGTATGACTTAACTGACTTTAAATCAGACACTAAAAACGCCTGACGTACTGATAAAGGAGGTGAAATTCGGTATTTACTGAGTTTCGGTACACATATTAGAATAACTGGCGGTTAATTTCTAATTTCTATTGCTAATGTAAGGTCTCCGTCTCCCATTGTGGTTTGTATTAGTTTCATTTGCAATACTACACATTGAATTACCGCATCCGCTAAGTTCTTTTTTTCTTTTAAAAAAAAAATAATTTTAGCGGGTCCAAGGGTCGGGTCCGGGTCCAATATATAGGACCCGGACCCGGACCCGGAAAATTATTGAAGGACCCATACCCGACCCGTACCCGCAGGGTCTAAAAAAAAGAGGACCCGTACCCGACCCATTAGGGTAAGACCCGGCGGGTCCGGGTAGGGTCCCGGACCCATTGCCATCCCTACCCTTAAGTAATGCATTACCCCATATGGAGGTAATAGTTCATCACCCACCTCCACTTTACACATTTACTACCACCACTAACCACAAATCACCACCATTTACTTCTCATTGCAAGCTCCCTATCACTCCCCTAATAATTACCCCATTCCAATCAAGGGCTAAACAAACATAGATTTGGGAATAAATAGAAACAAGAAGACTCTAACCTTAGATGTTACTCGGGTACATGAAGACTCTAACCTTGTCACCCTGCACCACAACCAACAAACAAATCAATATCCCTGACATACCGTCCTTGAAAAAAACAAAGCCACAAATAAGAGAATGGTAGCAGAAGGCATTAACAGCATAATTACCATAGATTTTGGAGGAAGGTTTGACGTGAACTTAGCACGGACAACGCCACTGTTACCGTGAGGCCTACAGACCTTTCCCCATATACAACGGTAGTAAGAGTCGTTCTTCTTGGTCTTAGCCTTGTAAATGTAAGCCATCTTCTTTCCCAAGTACCATGCAACTTCTTCCTGAGTGTTTACTCCCTCAATCTGGATCAAGGATGTGTTCGGGTATTGGTTTGATTTCGACCTATTATCATCACGAATCACCACCATCATAACCCCACAACCTTAATCTTATCGTCAACTCAAAAACTATGACAGATATACTCCGTAACTACTATCCTCAGTCTTTACCAAATGATTAATGTTCGTAAATGACTGCTGCAAACATCCTATTGGGTTCTTTACACAATCTCAATTTTCCCTCAAATCTAACTTGAAATGTATAATTAGCACATTCAAACCGGGTATGATCATTCATTTCTCAAAAAAAAAAATACGAACTCACATGCGCACTAAGCTCAGCTTTCGATATTTCAAAACAAAACTAGAAAACAGCAAACGAATTCAGCCATATCAAAAAAGTGGATCAAACACCTAAAGCTGTAGTTCTTCATATTGCATTATCACTAAATAATATCATATACATCAATCCAGTTACAAAAGCAAGCTAATTTTTTTAGGAAAAAAAAAAATCAATCAACTATTACAATCGTTGTAAAATTAGGTTAAATTCAATTTTAGAGAACAGCAATTAACCCTAATCCGCTACAATTTACATGATCTAAGCTAAAAAGACATAACCCAGATGACAGAAAGAATAGAAATCAAAAGTAAGTGGCAGTATACCTCTTGTAGCCGAGGATTGAGCCTCTGACATAAAGCCTGCAAAAAAACAGAAAACACATGAACAAATGTATAAATGAATCGTCAAATTCTGAAGACGATTGAGAGGAGGAGGAAGTAGGCGAGATGAATACCTGACGCGTTCACCTTGACGACCCTTCACCATTGTTGCGCTGCTACTTTGGCTGAGAAAGTGGGGGCGATTTAGTAGAGCAGAGGCGAATACAGAAACCCTAGCTTCCGCGTGAAAAATGTGAATTTATACTTCACCTTTATTTGGGGGTTTTGAATTTGGGATTCTAATGTTTAGGGTTATGTTTGGGCTGGCCCGTCTCAATTTAGCCTCGATTGCTTGTTAGCCCAAGCAAATACTCCTTTCGTTTTACTGGTTAATCATCTACGAGTACTTATTAAGTGATTAATTTTTATAGAATAATCCAAATTGTTTTTTCAAAATTATGTTGAAAAATAAATCAATTAATGTTTTGGATCGGTTTGAAAACTATTTAACAAAACACAAAATCTTGGGAGAGACTGTCTCTCCCATGAGACTTTCTCTTAACAAACTAAGGTCTACGTAGGGTCGGATTCAAGGTTGCTGGGACATGAAGTAAACTCGTCATTTGCAATCATGGGTCTGTCTATAAATTGCAGAAATGGTAAAAAAAAAAATTATTCACAAACTCTTCACTGACAGTGGTTTGTTTCTGCTCAGTTACTCACTATTAGAGGTCGATAAGGATTAAGGACATCAATCATTCAAGTGGGGAAGAATGCCACGATCTGTGTCATCCTAACTCACGAAGCAACGCTCCAACGTTGCTCGCCCAAGATCAAACGTGCTCCTAGAAGGCAAAACAAGGCTTGTCCCAGCTCAAGATAACTCTAGCCAGGTAAGCCGGCTCAACGAGAGTCCATATAGCTCATGTTAGCTCAAGAATAGTCGTGACTAGCTCAAGTCATGTTAACTCTAGCCATGTAAACTTTTATCTTATACTTCCTCCGTTCATAATCTTCTACCCTATGTATTTTAATGAAACAATGCAAAATAGAGTGAACAGAGGCTTTATCTTATTAATAAAATCTAGTATTTAAACATCTATTTTGTCCAACCCTATTTTGCACCTCCATTCAAAGAGACGAACCATATTCAAAGTATATGCGGGTTTTAGCTGACTTAATCCTCCACGATTCAGAAACAATAGTGTCGTGTTCTCGTGTACTGGGTGACACACATCCAAATCCATACTAAGAGGAGTAAGGGCGTTAAATTGGACTCGTCGAGTCGGGCCCATGCCCAGGCACAATCTTTTTCCATTTCTTGCGTCGTGGCTTGACCCTGGGCCCGTAGGGTGGGGTATGTGTCGGTCCAAATCCCACTCCATGTGTCGTGTCGCCGACCCAAATTGCCTTCTCTATAGTAAGTGTCAACTTTTGCGTCATACTCCATATCAGGTATTAAGCGACAATTTAACCTTATAATTGTAAATTGATGATGATGATGATGATTATAAATAAACTAATCACGTTATAAGTAAGACTTAAATTAAATAATCGGTCGATTTGAGAAAGTGAATTTGAGAGTTTGATTAGAACATTGAATAAGATTAGAGAGATGAGAACGCGACGTAAAATTTAAATTAAATAAAATACAGAGCAAGTATTTATAGAAAGAGGGTCGGGTTATTATTATTATTATTTTTTTAAAAAAACGGATTGTTTGCACAATTGGACCAATGGCTTTCAAGTCTCAACGCAAGGGGTGTCCCAATCGAGCTGGTCTGAACATTGAGCGAAGTCGGGTTCAAGACTGGACCAGGCTGAGAACTGAGAAGAAATGAACCGAGATCATGATCAAGACTGAGCATGAGCAGGGGCTGGGCCAGGAAACCGGGCTGGACGGTCTGTAAAAATCGAAGATTACTGATTTACTGTGAATGAAATGCTAGGGTTTTACCGTAGTTTTAGAAAAAAAAAACCCGAAAAGATTAGGGATATAAATAAGAGTAAAAAGTTAGGCGAGCAGTTTTTGTGGTCCATTCAGGGTTGAATTCACAGGACCTACTTCAATCAACTTACACTAATTCTTCCCTTTCAAGGTAAATTATGTTTATCCGCAGTTACTCTTCAGTCTTCAGTCTTCATCGTTTCAAATTGATCATCTCATTTCGCCTTTATACATGTGTTGTTAAGTTTGCGATGTACAGTAAAGACGTAAACGCAGTTTCAGGATTTCAGAATTGAGACTGTCACTGATAATAGGATTAAATTGTGTTAAGCAGTCAGGTTTTGTGTAGGAGGACGTTTTAGTATATTAATATTAACGTGAAATCAACCCTTTAATTAAACCCAGATCATGTAACACTAGCACTACTGCTACACTTCATTTCTTTTTCATTTTGATTGGTTGTGTGTGATTATGACCTGACGTGACCCGACGAGTCTAGATAAGGATGACTTAAGACCACAATTTAGGCCCCCAAAGCCGAGTTGACCCGACAAAGACCCAACTGGAAACTTGATTGCCCAATGTTGACCCGATCCAAAATGATCCAAAGTGAGCGAATATGACCTCCTCTTTACACCATAAATCACCACCACTAACTACCCCTCACCTCCATTTTCTTCACATTTCAACCCCATTACCCGTTAATGTATTAACCCATCCCAAGCAAGCCCTAAGGGTTAATGGTTTCAATGTCTAATGTCTAATGACACTACATATCCATTTTGGGCAACGTTTTGTTGTCTACTCTCTTCATTCCAATTTTATTTATTCTCTCTTCATTGACAGAATCCATACCTAATCGCTATGGGGGATAAACCGGAGATTAAATTCCGTCTGAAACTTCTGGTTGACAAAAATGCAAAAAGGGTAATGTTTGCCGAAGCTAGGAAAGACTTTGTGGATTTTCTGTTTCACATAATGTCACTGCCGGTTGGAGCCATTGTGAAACTCATTGGACTTAAAGGCATGAACGGAAGCCTTGGTGACCTCTACAGAAGCATCCAATTGTTGGATAACGAATACATGCAGGAAAACATAACGAAAGACTTTGTGCTTAACCCAAAATCTAATGTAAGCGTTCCTTTGTTGCTGCTAAATGAAGCTCCAAAACCCGCCGCTATAACTAAACTGTATAGATGTTCATCGAGCAATCATCCTCATATTGTAACTGATGAGTGGAATAAAAGGTGTACCAGCTGCACTTATGATTATAGAATGACTACAGAGGTGACCTATCAAAGTAGTAGTGCGGCGAAGGCAGTACCATGTAGCATAGCTAATGGATATGTGAAGGGAGTGATGAGTTATATGGTGATGGATAATTTGGAGGTTAAACCGTTGTCTACTATTTCTGCTATTACTTTGCTCAATAAGTCCCATGTCAGAGATCTCGGTACCCTGGTGGAGAAAGAGGTTCAGGTTGGTCTCATAGAGGTAATGCACCATCTCTTCTAACATATACTCTGCAGTAGTAATATTATTCGTTGCCCTTAGTGGTGGATGCGTTGGAGAAAAGTCATTGTGTTATTTGTTTGTTGGTAATGTTGATGTTGATTATCGCCTTATGCATTACAGGGAGTAGCTATTTTGAAGGCATCTTTGGAGACAAAGGCAGTGCTGAGTACCGTCTTCCTTGGTCAGACGATTTAGTGTGTTTATTGCGGCGTTGGATATCAGCTACTAATAATTAATGGGTACAAAGCTAGTTTGATTATGCAGGGTTGTTTTAGTATCCTGGTTCTTGATAACTATTAGGGTCATCTTCGGTCTATTGTTTTGTTGTAGTGCTGCAGTCCAAACTCTAGCCTCTTTGTTGTCCCATGTTAAGTATGAATGATGTTTGCCTAGTACCAGTACTACTCAGTACTCATTACCTACATTTGTTTTCTCATTACAGCTTATTGCTAAACCAGTGCTTATATATGAACTGAGGCTTATGAACTGCAAATAAATGTAGTCAGTCATGTACTCATGTACAATGATCTTTGTGGTCGCGGTATACATGCAACTAGCTAAGACCAGGGGTGAGCAAAACCGGGTATACAAACTTTATATTTTGGAATGGAACTAACCTGGTTTAAATCGGGTACCTGATTTTTTCATATTGTAAACCGAAACTGAACCGATTTTATAACCTTGGTTTTTTATACTTTGGGAAGTACTTGTCTTCACTTTGTGATGCACTTCTCATCATACACTTTCATTTAGAGCAGCTAATTCTCTTCAAAACAATACTCTCTCTGTCCGGTTTTTTTTTTGTTTTTATATTTATTACAAATAAATGAACGAGACGAAAAAAGTATATATATTAGAGCACTTCTCTCTACAAATTTGATTGTCGTTGGAGCACTTATAGCTTCTCTTCACCACTTCATGGTGCACTTCTAAGCACATCTCTTCGTTATTAAAACATGATGGAGTAATATCTTATTCATGTCATTGAGAGGGATATATATATTACATCAGCAATGATAAGGGAGTTTACATATGGGTCAAAAGTCCAATGGACATTCACCTAATATGATTCCATAACACTCCCCCTTGAATGTACATTACGGAATAATATGTCTTATAAAAACCTCACTCGAAAAAAAACTCCGTGGGAAAAAAAACTAGTGTAAAATAGAGCACATTATTCCTCAAACACGCATATGATGCTGCCTCATCAAAACATTTCCATGGAAAACCCAGTGGGACAAAACCATAGATAAGGAAAAAGAGTACAGCGCGTGCATACTCCCCCTGATAGTTACATCACTCGGAAAATAACAATATTATCCATGATGTGACGATGAATCTCGATCTTTGAAATAATAATCATCATACTTGATAAACTCCATAGATGTCTTCGATAATTAGAAATTTATCATTGATCTTCAAATAGTTATACGGATAATATGAAGATAGTCTTTGATTGTTGCGTCTTCATCCAAATATCACTTCAACATTTCAAAGTATAGTCAGATTATCAATAATTTGCACGAATATAATATGCGACTAAATTTACTATATGAAATGATGCAACGATGTGATAAGAAAACTAATATGAAATAATATACTTAGTTTCTATATATCAGCATGATGACTCGATATGCAAACTGTATTGTATACTTTTCAATATCATCAATAAATTTGATGAATTTCAGGATTATGAGCTCATTGATTCTAATAAATATGTCGACGGTCGTACGGATTTATAAAATCCTTATTCAATAGGCCACTTGATATTGCGCACAAATGTGTAGTCATTTCATATCGATGTAATTTCGTAGAATCGTCATTCTACTAATATATTACTGTACACGATAAATAACGCGTAATTTTATATGATAAAACTTCTTTTGTTTTACCAACTTGTCATTCACTTTCTCCCCTTAAGGTGGTAAAAAAAATCAAGATAGATTGCAATCATTTACTTAACCACCTTAAAATGCGTTTATCATATCATATGCAAATAAGATTTCATTGATGGGTATTTTTGCAAGATTATGATATATTTTGGGGAGTACGTGATTCATAAAATAATTGACTTTTAATGGTTGATTCTAAATGCCAAATTTAAGAGATCAATTTATTCACATGATAACGATCAAATTGTGAATTCTAATAATACAAATTACTCGTATTTGATATGTGGTCTCCAAGCCACTTAAAACAATATCGATCAATTCGTAGAATTGAACTTAGAATATGTTTATTCAACCTCGAGTAATGTGCAATTGGATCTCTAAATATCATCATTCATAGTCAATTTTAATTCATAATTCTTAAACCCATACTTTTAAGCACTTGTTGATCACATATGCTTAATCAGTTCATGTCAAATGTTGATATTTGTTCGCAATTAGTTGCAATAATGTATATGCAAAGTTAGTTGATCTCAATATGTATAATTAGCAATTACATGCCAAACTATTGAATGCTAAACTTACTCAATATGACACAAACTTTATATTCATCTCGCAAAATGGAACACTTCTAGTGTCTCATGTAAATTTGCAAGATTTGTCATATATTAATATCCTTTTGAGAAATATAACAATATATTCTGTTTGAGTAATTACTCAAATGATGAATATTTAAGAGTTATGAAGTAAGATATTTTAGACTTCCACATCGAGTAAAGAATTGGAGAATAATTATGAGTAAGATTACTCCATAAATAAATTATCTCACATTAAACTCTTGGGAGACTTGACTGAACTTATACCGATCAAAGATCGTAAATTTACAGAAATTATCTCCCATTATACCGATAAAATACCGTCTCACATTAATGTGGTATGAGACTTACTCACATTGTAATGACAAAAAAATTTGATATGAGATTGTCTCGCATTAAAATGATAGAAGACAATCTCACATTAAATCATCGCTAAACAACTTACAATGAAATGCAAGTTATGCGTAATAAATATAATTTAAAAAAATGAACATGATTATGAAATTTTTTAACATTCTAAATTGCTAATAGTAAGTATATCATATCATTACGTATTTGTAATACCCGGAATGATCATTTCTATTTCATACAATATACGGAGTATGAAGCAAAATAGAAAGATTGTTAACATAATTTTGGATTGTTAACATAATTACAAAATATTACTACCATAACTACATTGTTATAACAAGTAAGAGAATATACTATTATAGAAATTAAATATTTATGATATCAAAATCCATGACGTTAGAAAATATGCATTTTGATAATCATCCAATTTACCATCTAAATCATATTGTTGGAATAATATATTGTTTACAAAATATAAAGAATCATATTTACAATCTTGCTTTGATAGATGCAAGGATTGAAAAAAATAACGAACTCTTTGCTTGAGAGATGCAAGGATTGAGAGAAAAAGAAAATAATGAACTCCTTGTTTAAAAGATACAAGGATTGAGAAAATGAACTCCCCTCAATTGTTCTGCTCAGTAATTAGAGTCTCGTGCTGATAACGTGTTATAAAACGAGAGAGAAAGGAAAAGTAAAGAGAAAATAGAGCGAGAAAATATGTGAGAGAGCTATCTTATTCATGTCATTGAGATTGATATATATAGTCCATCAACAATGATAAAGGAGTTTACATATGGGTCAAAAACTCAATGAATATTCACCTAATATGGTTTCATAACAGAATCACAATAATCGAACCGACTTTACTTTTTGTTTGTATGAGTTGAAATTGAAGGATTAAAATAACGGGTAATTTCCATATGCATGAAGGGCTATTGAAAGAATCTATTACAGTAATACTTCTTTTATTAGGCCTCTTTTGTGAAATTAAATCCCCTAACTTTCGATTGTAGTAATTAGGTCCCTTAACTCTACCAAACGTGAAATTAAGCCCCCCTCTTTTATTCTGATTAATAGTTTCAATTTCTCGTTAATTTCCAATATATCTTATACTAAAATACGAATACGTACATAAACATACTATACGTATCAATCTACGTAATCAACCTGAAATAAATTACCTCCACCTCACTGACATTTTCTCTCCCTTGAATATTTTTTCCTCCATATCCATGGTTAACCACTCAAACTCACCCTCGTAACCTTAAATCTCATCATCAATTCATCATCACACGTAGCACCGTTGTCGGTGTTCTCCCCGACCGTTTCCAAGTTCGGTTTAGTCGAATTTCTCCACCACCACTAATTGCAATTGTTGCTGTTGGGCAACTGGTTGTTGAACAAAGCGGATATGTTGGTTTGGGTACTTGTAGAAGTACAATTCAGGAATATTTTTCTTTTGTACTTGTATTTGTATACGTATTCTATTGATATTTTGGAATTAAATATTTATTGATATAATGAGATATTGACGAGAAATTGCGATATTGATCGAAAAAAAATAAAAGGGTTAATTTCACA
Organism: Agrostemma githago; assembly: GCA_958450325.1. Classification (NCBI taxonomy): domain Eukaryota; kingdom Viridiplantae; phylum Streptophyta; class Magnoliopsida; order Caryophyllales; family Caryophyllaceae; genus Agrostemma; species Agrostemma githago. The sequence goes on from OY288242.1 coordinate 1,501,343, forward strand.
TATTGATAAAGGTAAGAGGTTTAATTTCACATATGGGTAGAGTTAAGGGGCCCGATTACTACAATCAAAAGTTAAGGATTTGATTTTACAATTGAAAAAAGTAAAGGGGCCTAATCACTACTCCGAACTTTCTAAGATTTACGAGCTTTGGAGGAAGAAGTACAAGTAATTGGATTTACGAGGTTTAATTTCACATATGGATTTACGAGCTTTCTAGTTATAGTTCCAATTTACTTGCTGTATTTCTCGCAAGGGTCTTCGCTAAGCTTGAATGTAAGGAGTCGCGACTCGCGAATATCCTAGGAAATAGGAACAATGCAACTTTAAATTAAATGACACGCATAGGTAACTCAACTCAGCCACTTCATTAAATACAAGGCGTGTATATATCAACAGTCTGGCAAATGAATTTGATTGCCGCACACCATTCGCTAAATTTCTGTCTTCATAAACTGTATGTAGTTAGCTCAACATGGCATCAACGGATAGAGAACAGGACGAGGAAGTATTAAGTTTGAAGATGATGGTTGATACAAAAGCGAAAAAAGTAGTGTTTGCCGAAGCAGAACAGGAATTTGTGGATTTTATCTTCAGTCTATTATCTTTACCCCTTTCAACTGTCACAAAAGTTCTTGAAGCTAATGGAAAGGAAATGGTGGGCAGCCTTGGTGCCCTAGTTAGAAGTGTTGATAATTTGGATTCTGTTTATTTCAAGCCGGGTATTAACGAGAATTCTGTGCTTGACCTAAGAGCTACCGTTACTGTCCCACTGTTGTCGCTTCATGATTGTTGCTTTAATCGTATCATGAGTCGATGTAAAGAAATTCGTTGTAAATGTCATAGTATAACTAACGTGCGAAATGACTATATTTGTTCAAGGAGGATAAGCGCTCCCACTTTCGTGAAGGAAGGGGTGGTTTATATGGTGATGGATAACTTGAGGGTCAAGCCAATGTCCATCACGCTCATCAAGTCTACCGTCCCGAATTTTGACGATTTGGAGGCTAAAGAGGTTAAAGTTGGTCTCCAAGAGGTAACACTAATGAAGAGTTTATGGATCCCTAAGTACCTAAGAGGGGGAGGGGGTGAATTAGGTACCTTTTAAAATTTTCAACTTAATCTTTATTGATTAAAATAAGTTGAGTGGAAGTAGAAAGTAATTAGGTGAAGAAGTACTAGACTTAACATACAACGGACAGTCAGACTGTTACGCTCTGTCTTAGCAAAGAGTACGGCTACAGAACAAAGCCACAGTATATCGACCTTTGTCAAACTGTATTCGATTCGCTTAGCAGAATGAGAAGTTACAGACGAATGTCACAGTATGGACGACTGTTGTATGAAAAGAAATAGCACAACTAAAACTAAGTTTGAAGTTTGAGCAAATGAAAGAAAAACAAAATAACATGCTTTTATCGAAAGATGCAGCGGAAAAGTAAAGAACACGATAAAACACGATATTTTTGAATTGGTTCGGCCAACACTCTAAGGGCCTACGTCCAATGCTTTTCTTATTGCTTTTCTTTAGAAATCTACTCCGAAATCAAAAGACCCTTACAATGAAAAGCGACCCATAACCTACTCCGATTACGACCAACAACTTACTCCGGTTGCGATTTGAGTTTACAAGACTACTCCGTCTCTAACTCACCAATGACCTACTCCGGTCACGACCAATAGCCTACTCCGGCTACGACTCTTAATAACTTAGAAAGTTACAAAGATTACAATTGAAAACCGAGTTAGACAAGAGTGTGTGTGATTCTGTGTGACAGTGTGTTCGACTGTGACTTTGAAATTACTGAAGACTTTCTCTTTTGAAATACTTTGCACAATGCTTTTAAGTTAAAAACCTTTGAAAACAAAATGCAATAAATGAAGTTTTAGTTTGAAAGTCTTGAGAAATAAATAAGGAAAATGAGTTTCTTTTATAGTAGATATGGAAATGGGTAAAAGAATGTACCTCATTAGAAAATCCAAAGGTTAAAAGGCAACCTTTGACTTAGTTAAAAAGGAAAGCTTTTTCAAAAAGAAAGGGAAGCATGCTTAAGGTTTACCAAAATTGAAGGGAAGGTGTTTACTTGAAAGGTGTTACTTGAAAGAAGAAACATTTCAAGTTCACTTTCAAAAGTGAAGAGCCATTTTTGGAAAACCGGAGAAGAGGTGCATTGTTTTACAAGAAACCAAACCATCCTTTTTCTTAAAGAAATCAGATTTTTTCAAAGTCAATTTAAATTTGTAAAAAGATTTTTCTGAAGATTTAACTTTTGAAATCAAAATCTTTTTGAATCTTTAAGAGCTGTTGAACGATGTAACAGTCAATCCGACGGTTACATACTGCTGTACCGAAAAACACACACTTTGTCATTCTTAGTGACTATGGACTTAGACTCGATTTTATTCTCTTCACTTGAAATTCTTGATCTTTATCTTGGGTAGCTTTGGCTTGTCTTGATATCATCATTCTTGAATTAGCACATTTGATAACTATCGCACTAATGACGATTAATCTATAAGATTAAACTAGAGCACAAGTTAAATAGGCATTGTCAACATCAACAAACCCAACAACTAAGCTATTATTTTCTTTTACAAAAACGCTTATTTAGTACTTCCTCCGTAGCACTAATATCTTCTCATTTTTATTCTACCTCGGTACTCTGTTCAATATACTACGTACAAGTCAGCAGGCATTGATACTTTGAACTGATGGGGGCTGGGGTTACAAATCAAAGTTATTTTGACATTGGTTTGTTGTTATTTTGGTTTTTGCAGGGATTAGCCATTCTGAAAGCTTCTTTGCAAACTAAGGCTGTACTCACCACTGTCTTTCTTAACAAGATTTTGTAATATTCTTTGCCCTTACTTGGTGATGAATGCATTGGAGAAAATATCATTTGAGTTAGTATTTAATTATTTGCCTTATGCATTACAGGAAGTAGCTGTTTTGAAGGCATATTTAGAGATAAATGTAGTGCTGACTACGGTCTTCTGATCGATTGAGACGATTTAGTGTCTTATGCAGGGCTGTTATTAGGGTCATCTTCGATCCATTTTTTTGTTGTAGTGCCGCAGTCCAAACTCTAGCCTCTTTGTTGTTCCATGTTAAGTGTGAATGATGTCTGCCTAGTACGACTGTACGAGTACTACTAGAACTACTTATTACGCACATTTGTTTCCTTATCATTACAGCTTACTGCTAACCCAGTACTTATGTAGTAACTGAGGCTTATGAACTGCAAATACATGAAGTTAGTCATGTACCATGACCTTTGTGGTCGCGGTATACATGCAACTGACTAAGACCATGGTTATTTGCTTTCTGGTTCGGGTTTTGATCTTGACCCCAACCCGACCCAGCCATTTTTTTCTTCGTCTTTATGTTGCTATAGTACTCCGTAATAGACTTATACGGAGTATAGTGCAATTGAATTGATCGAATACTTTGTACAATTTGTTGATAATTAAAGATCGGTTACTTTTGAATTCGTTCCGACTTTTCAAAATTTATCATATTGATTCTCATAAGAGTAACATATACGGAGTATAACAATATAGTTTAAGATAAGTTTTCTGTAAAACAGTGTATAATGAAATAAGTTACTTCGTACTGTATATAATCTGAGATTCATTGACGGCTAATTTTAAATGGGAGTATGAACCAATATAAGGTTGGCACAAGGGATGTTGTGCTAGTAGACCTGTCAAACGAGTGAGATGGGTCAAGGATCGGGTCGTACTACCAATGGGGAAATTAGAAAACTAATTAATAGATCAAAATGAACTAATTAGAAATTTAAAAGATTAAAGAGATCGATGAAATAAATTTACTCTGTATTTAATTGGAACGTTAATGTTAGTTTCTTAAGGAGTGGTTTTATATTTAGAAAACGGTTCAGAGTCAATTGAATCAAGTCTCGGATCAAATTAAAGTTAGCAAAGCCGTATACGTGCCGACTACGCGACTGAAATATCGACGACACAGAGAGGGAGGGTTAGAGCATGTACAATAGAGAGGATTTGTCCTCCTCTTAGGCTCTTAGCACTCTCTCCTCTAAGAGGAGCACCTCTCTACTGTAAAATGTTCATTATGCATCCTCTTGCTAAGAGGAACATGAGTTCTTCCTCTAATTTTAGAGGAAAACTCTTCTGGGCCCTTGTGTGTGTCTACACACTAATAGCATTTTTATTTTTTTTATCTTTTGCAAAGTTGGAAATAATTTTTTTATTTCATTTTGAAATGTTGTGGGAGAATTTTTGAAGAAGAAAAGAGGAAGAGGATGTAAATAATAGAAAATATAGTAGAGAAAAGAGGGTATGAGGTGTCAAAAAAATAGAGAGAGATTGAAGGAATAGGAGGATGAAATTCTCTATCTCCATTGTACATACTCTTATGGACCGGAGGAAGTACTTACATTTTGCCGTTGTTCTTCGCTTCTTCCTGTTTTTCATAAAGTGCTTTGGTAAAATAAAAACAGCTGCTATTATCCTTGAAACCAAGCATGCAGTAATTGGCATTGGAAGTTTAATACATACGTCTACTTCATGCGCCACCAATCAACAATCAGCACTTAATTAATTGGTTCTAGAGTAGTACTCCGTAAATTGCATGCATGTAGCTTAATTAAAACAGATCTTCCGGTTATTAAACACACATTCTCTCTCCTTCATTTTTTCATACCAACCTTAGCTTTAAATCTGTTTACACATACAAAGAGTCAGGAACAATTGTGATTATCTAAAAATGGCAGGAACTAGTAACGAAGTGAAACTAAGCCTGAAGTTGATGGTTGATATGAAGGCAAAGAAAGTGATGTTCGCCGAAGCAGACAACAAATTCGTAGATTTTATATTCAGTTTAATGTCATTGCCCCTTTCATGTGTCACTCAAATCCTACTCCTCAATAAGAAGGGTATGGTGGGTAGCTTCGGTGCTCTCTACAGTAGTATCCACTCTCTAGATACCAATTGCTTCCTGCGGGGTTCTGACCATGTAGTTCTTAGGCCACGAGCTGTTGTTAGTGTCCCTCTCTTGTCGTTTAATTAATACTGGGACGTTGCTTCCGGCGGAACCTAGTCATGTGAAGGGAGGTTCGGTGTACATGGTCACCGATAATTTGGAGGTTAAACTATTATCAATTGCTCTCATCAAGTCCCATGTCACGGACTTCAATGAGATTGAGGAGAAACAAGTTGAAGTCGGTCTTCAGGAGGTATGTATATATCGTCGAAGTATTAACTAAGCCAAACTATTTGATTCGATTCATAAAACTCTGTTCGAAAAAGTTTGATTCTTCTGATCAAATATATGGTCAAATAATAATTCGATATTTGGGTGAAATCAAGCCAAAATGATGGACGTCGACATAGATAACGTTTGTGGTTGCTGTTTTGCAGGGATTAGCCATATTGAAAGCATCTTTGGAAACCAACTCTGTTCTGACTAAAGCTTTCCTTCCTTAACAAGATCTAGTGTCTTCGTCATCTCGTGTTTTCTACTCTGTATCATTTCTTGTTGTAGTAGCATGGTTTCTTTCTATGTCGGACTAGGCTTACATGGCCGTGTCTAAAGTCTTTTCAGTTTCCGTTTCTTGCTCCTCTGGACCTCTAGGACTTCATGTTCAGGATTTTGGAACTTTAAATTTGTTTACTTTAATGGTGATGTATTTATTCAAACGTGAAATCCACTACTTATTTTTATCACATAATCAATCTCAAACAGGAATTGTTGTTTGATCTATATGACCTAACATATCCAAAAGAAGGCCTCTTTCACGAGGAAGAGAACTCGCAATTTTTATAGAAGTAAATAAATTGAATGGTAAAAGAGAAGTACTCGTGCTTTTCATAGTGTGAGATTGTCTCACAATAGTTGTATTCTAGGTTCGTATATCCCTTCCCCAAATATCAAATACTATAACTTTCCTATTGCTAGGATTCTAGTTAGATATTAGGTTACGACTTATAATTAATGTGCTCTCGTTAATGATATATTCAATTCATTCTCAATATCTTTTCTAAATTAACCTAGTCTTATAATCGTCTAAACCTCATTGAATAGAGGTTTGAATACACAGCAATATCATGGCTACCCCTACCCCTCAACTATCATTGAAGCTGTGGGTGGATACCAAGGCAAAGAGGGTTCTGTTTGCTGATGCCGGGAAGGACTTCGTCGACTTCCTCTTCCATATTTTATCTTTACCACTCGCAACTGTCGTCAAACTTCTTAAAGACGAAGGCATGGCGGGCAGTCTAATACCCCTTTACCAAAGTGTTGAGTCTCTGGGTACCAACTACTTCGAGCCAAATCTAAATCGAGACACCATCTTAAAACCGAAAATTGGTCTGGGCCTTCCTCTGTTGTCACTCTACGATTATCCGTCAACTCAGGTTTTTTACTGATACGAAGAGTCATCCTTATTACGCCAGTGATTGCTATGGAGTTTGTTGTGGTAATTCCGGTTCCATGACAACGAATGAGGTGAAATATAAATATGTCCCCTCGGAACAGTCTTCTGGTGCATATGTTAATGGAATTAAGGGATATGTGAAGGCGGTGGTGCCATACATGGTGATGGATAATCTGGAGGTGAAGCCCATGAGCCTCAGCCTCATCAAGTCCCATGTCAATTACTTTGATTATTTGGAGGAGCAGGAGGTTCAAGTTGGTCCTACTGAGGTAAAATCGTTCATATTCCATATGTTCAAATGTTTTTGCTGTATTTTGTGCATTCTGATGAAACAAACACAGTTCTGTATCTTGTGCTTGTTATATTCCTGCAGGGTGTAGCAATACTAAAAGCATCATTGCAGACTAAAGATGTACTGACTACTGTCTTCCTTCGCAAGACGGTTTAAAATCCTGCAATTCCTGGGCTTCACGTTTGGTGTTTTATTACATTTCCCCTGTTTTGTTTTTGGTACTTGTCGTTCAATTGTTACGACCATATGTTCCATTGAACTGCCTATTTGGATGTTTCATTAACATTTGTTTCTACAGGTTCCAGACTTCAGATAATCAAAGTACCTGATTTGTTTTTTAACTTTGACATCTACCTTAGTTTTATACAGTACTAATCAGCTATACGGCTGTACCAGTCAAGAATGAAGGATGTTTGCTTAGTACTACTCCCTCATTACGTACATTTGTTTCCTCATTATAGCTTAGCTTATTGCTAACCCAATGTGTTTATAAACTCAGGCTCATGAGTCATGAACTGCAAATACATGTAGTCATCTATTAGGATGTTTGCAATGTTTATAGAGAAATTAGTTTTTTTCTTTTGTTTTCACTTATTTTTATGTAAAATTGGTAAATTAAAATTACTATAAAATTATACTCCCTCCGTTCCGATGAATTGATTGTCTTTTCTTTTAGCTCCAAGGGAAAGAGATCTGACATGGGTCAAATTACTCATAAAAAGCCCTCCTAAAATAGAAAGTATTAAAATGTATGTTTGTATTTTTTTTCTACAATTAGAGTCGATAGTGATAATATTTGGAATAATTTTTTATGATAGAAAAATGGTTGATGAGGATTGAGGAGCATGAATGTTCATTGCTAAAGGGAGAGTTTTTGTTATGTATAGTAATTTATTTTATGATTATTGTGAGATCATGTCATATGAAACATTCTACAATGAAAAAACAAAGACTACCAGCCACAAAATGATAGGACTATAAACGTTCAAACAAGGAATATGTTAATGATGTTCAACAAAACTAACATCCATGATCAAGTACTAAACACAGCAAAATTAGAGAAACAGGGGAACAATACTAAACACAGCAAGTTGACCTCTAAATCAAGCTAGACTACCATTCGAATTTTGGTTTTGCTTCCAAGAAAAACCGTAGTCAGCACATCACTTGTCTCAAAAGAAGCTCTCAACAACGCCAATCCCTGCACTGACTTCATAAAATCACTACTCAATTCAATTTATTTAAAAAGAGATTAGATTGGGTTTGTAAGCGGAGTACGGTTTACCTCGTTCAAGCCACATTTGACTTCCTCCTCCACTAAATAATCAAAATCACTGACGAGAGACTTGATAAGCGTCATAGACATAGGCTTCACTTCCAAATTATCCATTACCATATAAGCTACTGACTCCTTCACAAATCCTTGATGCGCATTGCCTGATGATGATTGTTTGGCATAAGTGTGGGTCACCTCAGTCATTGTCTTTCCACAATAGCTATAATAAGCACAAACTCCCCCACTCCGATCACTTACACAGTTATGATCTGGACACCTGAAGTACGTGAATGTACTCGGGGCCTGATAAAGTGACAACTTTGGAAGAGAGAACGCAAGTAGTTTGGGCAGAAGAACCGTATCTTTATTCGCATTTGGCTCAAAGTACTCTGTCTTCAGACACTCAACACTCTTGTACAGACCTGGTAGACTCCCCGTCATTCCTTCGTTCTTCAGTAGTTTAACGACGGTCGCAAGTGGCAACGACATTAGGTGGAACAGGAAATCGACAAACTCCTTTCTTGCTTCCGCAAATATAACCTTTTTCGCCTTTGAGTCCACCATTATCTTCAAACTCAACTCTTCTTTCTCACTCATTTTTTTAGCATAAGATCAGATGTTGTTTATTAGAGAGGAGGGTTCATTATATAGGCAATACAGCTGATGAGCTGTGTAATGACAGAATTGCCCATTCTTTGAGTTCCCATGCAGATAGATAATCAATGAGATGAACATTTATGATGCAGTGCAAAATCTACTTAAACATAATTACATGAATATCATTGGTGGTTAGTAGCACGCCAACTCCATTGGGAATGACCACTATTTACAATTACGAGTACATATTTACACCGGCTCGACTTTTTTTAAATCAGTTGATCTTATTTGCGACAGATGTCATAACGTTAAAACGGGTTTAATCTAGGCACATCGCACATGGATTTGTCTTATCTTAATTATTTGATCCGTTATAAGATACTCCGTAGATACATGATAGATCATTCTATATAACCTAGTCATATAATTGTCTAAACCTCAGTGATAGATAAAGAGTTTGAATAATCACAGCAACACCATGGCTACCCCTCAATTATCATTGAAGCTGTTAGTGGATACCAAAGCAAACAAGGTTCTGTTTGCTGAAGCGGGGAAGGACTTCGTCGACTTCCTCTTCCATATTTTATCTTTACCGCTTGCAACTGTCGTCAAACTTCTTAAAGACGAAGGCATGGCGGGCAGTCTACTATCCCTTTACCAAAGTGTTCAGTCTCTCAGTACCAACCACTTCGAGCCAAATCTAGATCAAAACTCCATCTTGAAGCCGAAAATGGGTCTGTGCCTTCCTCTATTGTCACTTCATGATTATCCGTCAACTCTCAGGTTTTTTACTAGTACACAGAGTCATCCTTATTACGCCAGTGATTGCCATGGGGCTTATTGTGGTAATTCCGGTTGCGTGACAACGAATGAGGTGAAATATAAATATGTCCCCCCGGAACAGTCTTCTGGTGCATATGTTAATGGAATTAAGGGATATGTGAAGGCGGTGGTGCCATACATGGTGATGGATAATCTGGAGGTGAAGCCCATGAGCCTCACCCTCATCAAGTCCCATGTCAATTACTTTGATTATTTGGAGGAGCAGGAGGTTCAAGTTAGTCCTATTGAGGTAATCTAATCATTCATATTCCATATGTTTAAATGTTTTTCCTGTATTTTGTGGATTCTGATGAAACAAACACAGTTCTGTATTTCACCTTCATTTTCCGGTTTTTTATTCTTGACATTGGTTTTGTGCTGTTATATTCCTGCAGGGTCTAGCAATTCTGAAAGCATCATTGCAGACTAAAGATGTACTGACTACTGTCTTCCTTCGCAAGACGGTTTAAAATCCTGCAATTCCTGGGCTTCACGTTTGGTGTTTTATTACATTTCCCCTGTTTTGTTTTTGGTACTTGTCGTTCAATTGTTACGACCATATGGTCAATTGAACTGCCTATTTTGATGTTTCATTAACATTTGTCTCTACCGGTTCCAGACTTCAGATAATCAAAGTACCTGATTTGTTTTTCCATAGAACTTGATACACGAGTAGTTTATAAAATCTGCTGCGAGTATACCTAAATGGTAAATTACTGAAGAAAGATGAGACAAGTATAACCTGCTCGATCAAATAACATTAGCTAAAGGCAGATACCTGTTTTTTTAAACTTTGACATCTACCTCAGTTTTATAAACGAATACAGTAGATCATGTACCTTTGGATTTTATACTAATCAGCTATACCAGTCAAGAAACAAGATTGAGAAAGTAAGTACAAAAAGAAACAGTAGAAGAAACGTCCTACTACTGCTATTCCGCTCTATTGCCTGAGAAAGCTCCTTGTTACCAAGCTCCACATTTTGTGTCGCTTCCACAGCCTATAAAGAAAACGTAAACTATTCATTAAGACTGAGGGAGTATATATTTTGTGCTTTTAATTTCACGACAATCCCAAATTTCACAACCCTGTGATATTAGTTTCTGCACAGAAACTTGTGATCGAGGGGGAAAGCCGGAAAGGTAGAAAGCAGGGAAAGGTCAAAAACTCAAAATATCCAAAAAAAAAGAGCTTTACGCCTTTACCTGGTCATATAAATGTTCAATCTGCTGAGCTTGGTGAAGAACATGTGTGGACATAAGGTGATTGAGAGCAGACACCTCAACCATCTTGGTTTCGGTTTGTTGAACTGAATCTAAGAGATTACTAAGCTCCACCTACATAACAAAGACGGTGTTACATGGATCCCGCGGTTTATAATTTATAGATTAAAGAAGATTCAATGTGCACTTGATACCAAGTAAAAAGTAAATCCAACTACAAAAATTAGACCTGAAGTGCACGAGTCTCATCATCCTCAAGCTGTTGTTGAACGATCAAGGGTCTGGATTCACCTTCATCTGCTTGACTAATCTCAGAAGATCTGGACATTAAGTGGTCTGTTGGCTTTGAATTGGGATTATGGTTTCGTTTTCTTCTCGGCAATGCTCTGTTGAGAGTATGTTGGAAGCGTATTGCTCTTAACCGATCAAATTCTGATGTCACCGTGTGGAGCTTTTCACTCAAAATTAACACCTGTGATGCAAATAGAATGTACTATAAACATTCTTCTACCATATAAAGAGAATCACAGGATAAAAAATAAAGCTTTTCTGCTGCCATGCTACTGCCTATACGCCGACCTGTCATCTGGACAGACACTAAAACCACCTCCACATACCAGCCAAAAATCGGTCACTTACAGAAGTGATTGGGGGTGCATATGAAGGTTTCTTAGGTCCCAGTATCCATGGCCATGGGTCTCTCCTTTTTGTAGAAATCACAGAAATTCTTGGCTTAATGGTGGATTTCTACAAAAAGGAGTACACAGAGTGGAAAAAGCCTAAAGAGGAAAACCTAGAAGAATTCCTCTTTAGTCTACCTGCAGCATGATGACCACGTAAATCTTGGTCTAAAGAAATCCTCCTTAACAGCAGCTACACGAAGTGCAAAAAGCCTAAAGAGGAAAACCTAGAAGAATTGAAGTTTCTCAACAGAATCAAGCCAAGATACAGTAGACTGCTATCAGTGCCTTGTTTTAAACAGAAACAGGTAAACCATCACTGTAATAAACATGACATTACGGACGTGAGCCTAAATGTTACAACCCAGTCGTCACACACACCCCTTGGACAAAAGGTAGAACACTAGTTAAAACATAAATATAGCAACTCAAATAGAAACATACCACTCCATGCTTATGTGCAATTGTATCCGCATTTGAATTTTCAATCTTGATGCCGAGCCAGCCCTTTGATGTGGCTTCTTCATCATTTATACTCGCCTTGAGAATATCTATCTGCTTTTGGCATGATTTAACAAAATCTGATACCTGCAGCATGATGACCACGTAAATCAGAAAACGCATTATAAGCATGAACATGGCTAGCATCGTACAAAAATTAGTCACCACCAAAACTCTAAAGATGCTGAACTTACTTCCTGCTCAATACTATCTCGCTCCTGTTCAGTCGTTCTATGCATATCCACATAATCCTTCCTATGCTTCATCAAAAAATGCTCCAGTTCTCCGATGAGCTCAAGCTAGAAATGAAGAAAAACCATAGTCACATGCATAAAAATGAATCATGTAATTAAACTGAAGGTCAGTAAACTGCTTAAATTTGCTAGAAATGCTTCACTTACAGTTCTAAGGGAAGTTTTCATGAACGTTGTCCTTTCTCTTGGTTTGTGTATGATAAATGATGCCATTATGGCAGCCATTTTTGCCTTCACAGAAGGAACGGAAATTGAGTTAAAACACTTTGGAAACATATCAAAATGACGCAAATTCCAGCAAACATATACTGAATATCGCTCCAGAAATTCAGGAAAACACATTCTTCAACAGCTCAAAATTCAAAAGATGATGAATCTACACTGTAATACTCATCAATTTCTATGCTCTTACAGAATATCAATGCAGAAAACTTGACAGTACCAGTAAAAAACAGAACTTTAGGTAAAGCAAATTAAGTTAGCTCCGGAAATTGCAAAAATCGTAGCAAAATGTTGAGAATCACAAATTCTCATGTGAGAGGGTCTCACAATTAAATGTTACGCAATTAGTCGCAAGATGAACTTTCTATGTTGTAGGCTAATCCTGCGAATTACAGGGATCATAAAGTAGAGAGAAATGGTGGAAAATTTAGAAAGAAAGAGACCTCATTGTACTCTAAAACAACGGCTTCGCGGCGAACAGCGTCCTTGAAATCTTCGGTTCTATCCCTAAATTTCGCCATTGATGAGATCACAGTTCACAGACCGCCTCCTGCTGCTGATGAATTGACGATTTGATGTAGATTTCCCACAATTGGACTATAAATTGATTCGAATTTGGGAGAAATCACAGTTAAAATTAAAGCAAACTAAAAGCTTCCTGCGAGAGGCGATGAATGTGGTGCAAGCAGATGGTGCTAGAGTTTGAGCAACGCCGTCGTTAAGCGGTGGAGTAAGCGGTGGCTATCGTGCGCGGATCGGATTCTTTACTCGACGATCTTAAGTTTCTCAACACGTATGACAGTGTCTTTTAGTACGGACTACGGAGACTATTTAAACCAATTCTGGCATGTTCTTTCAATTTTTGTTGGATTTTGTCATTTGTTTTCTCAATTAATTAACAATTTTTCTAATATGATACGTAAATTAGAGCAAAATATAGAAATATATTTGTATATATTATAATGAAAAATTAATTATTAAATTATATACGGAGTACTTATCATACTTAAATAATATCCTTATAAATCTTGTTCTAATTAGCATCTTAACTGGACATTTTTTTTGAAATATTGAATTTTGTAGTACAATGGGTGTGACTATTTTGATTTGGTAGATGAAAATATGAAGATGAAGAATAACAACGACATTGATCCGCATGAGCACGGGTTACAAATTCAGATTCAGGAGAATAAGAGATTGGAAGAAAAGATGTTGAAGAAGGAGAAGAATGTCAAGTTGAAAAAGGAGCTAATTGAATTAAAAATTCAAGTTAAAAAACATTTTAAAGAGGATAAATTAGCAATCATTTGGTTAATTTGTTCTTGGTTTTTTTGCGCATTTTGTTGGATGGTGAAGAATGTTCTTGAATGATGTTATTGCAGTTTTATTGAAATTTGTCAATTGTAACATGATTCGAAAATGTAATTGTAAGATGAATCGAATATGTAATATTCATTTACGAAAGTAATACTCATGTAAGATGATTGTACAGAAGATCCCTACAGTCTCACCAAGATGGCAAGATGTATCCTTCTTAGAATCAGGAGGAGGGTAAAGACTCGTTAGCTTCTTAAATTGAAGCATCTCTGCCGATTTAGATTAAACAAAAAGAGGTTGACCACATGACTACACCAAACCTTCATTTAGAATTTTACGTTCACCTACAGGCCCGGCCCTAAGGGTAGGCATGTGGGGCGAATGCCTAGGGCCCAACATTAGAAGGGGCCCAACATCAAGGAAACTAATAAGGTATATTAATCTTTTAAGCGCTAAAAATGTTTGTAAGCTGCTATTGGTTTTCTGGTAGAAGCATTGATATCCTAGGGTTGAGCCCGGGTTCGAACCCCCATTTGCTCAGATTTGTTATTTTTTGACTGTTTTTCTTCTCTGCCCTTAACCTTCTTCCATTTGTAAAAACTTTGTTTTTAATGCTCATAATATATTCCGAGGAAAATGAGTTTGTAAATTTGTTTGTTAGTAATTTTTATTATTTTTTTATTATCTTGGTTAATTCCGAGAAATTTGATGATTCAAAACATACCCCCAATTATCATAAAAATATTACTCCGTACTTAATTTTAAAAGTTTAAAAATTTACGACCCACAACAAATTTAGAATCATAATTTTGATTTTCGATATAGTATTGGGGGAATTAAGTGTGAACTCATTAACTCTACAACTCGCTGTAAAGGGCCCCATTTTACGATTTTGCCCAGGGCCTTGAGATATTCAGGACCGGCCCTGTTCACCTATTTGACCAATTCATCCTTGTTATTGTCAAATACTAACGTAGCTTTCTTTAGGATTCATCACATTGCTGCAATATATTTTTATACATTTTCCATTATTTTATCATGAGGCCACTATGTAACATGCTTTGTTTCCGTATTTATTGCATTATATGCCGATCAAATTTCAGTTCCGTCAATTCCACAAAGAATTCCTTCTCGTTCATGCATTTAAAAGAATTACAGTTCACAGTTCGATAGTCGATACACATTAGTACATTACGGTTGCACTGAAAGAATAAATGAACGTTTTTATTTAATAAAATTATAAGTAATGTATGCCAATATAGCCAGCCATAAAAAGCTACAGAAAAGAATGAATCTCATTCACAGAAGAACATACTACACCAGGTTTCTCAATACAATACTACTAGCTATCACAACCAAAACTATAAAGGCAACCACAAAATTTACAAAGTGGATGAGGATCATCCTCAATCACACATTAAACATACAACAAACATGAGACGGCCAGGGTTGAATTTCAATGTGTTCGATGAGGACTTAGCCAGTCGATAATCGAGGGGACTCATCATCAACATTGTCGACAGTAACATCAACTTTCTCGTACTTGAAATCCACGGGATTCATGGGTAATTCAGGCACTACATTGGAGTGCCTACCAAAGAAGATCACCCACAAAAACAATGCAATGAATGCCAACATTGTCCCACATCCAGTGGCAAAGATCACCCCACCGAGAATTCTCAAAAAACAACTCTTTTTCATCTGAACATGTTGATCACCACCATCAGGGTTCGACGGGTCTGAATGTAGAGAACTAGGAACTGTCCTAATCTCAAAACTCCAAGAAGATAAACTACTAATCTGACTCGAGTTCCCACTCGACGAGCTAATCCCCACCATAACATCCTTACTTGGCCACATTTTGGAGAAATCGATAGGGTAAGAGATCAAAGAGTTGTAAGGCCTGTCAGTACCGGATTCAGCCAACCGAATCTCAAGCCTCTTAGAGCTAGCCTCATAATCAATCCAAGATTTCAATGGAACTCCACCATTGAGAAGCAAACCAATGGATGAAACATCACTAATCTCAGCAGACACAAAGCTTCCCACATCGACACCGACATGATTCCCATTGAAATCACCTACATTATCATCTTTCCTAGTATCAAACTCAACAGCAACATATTTCCGGTCAACTTTACCAGAAATCCCAAAATACCCTTGATCAAAAACCTTTGAAAGTTGCTCAACTTTGGGGAAAATCACAAAAGCCATACCGTCACCATCACCAGGGGTGATAGTAAAAGTAAATTCAGTCGAAAACGATACGGGTTTTGACGATTTTGGATCGATAAACTTGAAGGGTTTCTTGTAAACAATTTCCCCAGAACCGGATGAAGATGAAGGAGAAGTCAAATTGACAAAATGACCCCCATTTGCAATCTGGGCATCCCCTAAAAGGGCAAAATCGGTATTAAAGTTTGGATCTTTATCACCATTGAAGGAATTCAGTGAAAATGAAGATATGGGTTCTGCAATTACGGCTAATAACAAATGATTGATTACAAGGAAAGAAGACGAAAGATAGTAGTACCTTTGGATTTGATTCATCGTTGTAAAAAAATCTGATTGAAACAATTTCTTCTAACGAATCTATATGAATCGTAAGAGGAAAAAGGGGGGAAATTTTACAATTTACAATTTTATTGAGATATTTTGATGGATTTTTTTTACTGGTTTCTACATTTCTTGAAGATCGGATATTTGGGAATTCAGAGAATATAGGCAGTTTTGCCAAAGATTATGAGAGAGGAAGAAGAGAGAGAAAGGGGGAAGGTGGGCTGTTAGTTGGATATCTGAGTTGTCCACTATCTAGTAGGATGGCACGTGCACGTCTTAGGGTAGTTGAAACATCACCGATTCTATTGGCCCATTGCAATGTTACTCCTTTGTTGTTTGGCCCATACATTTGAAAATTGAGACTCATTCATTCTAGTTGGTCCATCCCAACTTGATTGACATTGTAAATAAGTATAGACATGTAAATGGGTCAACCGGATTAGGGTTGGGTGAAGTGAGTTTTGGGTCGGGTAGTATCGGGTTATATAAATTGAGTTGGGTCGGATCATTTTGTGTTTTGATCATTTTTGGGTTTGCTATTTTAAACTGTTTTTTTACTGATATCGACTCGTTTTTTATAATAACATTCATGTCAGTTTCGAGGTAGGGTCTATTCAGGTTATGTGTCAAACTCAGGTTTCAATTCGGGTACTGGGTCGGGTTCGGGTTGACTTATTCAGGTCGGGTCAATCAGGTCGGATTAGTTTTGCTAAGTCTATAAATAAGGCAACTCAACTCATCTTTTTGGACGTCTTGCATTGCAATCACTAATTCTCTAATGAGACACATGCATACAATTTCACATTAAGACTTGTGTACGTGATAAACGTCCACCTGAGCGATTAGCCTCGGTTTTACTTTGGTGATATAATCTCATTGTAAAACTGATCTCAAATTAGAATTGTAAATCGAAGGAGTCACTACCAAATTTTGTAGGTGTTCAGGTCCTTTCGAACCACTTTATGGCTAATTCTAACAAACACATAGCAAAGTTTGACCATGGACACTAATGTTTAGGGGTTCGACTCTTTGCACTCATTTAACTAAATGTCTCTCGTTGTCAACGGTTCTAACATCCGAAAACTACAAAATTTGAGTAAGTGGTGTGGGTATTGAGAATCCCTTTGATGCCAATGTCAAAAGTTTACCTTTATTCCAAACTTATGTCTTTGTCTTTCTTCCAAAATAATCCATGTTATGCAAAGAAAGGCTAAACATGTTTCTTCCCATTCCAAATCTTTACAATTTGATACTAAATTTCTCATCTGGATATCCCCACTACAAACATACCTTCAAAATGTCAAATAATAAGATGTTTTCAACCAATATCCTGCAACAAAGAATGTGTCCTGCTACTTTATCATATGCAACACAAAATATGTGTGTTATTGTGTTTCCTAAACCTTTTCGCAATATTTTTTTATTGTGTTTCCCTAAACTTCACACAACATTGTCATATTGTGTTTCCTAAACCTACTCGGATAACATACTACAGTATCCTCTATTACTTAAGAAACAACCCCACAAACCATCATAAATTATACACCATCAAGCTCAAACTCTCCTTGTAGTTCACAATGTCAATTACTAGTACTCATAGTTTGTTCAAAGCTCCATGCCCAAACGACTCAATCCTATACAACAACACCCTATGTTCATGTACCCCCGGCTATCTATACAATCACCCCACAAACTCGTGTCATCTGCATCGAGTCCCTCCTACAGAATGGCTTACAACTTCTGTAGTAAAGCACTCGATGGTGGACGATAACTACAAGAAGGCAGTGAAATACGAGGTGTTTTACCTCGAAGCTTGCGTGATTGCGTTGCTATGTTGGCTAATTCTGTGCGTTATTGCGAGGTTTCTTAAGCTGGGTGATGGAAGGAAAGCCGGGTTTCAGATTCGCTGGTGGATTAGTCGCCTTGATCTTACGTTTCCTACCAGCCATTGGCTCGTACGTCTTATTATTGCACCTTTATTCCATTCTTCTTCCTTTTCGGTTCATGAACAAGTTAGCCAAAAGTTTGAATTTAGTATCGGGGTTTGGTCCGATTTCAAGTTAGAAACTCATGGCTGACCAATGAAATTCGAAGATCCTGTTCCAACTTTAATATGGAGGCCTTTAGTACAATAGAATACTATTGAATAGGAATCGAACCCACAACTTCAAAATAACATTAACCATTTTAACCACTACACCAATGTACCACTTTTGCATCTTCACCTACTTGGACCCCGGTTCCTAGAACCTAATGGATCACCCTATGACCGACCCTGTAGAAACTACAACTAATGTTTCCCAATAAACAGGCGGATCAAGCTGTTGTCAAGAAGCGGAAAACGGAACTAGGAGGTGCATTCTCCATTGGATGCTGGATTCTCTTTATCGGCCTTCTTGCTGCGTGAGTCTATCTTATTCCCCTCCTTAGCCGTAAGATCAATTTTGATGATGATGACGAGTTTTGAATACTCTGCACATGTCGAGTTTCTCATCTCTTCATTGTGACATTTGATTTTCCTTGTAGGCTTTTGCACCAGATTGTGACAGCCAGGGCGACAGAGATATCGAATATAAGGGCAACAAATGCACCGGACTTGGAATCCTTCACGAATGATTTAGAACTCAAAATAACAACAATCTCCTCAATGTCTTGTGCTCAACTTCAAGGCCTCGGAACTGTCGCTATTGGAACTCCTGGTTTCATCGACTATGACACGTTCCCTCTGTCGACATTTTCAGACTATACTTGTGTCAATTCTAGTACAGGTCCAGTAATCTCTCTGAAGCGTGAAAACTGCCCTCTTACTTACGATCATATCTATATTTCCTGGCATTTTGTCGACGTTTACATGGGTTCGCCTGCAACTGCTCTTGGGTTCCACTTCAATATCACAGTCAAAAACCGAGTTGGCAAACAAGAATACACCAATTTCATCAGTGGGGTGTTGAAAAATCGATCAAAATCAGAGGATAATTATAATGCCATGGTTACATATCGAGGGGGGACTACAAATCTATTGAAATTCAATTTCTTTCCTAGAGTTCATCTTAATCTAAAAGGGTTGAAACTGCTGCAACCCTTGTTTCACGAGTTTCGTCCTGGATCTCACACTCGAGATGCTGATAATCTCAAGACAATGCTTCAAAGTTCGGAGAAAGGAGTTGTGAATATTACATTGGAATTGAAGTTTCTGTCTGAATATTTCATCGAAATTGATGACAAGAAGTATTCAGGTCCCGGTAAGTTAACTTTTACATTCAGCAGTTAATCTTAAACTTATTACAGTTAACTTTCATGTTGGTAAACCGTAAACACATTCATATACAGTATGACATTTGAAAGTGCAGTGAGCGTTCTGGCAGATCTTGGCGGACTTTACTGTCTCAGTTTCACGCTATTTCTGCTGCTTTTATCAATGGTAAACTAAGTTCTTAACAAATCGATTAATTTCCTTAATCAATTGCCATCAAACATGATATAATACGAGCGTTTAGTGTGAAGCAAGGTTTAAGGGACTGCGCAAGGAAGACCAGAGAATGCAGAACATTAAGAGAAGTCTAAAGGCCCAGAATCATTGGAATAAGGTACTAAAACGTTTGAATATATGAGACCGTGTTATATAAGATTTGCCATTTTCTAAGTTGTTTTAGACTTTTAGTTTCGTCTGACACATGTTTCTGATCTTATGTGTTTAGCTGCGGAAATTTGTGGCGTTTACCTATGGATGTCGATTGCTAACGGAAGATTATGACAGTGGAAAAACACAGACAGTGTGTTGCAAGTGAGGGAGGAAATGGATCTGTAAAGAGGGTTCAATGAGTTGAGATTCAGTTACAAGCTTTGTAGTTTGTTTAGCATAGAGTTCAAATGTCACAATGAAGAGACTGTCTGGGGTCAAATTGTCAAAAGTCGATTATTTTAATCTCTTAGTTTAGGGGTTAGGACTAGGTGCTCTGGGACAGTAGGTCTTAGGTTCGAATTCCCCTCTTCCTATATTGTAATGTGACTAAGTGTGCTCTTCGTTGAACCAAAAAAAATCTCAAATGATCGAAATCTTTATTTTCTTCGACGTTAGGTGTTTTAATAACCGAAGTGAATTGAATTTTAAAAAAAACTCATCCACATTATAGAAAAGATTAACGTAAATTGGCAACAAATTAATTAAAAACAAAATAGATAAATATAAAATCAACGGTGAATTTAATCAAAAAAATTGAATTTGTCTGAAAATAATATTCGTTTTTTCTTAATTGAAAAAATTGACTTTCATGTGACTTTACGTGAAATTGCCCGAGCCAAGTCGTGTGGCATACAAAAATGATTTTTGAGTCATTACGGGTTGGTTTACACAATTTGGTTCAGATTCGGTGTGCAGGTTAATTTAAATTTAAACTCTTATTTTCAAACTCGTTAGGTAAAATTGTAAATAAACCACCAAGTTACCCCAAATTAAACATCAAAAATTACAGAAATTATTAACACTTGAAATCAAACCAACCTCTCAGCACAATCAAACATCCCCGACCCAGATTTCATCAACCTAAACACAAACAATTAAAAAGTGGACATCCTTTGTTTGATCAGGTGATAATTAATATATAAAATAAGGTAAATATTAATAATGATCAACTATGTTATATAGTAACAACTATTTGAGTTTTTTCTTGTTTAAGTTTTAATTTATAGGACTAATATTTATTTTGTCATTTTTCGACTACGTGATATTTTAAGTTTATACTCGTAATTTTTATTTTTTTTGTCAAAGTTTGAAAATTCACCCTATTATATTTAGAGCGCATACATTTTGTTAAGGGATCGTAGAACAACATAACATAACATATGCTCTCTCTGATTTTTAATAAGGAGGTAGGAATGTGTGGCTCAAAAGAGAAAAGGATGAGATAGAAATGTAAGGGTAATTCTAAACCACATGTTGATGACTTAAAATAGAAATAGGGAAGAAAAGGTGTTTCAGTCCAATAAAAAAACATGAAAGATAAATAAAAATCGGAAAGAGTACCTCATAAATTTAGATGTCCTTTATAAAGGGTCCTAGATTCCCTTTACATTTATGATTTATATCCTCTTTATTTCATTGATATTTTTTCCATTTTTCTTTTCAACCATTTCTTTGATTTCTTCCACTTTTCATTTTTTCTATCACACTTTTATTAGAAATGTGTTACTTTTAAGCTGGAAAAAATCAATGAAACAGAGGAAATATATTTATTTTTTATCAAATCCGTGTCGTATGAAATTCCAAGTCACAGGTTCGATATCTTCATGTCTAGGTTAGTTCAACCTAGATTACAATTAAGGATATTTATTACTCCATTTCACAACTGAGATGAGGGATGTGCTGTCATTTTCATTTCTGCATTTATTGGGGGGTCTTTTAATAGGATTGGTTGTCTAGTATTGCAAGGACTCGATCGATGGAGTATATTAATCCGCAAAGAACTCTCTCATTTTATCCCCTTTAATAATCCATCTATCAATTATACAAAATACTGTAGTATGAGCATTAAGGACGAAGAAAAAGCAAAGGGCCGAGAAGTCGACCCTTTGGCTCCAGCTCCGCCTCGGCTAAAACGGAATCAAGGGTGTCGACTCTGTATGTGCATCAGCCTGGTTACGTTGGTCCTGCTGGTTGTAGTAGTTGTAATCCTATTAACGACGGTATTCAAGGTTAAACCCCCGAACGTGAAGCTGGTTTCGACGACGGTGGAAGGCGTTGCACCAAGGATCAGCTTCCCGACTATGCAAGTGGAGCTCAACATCACACTTAACCTCACACTTCTAGTCAACAATCCGAACCACGTGAGCTTCAAATCCGGGCAGGGAGAAGCGACGGTGCTGTACAAGGAGGAGCAGGTTGGGAGCGTGGTGGTCGATCCCGGGTTGATTCCTTCCAAGGGGTCCGCCACCTTGGTTTGTTTGCTCACCTTGGAGGCCGATCGATTCGTTGATTCCGGAGTGATGTCCCTCGTCAGGGACATCACTGACGGACAACTCGGTTTGGAAGTGAAAACTCGAGTTCCTGGAAGGGCCAAAATTCTGTCTTTTAACAAACATGTTGTTACCTCTTCTGACTGTCACATTGTGATTGGATTTCCAGATATGAAGATCAAAAGTCAGGATTGCAAGCAGCATACTAAACTATAGGATTAGGATTCATATAGAGTTCCTCTTTCATTCGCAACATTATTTACTTTCTTGTACATAGACGGAGGATAATACATACAACATCCATGATACTTATTCCGTATAAGTTGTACTTTTCCTACTCAATCAAACTTGCGTATACTCATACTTCGATTGAAAGTGAAGTAGCGTAGGTGGTATTTGCTTAGATTGAATAAACAAAGTAGAAAAATAATGGGTTTTACTTAAAAGTTTGTCTTCATTGGTGCCATTGGCCTTTTTTTACTGTACTCCCTCCATTTTTTATTGTTTTATCTATTTACTCTATATACGGTTCTTAAGTAAAATGAATTAAAAAATAAAAATATGAGAGACTAAAATAGAAATAATAGAAATGAGAAGAACAATGAAAAAAGTTCCAAAAAAGAAAATGAATAAAACATTAATAAATGGAGGGAGTATAAACTTTGAATTGAATGAGAACAATTTTACATATTTTTTGATAGCGAAATGAAACTGTGGACATGATGTAGCTTAAAAGTTAAAATTGGTAGGTGTGAGTTGAATAATTTGAAACTACTCCATCATTTATGAGTGGAGAGTCAAAAAAATTGACATCAATAAGTGAAATTCCACGATAGTCAAGTACCTGTGCCTTTCACTTAATATTACGCGTTTGCCAAACATATATAGAGAAACATGTCAGTACCGTCCACCGGTACGTGAATGAGTCACGCAGGTGGGGGCTACATAATTAAGAATATGAGGAAACGGCTCCATCTTTCAAACGAGTACATATAATAATACTCCGTATATGATTGATTATATGGTGGTTGGTTAGATTGTCAGTAGAAGGCAAACATTTAAGGAGCATATATCCCTTCATTATCTGGTTTTCATTACTTCTCTAGGACGGACGGAGTACCTGTTAATGCTCCATATTTTATTTCGAGACAAAAACGATGAAGAGATCATCCCTATTCCCCAAATAAGTTATTGAAAGATCATTTTTTTTCACTATTCCTTATGTGTTATTCACAACTCTTTTGTCATCGTATATGCCTCAAATTTGATAGAGGTATCACGATAGAACATCAATCAATCAATAAATATATATACTCCCTCCGTCCCTAAAAGATTGTTCCATTTCTCTATTACATGTGAGAAGTATTTTAATGAAATGTGTCTTTGTGGGACGGAGGTAATATAAAGCAGGAACTTTTTCGTATGACCTTTTTCTGGGGAAGGGTAAAATTAGAGGTCATATATATATATATAAGCAACAACCTTTTAATAACATGAGTAAAATTTTACCAAAGGAAAGTGAATAAAATTTTTAATATATTTTGTTGGTTTAAATAAAGGAAAATGGATTAAAATTTTTAATACAACCCAAATAATTTTTTTAATATATTTTGTTGGTTTAGATAAAAGAAAGTAAATTAAAAGTGAATTAGAGAGAGAGGGAGTGTGTCACAAGTTATTAAAATATATTCCGTATTTAAAAGTGACTAAGACCCAATCATACGAAGTAATAAATAGGTGATAAAATATTATGACGTACAGTGATAACTGATAAATGAGTATACAGAGTATATATCAACTATATACGTAGCATCAGCTTAACATATTATACAAAGTAACAGGTTTCAACTTATATACTGTAACATATTTATATATTAAGCTACTTATGATTATAAATAGTGAATTATATAATCATAATAAACTTATTATTCGCTATATATAGAGTTTACTCCCTCTGTTTTTTTATAAGTCGTTCTCACTTTTCGAGACATCTCCTTCTCTCTTCAATATCTCTCAAATTATAAGAAAAAATATCATGAAATGCATACTCATTTGAAAGCTCTTTTTGTAAAGAATTTTATGGTGTAATTTTTTAAAAATTTGAACTAATATATTTACATGAAAATTAAAGTCAAAGGCTCACCTCGAAAAGTCAAAACGTCATATATTCTGATACGGAGGAAGTATAAAATACAATTATTATTCTACACTATATATTTAATAGAGTTATTTGGCCCCTTTACTTTGTTCAATTGTGAAATCAAGTCCTTTAATTCTTGATTATAGCAATTAGATCCCTTAACTTTGTCAATATGTGAAATTAAACCTTTTTTTTTTATTTTTTCCGATCAATTGCTCAATTTCTCATCAATTTCATATCAATATCTCATTACTATCAATAAATATTTTATCCCAAAATATAACAATATAATACGTATACGTATAGAAATACATATTCCCAAGTACGAAGTAGCACAAAAAAAATACTATTTGTATTCGTAATGTACGTATTCGTATATCCCAAGTAGTTTGATAAAATATTTTATCTCGTAATGTACATATTCATATTCTATTGTAATGTATGTACTCATACTCTACCGTAATGTACGTATTCGTATTCTAGTATGAGAAATTGACGATAAGTTGAGCAATTGATCGGAAAATAAATAAAAAAGAGTTTAATTTCACATCTTGGCAAAGTTAAGAGATCTAATTGCTACAATCAAGAGTTAAAGGACTTGATTTCACAATTGAACAAAGTAAAGGTACTCAATCACTAATTTCCCGATTTACTAATAGTAATAAGATATTGATATGAAATTGACGAGAAATTGAGCAATTGATCGGAAAAAAAATGTTTAATTTCACATATTGACAAAGTTAAGGGTTCTAATTGCTACAATCATGAGTTAAGTAGCTTGATTTCACAATTGAACAAAGTAAAGGGGCCAAACCACTACTTTTCCGTATTCACCATTCATTGTTATCGCTACTTAAAAGTATCCGTATTACAATCTAGTTAGATAGAGCGAACACTTCCCCGACTAATTAATATGGGATGATGATAGGGCGCCACCGGGTGACGTCGAAATTCGGCGCCACCTTAATAATTAAAAAATGATAAAATAATAAAAAACTAAAACTTGTATTTTGTTTTTGCGCCAAAAACAAAAGGGTATACACGTAATTCTTTATTTGTTCAAAGTTATTTGATTAATATAATATTCTAAATAAATTAACATTTATCTTTTAGATTTTAGGTAAATTAAATATTCAATTGTTTGGACCACTTAAATACAACAAAACTATACTGTTTCGACAAATTATGAATTTATTCTTAACATACGAATTCGTTCATAGCTCGGCATGAGCTCGCTCAACAATCTCAAGAGCTCGTTAAAATTTTAATCTGAAAGTCGATCCCGAGATCAACAATGCTAGACTTGAAAGCTCGTTTGGACTCGTTTTAATCATTTTATATATTTGTAATTTTGATACTCCGTGATTATAAATTCTAATAATTCTAAATTATACTTTACTATGATATTTTATAATAATACTATAATTATCATGTTTATAACTTTATATATACACACATATAAGATATTCTTTTTAAATGCTAATTTTACTACATATTTATAAAGAAATAATTAAAATAATGAACATAATAACTAATAACCGGGAACTGATCCGAGCTCAAACTTTTTCAGAACCGATTTTAAATTTCATTTTTTTTAAATTTCAACGAGTTCGAGCCAACCCCGAGATGGAGCTCAAAATTACGACTCAATCCATAGCCAATCGAAGCTCGAGCTCAGATTGACTCGTTGGACCCAAAATATGTACTACGTAAAAGAATTAACTTTCTCTATTAAAGTTATTTGGATTTTTCAATGACAATAAACAGTACAATAAAAATGTTGGTTTAAACTATTAAAAGAGACAGTTTTAATTATTTTGGGTAAGCAATATATATATTCTGTACACATAAACATAAGAGTGATAGTAAGAGAAATAATAAAATTTTAGGGATAAAAACGAGAGATAAAAACAAAATGAAAAATAGTAAAATGTCTTTAGTGAGACTCGAACCCAAGCAGCACAACCACAAAACACGCCTACTTTTGACCTCCCAAATACAACTATAGCAAATCCATATATCCATGGATAATTGTAGTGTGTATATATATGAACGTTTTCCAATATTAAATCCCTTTATTCATGCTTGATTTAAAAAAAAACTAGTGTAATACCCGTGACACGTCACGGGGTTGTGATTTTTTTTTTTAAAAAAATGATTAAAAGTTAGTAATGCTGCAACATATTCGATGCAGATCGGTAATGACAACACAATTGTTATTACCGGCATTTGATAAAAGGATTTATATAACAAAAGGTGTCTATTACCTTGCAACATGTTGGCATTAAGTTACGCATATGTAGTTTAAGATAACTCGACATACAACTTTGAAAAAGAAGATTAGCGTGACACCCGTGACACGTCACAGAGTTATGAAAGAATATTTTTACAATAGAATGTTGGTAAGAACGTAACATTGGAAGTGTAGTTTGGTAATGACAATATGAATGTTACTTGCACCATTTGTTTTCAAATTCATAAAACAATGAAGGTCTTTACCTTGTTACCTATTTGTGATAGGTCACGTATTTCTTGGTTAGGGAACCCGTCACAAAACTTCGAAAAAACACATAACCCGTAAAAAATGAGAGGCCAAAAAAATGAGGATATTTTGGGGTGGTTGTCGAACGAAGTTGTTGAAGGAATTTCTAAGAAATGAATTAGACGTATTACGGGTTTACAAAAGATTTACAATTGTACTTGCTGGGTAGGATATGAAAAAACTTTACAAAGGTGGCTAACCTAATACTTATGTTTATATACTCCAACCGGTTTTTTATGTTTGTCTCATCTCAATAGTGTATTTCTCAGATTTTTGGTAGAGGAAATAATGGTTTAAAACTTTTTAAAACAGAGGGATTATTGTATTTGGATTATAATTGACTCATATTTGATGGACGTAAACTATTTATCCGCCTAGGTGAAAATCGAATAATTAATTGTGTACTCCCCTCATAAATTCATAACTAATTGCTCTATTTCATGATAGATGTCAGCGTATTTTATTGAAATGACACAATAATTTGTGGGTGAAATAGTACAAGGTATAAAGATAAAAGAATTACATTTGATGTGAATTGTTTTTAATGTATAGTAGAACAAATTTATCCCCTAACAATTCTTGTCAACTGGTTCATGTTGATATCAATTTGAATATCGCGTAACATATATATTTCATACTTTACTCAAAAAATTATACTCGTATTCGGTATTACTACATTAAACCAAAACCAACCGTAGACTTCTTTATCTCATAACACTTGAATACATGACGAAAACGTTTTTCCGTGTCTATTTACGTGATATTGTTTTTAAACCGAATACGGCTTTAAACGGATCGATCATTATAGGAAACGTGTTAGGGTTTTTTCACACAAACCCTCTTTCAGCAGTGCTCTCAATTATTCACATTTTGCAACCTCTCTCCTCTCTCACTCAATCACCCGCCTGATAACCCACCACGCCGCCTCACCCCTCCTTGACATCCGTTGACGCCGACACTTGCTACCACCAGACGACTACATCTCTGTCAACATTCTACCAAAATAAGAGTAAGATCAGATGCACTTTCAATTAATTATTTTTGGTGAATTATATTGCGATTATGAAGAATCTTTATTGTGATCTTGCTAAGATATTATTTCATACACATCTTGTATTGGATTAATTTGAATCAAAGTTTGAATCTTTAAGATTGTTTGTGCTAAAATATTACGGATAGGAGTACTTAACTTTGCACAAAATCATGAATCTTCTATTACAGTATATTGGCAATGAATTGTGAACAATGAATCAAAAATACTACAGTACTATATTGGTTACGAAGTAGGTGAAAGTGCACAATCAAGTTATCACTAAATAATTCCTCTATTCATTGATTTGATGAAATTATGTGTTGATTTAAAGATGTTTTACTTTTGAATTTGTATTTGATTTACATGTAAATGAGTGTTGTTTATTGTGATCTTGCTAAGATATTATTTCATACACATCTTGTATTGGATTAATTTGAATCAAAGTTTGAATCTTTAAGATTGTTTGTGCTAAAATATTACGGATCGGAGTACTTAACTTTGCACAAAATCATGAATCTTCTATTACAGTATATTGGCAATGAATTGTGAACAATGAATCAAAAATACTACAGTACTATATTGGTTACGAAGTAGGTGAAAGTGCACAATCAAGTTATCACTAAATAATTCCTCTATTCATTGATTTGATGAAATTATGTGTTGATTTAAAGATGTTTTACTTTTGAATTTGTATTTGATCTACATGTAAATGAGTGTTGTTTGATATTAACACGTTCGATTACTTTTCGAAGTTATTTATTTTCATCTAATTATGCTTCAATTTACTTGAATTTGTTCATGTGCATCTAATTCTGCTTGATTTTGCTCGAATTTGTTTCATGTTCATCTGAGTTTCCTCGGTTTTTCTCAAATTTGTTCATATTCATCTGGTTTTCTTGATCTTGCTCGAATTCGTTCATGTGTGCAGTAATTTAAACTCGAAATCGTTTATGTTCAGCTGATACTGCTTGATTATTGCTCAAATTCGTCCATGTTCAAAGACTTAATTTTATATTGTTTTTAAATCGAATACGGTTTTTTAAACGAATCGATCATTATGGGGAACGGGTTAGGGTTTTTTCACACAAACCGAATAATTTAGCATTTTCTCACACGTTCAAAGACTTAATTTTAATTGAACAATGTTTTTTAAGGATTACTTGTAATATCCTTCTTGTATTTCTTAGTATTCTCAGTAAAGTTAGTAAACCAACTCTTTATCTAATGTACTCCATAGACACTAAAGATGACACTTCTAAAGTACATGATTTAAACTATGAAGATGACACTAAAGCTTGATACAGATTTGCGAGGACTTTGAAGAAATGAATTACGAATTAGAGCATCTGGTCCGACATGAGTGGTCCAAATCTGAAAAATTAAATAGCAAAAGGTGAGAACCCAGATTTTGCTTGGAAGCAGAAGATTTCTAAAGGTAGTTTGATAGAAAGCGAAGAAAAAATCTACTCCGTTTATTAATTTTCAAATTTTTATTTGTGATGGATAACGAACTTCTAACGGGTCAAGTACTATATTAAAGACAAAAATAAAGTGTGAGTAGGACATAACAAACTAATTTTCTTATTCATGCATGTACATATTTGGCCCGTTTTATTATTAGAACAAATAGGCATGTCGCAAGAGAAACTCACCCATATTAATTAATATGGAATGAAGATTAAGAAAATGTTAATATTAACATTACCTCTATTATTTTCAGGGTCAGAGACTGATCTCATTTGCTTCACACGTTTTTTGGCTGGAGAAAGCATCATATTGAGACAATAATTTCTGCAGGTGAGTTATACGACATAAGTATGATAGAATAGTTAAAGCTCTGCGTGAGTACCAAACAACTTAGTATTGTGAATGCTAATTAAAATTTTCACACCCTGAATAGGTACATGGAAGAATGACCATCATCAACAGCATTAAGAGCAAAGTTGAGTGAGCAGATTTGAGTACTCTAATTGCTGTAACATTTCCTTGATCCATTTTACCGCCTCTTTCTCCAACTTCTCCAACTGATTAACATCACATTAGACCATTTATTTTCAAATCAACGAACAAACAAAATATTTCTTAAACTTGGATACATACTACAGTATAAATTAATGTTGTGTTTTATTGTATAATGAAAACTCACAGGTACAATTGTGTTGAGTAGATGAAGTGATTTGTGCTCTTCCATATGTGTGAGATTGGTTGATATCACCGCGTTTTTGCACGACTTGAATTTCTTTGAGAAATCCTTGCTTTTCCCTTCCTCCTCCCCCCGTTCTACCGTCCAAAACAGTATGAAGTATAGCAAAGTGGTAAGACATCGGTTTTTGGTACCCGCATGCAAAGGTTCAAGCGGTTTAAATAGTGTAGTGAATGTCAATAGTGTATTGTGAATGTAAATGGTGGAGTCCTATGTAATTAATGAATGTAAGTTTCAATGTATCGTGAATGTAATATTGAATGAGTGCAGTTTCCTGTGCAGCATGATAAATTCACCCTTCAAAATCTGCAGTTCACGATGCAAGAGAAATTAATGAGTGTGAAGATTATTTCTCCCCTAAACAATCTCATTTCAATTCTTAAACCTAATTTACCTAACTATTCCAAAACATTAAAAATAAGGACTAATTCCTAAATGGAGCTCCTACATTGTGCCACTTAGGTTGGAGTGGTGTCTTCTTTTATAGAAAGAAGATACTTCAAATCTTCAACAAAATCCTCACAAATACGGAGAGTAACAAACTAACAAACACTCCTATACTTTGTTTGATTTTAAAAAAAAAAATAGATATTTACAAAATCATAAATAAGTGAACTTCCAAATATACCCTTTAATATTAATTTATTTTGAGTTCAAATTTTAAATGAGATAAATAAGATTATCCTAATAAATTACCATAATACCCCGGGTGGCGTACAAACTCGGCGCCACCCGGTGACGCCATCTCATTTTCCATTAATATGTCTATGTAAGACACCAACACAAGTCGAACATGTGGCGACCCATGCAGTGGCGGACCTACGATTTTTCAGCTAGGGGGCAGTATTTTTTTTCCGACATTTTTGCATTTTAAAACTATTTTTGGGATATTTTTTTCTATATAATAATGAACAATGAGACTTGTAAAAAAATGCTTATATATGTTTTAAATCATATTTTTATCACACGGTTATTAAAATCATTACCAAATTAAATAAACTAATTACATAGAAAAAAATTAAGACAAATATTTGCAACGTGTCGTGAATAATCTATAAGTAAAAGAGTGAAGGTTTTGAGAAATAGTTTAAGTATAATATATAGAAATTTTCATTAAGTTATACTCCGTAACATTAAGTATGAGGTAGTAAAGTTGGTTATATAATTAACCTCATGTTCAACGGAGCTGGGTTTGAATCCCTTATCCAACGTCATTTTTTGAATATTCGAACCCCTGCCATTTACTGCACCATCACTAATATAATGATAATTAATTTAACTAAAACCTACTTATTTCTAAATGGACTGGGGGCCCTTGACCCCCCGGGCCCCTCCCTAGGTCCGCCCATGGAGCCATGACCGCTTTTTAAGTTATTACCACACGTCTCGGACATGGTTCATGATATTTGGACACACCTTCAAACATAGAGATGTTGTTTCTAGGTTTCCGATCTTGAATGAAGTACCGCCATTTATGGGTATGTGGTAGAGTCTTGTAGGGAAGTAGGTGATTTTTTTTATAATCGGAGGTAAGAAGTGATTGATTAAAAGATGTGTTTTGGTCGTTATGAGTTTCACTGAAGACACATTTGACTTATCTTCTACTTTAGCATACACATAATAAGTAGATTATACAGCCAGTTGTATATGTTTCTATGTATAAATGATTTTATAATTTTGAGTGTTATCATAAAAACTTTTGAGTTTTGTTGTCAAAATTTCGAACCGAAAAGTTGTCGAGCTATATCAAATAAATATTTAAGCTCTAAAACTTATAACCTAGCTCGGAAACTTGTGTAATAAGCTCAGTAAAGTATACATAAAACCTAGCTCGGAAACTTGTGTAATAAGCTCAGAAAAGTATACACAAAAGCTCTTAATAACTCTGAGGTGGTTGTACATACAACTGGTATTGTGTAATAAGCTCAGTAAAGTATACATAAAACCTAGCTCGGAAACTTGTGTAATAAGCTCAGAAAAGTATACACAAAAGCTCTTAACAATTCTGAGGTGGTTGTACATACAACTGGTATTACAATACTATTTTCCAACCTCAAGATTTATTGTTAATGTGTCGCGATATTAATTATTTGGGGATTATTATATTACTATAGAGAGAAAAGTTTTAGTCCGTGTCTGACCCGAACCCGCATATAATCACTCCAAATGAGACCTGAAATTTTGGTCCTTAAAGCAACGTAGTTAGAGTTGGCAAATCGGACGTGCCGGGCCGTGCTTCGTGCAGGCCCAATCGTGCTTCGTGCTTGTCCAGTCCGGCCCAGTCGTGCCTGGCAGACCCACCGTGCCGTGCCTGACTCTGAGAACATGCGCCGAGTCACGGTTCCTAGCCTGGGCCCGGTCGTGCCCGACCAAATTTTCAGGATTTTTCATTTTTTGGGGATTTAGAGTCGTGCCGGCCCAAATGTGCCTCGTGCCTGGCCGTGCCTTGGCATGAAATTTTCTTTAAATTGGCGCCGTGGCCTGACTTGGAACTGGTCGTGCCGTGCCCGTGCTTTTCACCACGTTATCACCATGCCAGACCAGGTCGTGCTTATTTTCGTGTTGGACCGGGTCACCAAGATGAGCCCGGCCCGGTTTGCCAGCTCTACGTAGTGCATAGTTTAGGTCCTTGTGCGGAAATTGGAAATAGTAGTTGCGGTTAGGAAGTTAGGTACTGAGAGAGGGAGAGAGAAAAGCGAAAAGTAATGGAGAGAGAAAGTGACCATCCGATGACTACCGAAGACCCTAACGGCATTACTCACACCACCACCGAAGCTACCACCGCAGACGGTGGAGCAACGTCACCGACGAAGAAGAAAAAAACCCGAGTGAGAGGACCATGGTCGCCGGAGGAAGACACTATATTAAGTGAACTGGTGGCCAAATTTGGTGCCAGAAATTGGAACCTCATGGCCCGCGGAATTCCCGGTCGGTCCGGTAAGTCATGCCGCCTTCGCTGGTGCAATCAGCTCGATCCTTCTCTCAATCGCAACCCGTTTTCCGGTGATCTTTCTTACTTACTTACTCGGTTTTTTTTAGCTCCTGTATTTGACGCTATTTGATTTGATTTGATTTTCGCAACTCGGTTTTTTGGGGATTTTGGTTTTTTGATGCCTGGAATTATTCTCTGGTGCAAATTGCGGTTTGTTGATGGTGATAGAATTGATGTATATGAATCATGAATGGTCCGAAATTTTGTTGCTCAACGCTTTGATCAAAGTTCGAATTTTGCTCTTTGTCTCACCATGCTTTCGGAATCAATGCGGTTCTTGTTTACCCGTGTTTGTCATTTCCAGTATTTTCAATGTTGGCTTGAATTTCTGTCCACATTGTTCGCTTGTTTTGTTAATCAGTCGTGTGTCCGGTGAATTAAAGTTTGTGCATTTGATGATTTTGTGTTGATATTTTGCTCGTTTTGGTCGTCCCTGTTGCTGTGTCGGTAAAAAATTCGATTTTTGGTGCACAGGAACGTGTTCTCGGACACATCTTCAAATAGAATGTTAATTATACGGAGTAAATACGAAGTAATTAGTGTCGTTTTGGAATGAGACTTAAAATCGTCAAAATTGATATTATATGCATCATATACTTGTTCCTGCCTATGCTATTGCGCTATGAAAATGTGTCGTATTGGTAAGTGTCTATTGAGGACCCAATACTCATATCCTCGTAGTGCTCCATCGGATACAGGTATGACACCAAACTGCAGGGCATAAGTCCGAGCCCAAAATTTAGGTGACTACTGACTACTGAACTGTGGGATATTGCTACGTTAGTTATCACATTTGAGTTAGAAACAATCAAAAGACTACTGTCGAAATTGTCATTTTGAGGGTCTAATCGTATTTCACAGAGCCCTATTGTAAGTTTCCTTAGTGTATATACTTGGTAAGAAATTTTGATAATTAATTGAGCCTGATGTTGGACCTTGCTTTTCACTGAGCACTGAGCAGGAGTGAACCTTGGGTGCGATGATTAGTCGGTGACAGTAGGACTGTGAGTATATAGGTTTTGTTAATGCACTGTCAACTTGGACTCTTGAACCTTAAGGCTAACCTTATAAATCCTCTTCTTCCTTCGATATGCCTTTCCCGATGTATTACCTTTTCATGCTCTGCTCATGAGCTCATCACTAAGTATACATATTTTTAAGTTATTACTTGAGATACTGCTCGGTAAGTTACTGTATCTACAATCAAATGAATCAGCAATGCCTGATTATACCCTTTGTGGCTTTGTATCTGTTTTCATTTTCATAATTTGGTATCAGTAAATGGTTTTTTTTTGTTTTTTCTGAAATCTTGGGCTATTTTTGATGACAGATAGTGTCGTTTAGGAAGCTACTTATAAGTTGTTTATTTCCAAGACTAATGAGAGTCTTATCATTGCAGAAGAAGAAGATCGCATTCTTATTTCATCCCATGCGATTCATGGCAACAAATGGTGTGTGATTGCGAAGCTTTTACCCGGTCGAACTGATAATGCTATCAAGAACCACTGGAATTCAACTATGAAACGCAGATATGATCGTGGTAAGTTGACCATGTATGCTAACACTTGTAGAAACAGGGCATCTTCAGAGGATACAGTATCAGACGAGACTAATTTTTTCGAGGCTCACAAAATTAGACAAGATGTAGAGTCAGCAGTAAAACAATGTCATCTGTCTACATATCAGGCAGCAGTCAGTGAGAACAGACACGATGTAAACATGGTGGTCAACAAATGCCAGCTGTCTGCTAACCACACTCTCGTGAGTGACAACAACCAAGATGTGACCATGGGAGTCAACCAAGGTACTTCATCTATAGTCCAGGCTCCAGTCAGTGAGAACATACGATATTCAATTCAAACTCCACATCCGCCTCCACTGGCATGGGTAAATCACCTTGTTCACCCATATCCTCAGTTTGTTCCTCATTATCCTACTCCTGATGTCGCTCACTCTGTTGAACCTAAAGAGCATTCTTCTCCCACTCGTCCTATTCCTCGTGTAGGTGCCTTTAATATCTATCATCCGCCACTTCCCAAATCCGTGCCTATGGAGGGTACTTCAGTAAATAACTTCTCACTCGAACATGAAATGTCCAAATTTCTTGATGGAATTCAGAGTGAACCGATTGTTTCTTCTCGGTGTGGCCATGGATGTTGTGCTACAAGTGGTGGTGAATCGAGTTCACTGTTGGGTCCAGAGTTTATTGATTATGAGGAGCCACCTTCATTCACATGCCATGAGTTTGCCTCGTTAGCAAATGAATTGAACAATATTGCTTGGGTCAAAAGTGGGCTCGGCAGAAGAGAGCCTCAAGCGACATCTGCTGGAACTGATGACTCTGGGCAGTGCACCCAAAAGAACAATGTGCAGTTTGAGGAAGGACAGTCGAAGCTGAGGGGGATGATGGCAGAAGTGATATCGACACAGATTCCCAGGCAAACGGTTACACTGCCAGCTGAAGTTCAGGGATTGAGCTGTTTATAAATCTACCCAACAAGAGTAACAAGTCAACAACGTACATGACAGTTGCATCACATATGGGAGCATCACATCTATAATCTATTGTCCATGAAGTCATTTTTTTGCTGAATCGGTACATATCCTTGATATACATACTTGCACTATTTGTTTTATTGATAAGGGGTGGGAATCTGAGTTCTTGAGAAATGTCGATGACGTGACGAATATTTTGAGATTTGTATAGACGAGCAACGGCCTTGGGGCTTAGGTCCTGTAACTGCATCCACTATTGACATTGGTGAGATTACATGGTGTACTGTATTGGTGATGCCAGTATCAGTATGTAATAATTTTGTATGGCTTATATTACAAGAAACTGGTACAAGTACTTGGCATTTATGAAACCTGCTAACTTACGTGATGTACTTGTTGATGAAAGCCCACCTGGTATAAAGACCCATGAATATTACTGGTGACTGGTGAGTTGTGTTGTCTGTACACTGTAGCTGGAAATCGATCATGTGACGGATCATTGCTTTGTTTATTTATTTATTTATGCAATTACTAGTATAACATCCATGATAAATCACGAGAGTTTATTGATGTCCCTATTAGGGATATTGAAATACTGTAAGGTTTATTATCAACATTGAACGCATTGAAACCAATTTATAATGTTGATCTACGTATGTACTATGTACGCGGCTTTAGATTACACCATCAGAATACGACAACATAATTTGTGTTTTAGTTTACATTAGTGATGCGAAGTAATTAACCCTTTTTATTACTGATAGAATAACATTTGCTTATGTGTCAAGTTCACATTGATAATTTTGCCGCCAAAAGCCTTCAATTGTCCGTCATGGACTACTCCCTCCCATTAAATTCAAGGTTTAATTGAATACTCCTATTTGATTACTTTTAAGAAAACAGTTGGTCTCTTGCGTCGCAAGCTTAAGACGGGTCAAGTGGATACCATTTGAGGGGAAAAGGACAAAGACCCACCAACCTCACTTTTGTCTTTTCCCCTCAAATGATGTCTACTTGACCCGTCATACGTTTGTGACGGATATCTCCGTCACAAACAAGAATTTGTGTTAAGAAAATGAGTCAAAAGTAAAGATATTTTCGGTAAATCAAATGGTTGCCTACCAAAATTAAAATGGATAGAAATTAAGTATACAAATTCTTGTTTGTAACGGTCATATCCATCACAAGTGTATGACGGATCAAGTAGTACATATAGGACAAAAAAGTATAGTAAGAAATAGGAAATGCGATGCGATTACCTATCAAATACTCCGTAGTCAATACTTGACCCGTCATATCCTCGTGACGTATATACCCTCACAAAGGCATAAAAGGTGGAAAATAAGATTATACACCTGGCTGTACAATAACATTGTACAACAAAGGCAAAGTTTTTGAACTTTTGTGTATATTTGTTGAGTTTATAAAAGTTTCTGAGCTGAGTTGTAAGTTTTTGAGTTTAAACATTTATGTGATTTAAATCGACAACTTTAAGCTCAGAAAATTTACTGCAGAACTCTAAATCTTTGTGATAAAGCTCAAAATCTTTAAATCAGTTGTACATATAGCTATGTATAACTGGTGGTATAATACTCTGATAAAAGATTTAATCGGATGATCGGTGATAGGAGTGTTAATAATTCCTCCGTTTGATGTTTCGATACAAGCATACAACCACATACCATTAAAAATCTCCCCACCCTTTCTCTCTCCCAACTTCCCCACTCTCTCCCTTCTCTTCTCTCCTTCTCCAACTCATCCATGGCGTTCCTCATTTACGTCCACCCTACTTCCTACTTCCTCCCTAACTAACCCATATCCAAATACACAAACTCCATTTAACCCAAACCCGAACCCGAACTAGCTTATTTCCTAGGAGTACAAAAGTAAGTAACCCACCGCATTTTCCATTAAATGTAGCTAACAATGGCAACACCATTACCAACACCGCCTCTCGGCGACATCGAACAAGGACCAATCTCCGCCGCCGTGGAAACCGCCAGCTCATGTGGGGAGTCGTGTACAATTGACAATGATGAGCACAATAGAAGGTCATCTTCTGCTTCCTTCTCTTCCTGTTATTCATCCGAGTGTTCTGTTGCGGATATAGAAACTGGGGGCGGTGGCGGTGGTGACGTGGCGGCGGCGGCGGAAAGGGGTAAAGTGAGTGTGCATTCGTCAAAAGTGGATATAGATTGTAGGATATGTCACCTGAGCTTAGATGGGTCGGACCCTGAATCCGGGTTTCCGATTGAGTTAGGGTGTTCTTGTAAAGAGGATTTAGCTGCCGCCCATAAACATTGTGCTGAAGCTTGGTTTAAAATCCGCGGTAACAAGTATGTCTCTCGTCCCGTTCATTTGTTTACCTTTTATATTCATCGTTCAAAGTACTTAAATTGCTGCTGCTGCGGGTTTGATTAGTATAGTACTTAAATTGTTGGATTGCTTAGGGAATGCGCACTTGGTCGCATTCAATTAGGAGAGAGTGATTCGGACCTCGGAAATATTGCCAACAAATCCACAATACCTTCGCCTTAACAAAATCATTAGACTGACACATCTTCGTTAATTGTA
Organism: Agrostemma githago; assembly: GCA_958450325.1. Taxonomy (NCBI): domain Eukaryota; kingdom Viridiplantae; phylum Streptophyta; class Magnoliopsida; order Caryophyllales; family Caryophyllaceae; genus Agrostemma; species Agrostemma githago. The sequence continues at coordinate 1,539,432 of OY288242.1, forward strand.
GATTTGGATGTTTTACGGATTTGGGTGTTCAAGTTATCAGATTTGGTATTGATATCGTTTCTGGTGCTTTGATAAGGTCACATTCATCCGATTCCATATTTACAATGAGACTTTCTCTTTTTAGGCGCGATGAAAAAAATTGATAGTAAGATGCAGAAAATGGGCTGTAAACTAATGTGCTAAAGATATGGTGATGCTGTAAAGTTAGGGTTACGGACGTTTTGTTTGTTGGAGGAAAAAATTGATAGTAAGATGCAGAAAATGGGCTGTAAACTAATGTGCTAAAGATATGGTGATGCTGTAAAGTTAGGGTGAGGGACGTTTTGTTTGTTGGAGGAAAAAAGGGGGAAGTGTTAAAAGGAAAGTAAAGTAAGGTTAGTTGAATGAAGGAATCAACTGAACAAGCAAAAGTCGGAGAGGACCATGTCCATCTCCGCTTTGTTTGTTAATTTAATCTTTTCGGGTTCATTACGTCTGTACTAAGCAATCTTAATGATTCTTGATTGTTTTTTGTATGAGTTGATGATTTTTCAGGTGACTGTTCATTCAGCATGAATATTAAGTATACTTGTTCCCCCCATGTGAGTAGAAAAGCTGACTTTATGGGTTAGGTGTTAGTTGAGGACTTTAGGGTGAGATCCATCTGACTCTTCTCATGTGAACTGTTGCTGATAAATTCATAAATTTCCCTTTTAATGTCACCTCTGTTTATCTTTAGTAGTTGTATCCCCGGGACGGGATGTTAATAGCCTGACATTGAAAATGGTTGTTATTTGCGGCAAAATAACGCCCGTGTATTGTTGGCCTAATGCAAACACATTTGTATCGGAATATCCTTCGTCAAATTGCTTAAGCTATATTCTTCAATGGGCAAGTAGCATTTTTGGTTGGAAGGCATAAGTAGTATTGACCTATTTCGTTGGGATGTTTCCATAAAGATATAATGACATTTATGGCTCTAACATGAGACTTGTTCACTTATAATATCATTAGTACTGTACCGTAATTTTTTTCATTTGGATTTTTTTGTTCTGTTCGATTCAAAAAACAGTAAATTGTTTGTTCCTTACTCCGTACTTTAGAAAATAAAGCTTGGTTAACTATTGAGGAACTTTCTTTTTTTTGCATTTTTCTTGATTGGCTTGTTCTCTATCGTCTCCGCACTTATGTCAGTGAGTGTACACGGGTCTCTAACCTTCTAGCTAGGTGACTATGTATGTGAATGTCTTAGGCTACTCTCAACCCTCGCAGGACATTTACGTTGCAATATCCCATAGATGTGTCCCTTGCTTGGGTCAGTTTTAGTTTCACTTCAGTTCAGCTCCAGGAGACATATTTTGTCTCTATATTTCAGTTAGTTTCAGTTAAATTAAGTTCAGTTAAGTTAAGTGAAGTCAGTTTCAGTCCAAAAGAACATGACCTTACTGTCTCATATTTTTTCCATGTCTAACAGAAGTTGAGAACCATTGCTGAAATGACCTGATCGTGGAGTATATATATATTACTAGTAGTAGTTAGTTACTTTGTCAAAGAGTTCTTTTGAGATAGTATAAGCCTTTTTTTCAGGGTCGCGAGCGTTTTTGTATTAAGGGTAGGATTCAGCATTTTGAAGGCTCATAATTTCCAAATTTTTATCCAGTGTTATCACTCTTGAATAGTATATACCGAGTATCAACTTCTCAATTAGTTGCATCTTATCTTTTAGATAACGAAGTATTTAGATTTAGAAAACTAGATTCCAAAAATGCTAGAGTACCAAATAATAGCCAAAATTACTTGCAGAAACGATCAGTTAAGCACTGCACACTGTTGACCCCGATTGTGTCATTTACTGACTCATAATACATGCATGATCTGATTATTTTGAAGCTGATCCCATCCAGTGACCCTACCAAGTTTGATTTGGTTCATTATCATAGTGTCAGAAGCTAGATATATGCAACATGTGTCTTGACTCGGTATTTGTCATATTTGTAAGATAGAACCACGATTCATTATTGAACCTTTCTTTCCTGTGTTGAGAATTTGAGACGTTCATCTTTTTCTACAAGAGGTGCTCTTTTTGCATCTTTTCTCTAGATGTCACATTGGTACATGTTCTGATGTTCTTCTCCTTTATATGTTTGGAGCATTGCATCTGTATCTAGCAGAAATTTGCTTTAATAATTTAAAGTTCAGTGTCTGAAGCATCTTACAAACTTCTCCGTACTAGACTACTAGCTAAAGTTTTTTTTTTTTTCTTTTTTTTAAATGTTATTCGTTTTATTTTGGTAAAATCAACGACACCACTAACCATGTCTACACTATTGGCGAGACAAAAAGTATCTCACATGAGTGCTTGTGCAAGTGTCCGGTTTGGCTATTATGAGAAATTATCTTGTTTTTGGTTTAAAAATGGAAGTGACCGTCATGCTCATGTCTGAGAGTATAGAGTGTCGGAGAAGGTACACATATCTTGGGTGATCTCATCATAGCCCCCATGACCATTTTTTGAAACTCAATGTGTTAGTTCGTCGCTTAATATCTTACCTATTAGGTTCTTGGCTTCCTGATATCGTGATAAAATGCAGAACATGTGAAATATGTGGGTCGATAGCTCGGAATGTAGTTGGAGTTGGAGTGAATGAAGTAGAAGTGATAGAGCAATGGAACGAGGCTAATGACAGTACACCAACAACGGTTTCTGTGGGACCGCACCCTGGCGAAACACAACATTTCTGGCAAGGACACAGGTTCCTGAATTTCCTACTGGCATGTATGGTCTTTGCCTTTGTCATCTCCTGGCTCTTTCACTTTAACGTCCCCTCCTGAGATTCTGAAATCAAGCCTGTTTTCAAGATAATCTACAGCTCTCATAAAAAGGTGCCGTGTATGTGTATATCCTCTAAGAAGCGAATGCCGTGTAGGCTATTATGAAGTTTGTTTATATGGTTAGGTTAGTCCCAGGTGAGGTTTTACAGTTAGTTTTACTTGCTGTTGGAATCCGTATTGTTATAAGTTTAGAGAGCAAATGTGTAAGGCTATTCGCTTGTACTTGAAACATGATTTGGTCGGTATGAGTGCTCTGTATTGAGTTCTTAGTTCTCACCCAAAGACGGTTTTTATGTGCTTCTATGATAGGTAGTATCTCGCAAAATACCAACCAGAAGTTTCTCTATATTGTAATACGATTAAGTATGTGCGGGTTGAAAAAAAATACAGGCTTGGGTACCACTAGTTTTAGGAGATCACTGAATTATTATTGGGTGGATAGACATGCGTGAATTTATTAGTAGAACATCTGTTATGGCCCAAGTATTTTATTGGACTGCTGAACCCAATTTTGACATATATTCATTCTGGGCTTAAAGGGGTTCTCCGCATGGTGGTTGCAAAGCACACCATTTATTATGAGACGGTCTTGCGTACAATTAAGATCTTTTCATAATACGGAATAACAATAATCCATAACTTAACTATTCCTCTTTGGCAAATGAAAGAGCATGGTTTGGGTTATGTAGTCGAATAGGAGTATTGAAATCTAAGTGACCAAATTAGTGTGATCGTTTAAAATAACTAAGGTCATAATATGTGTTATTAAGACTGATATTTTTGAGATTATGAGACATTATTATGAGGCCATTAACTTAGTAATAATGTCACATAATCCTCCCTAATAATTAATATCATTGTAACCATCATTTTTTGTCGTAAAAATAGGATGTTAATTATGTGAGAAATGGACACAATAATGACATACTCCGTACAACATAGGGGTAATACCGTAATACACAGAACAGTAAAATAATTTCAATTAAATTCTTCATCGATCAGAACTTACAGCTTGGGACTTGGGGCGTGAACACTGTGGAGACTCTAGCAGTGAAGGTGTTAGGAAATAAGTGTCTAACAATTGTTCTTTTGGGGTTTGAATTGATTTGAGAGCACAATATAGATGGCTGATTTGTGAGGATTTCGTGAGGGAAAACTTCGTTTGTTCCGAGGTTCCTATTATTTGGTGGTTCTATTGATCTCGTCTTCGTTGGAGACCGTTGGAGTTTGTTCGGATCTTGGTTGGCCGCAAGATCGTTTGTCCTTCGTCTCGTTGGTGAGTTCGTCGCAGGTCGAATTCAGTCTGGGTAGTCTCTTTCCAGTTTGAGATTACTATCTGGTTGATAGAGTTGATAATACTTTTGGCTTTAGCTGTGAGCTATTAAGCGCGTGTATTACGGTCTACTGTTGTTCTATTATGTCCACAGTAGTGAATTTGGTCTCCTTGTCGGTGTGGACGTTGATTTTGCTGGTGAATCACGTAAATCTGTGTCTCAGTTTATTATTGTTTGCTATTTGTTCTGTTCTTCTCGTGTAATTAACCAACCGTTGGTAACGAGACGCCTCCGTTACAACAGAAGGTATATATACAGGTTTAAAGGTTAGAATTTCGCACGTCGATCATCCTTCCAATTTCGCTTAAGAATGCCAATTTATCTCGCATTACGTGGTTGGAACCATGTTGGGTAATGTTTAGATACATTACTTTGTTTCTTCATGCAAAAGACAAATAAAGAATCAGAATATGAGATTGGAATCTGATCACAGAAGCTAGATGCACAGTTTTTGATTACAAGTAGATACTCATATTATGCATGCATGATGCATTGCTGGATGCGTGGATGGAAGGTGTTGGAGCATTATTACCTACAGCATCTTGAAAGGTTACAATTCCTAGGAACTTCCTCTACTATATCTTCCAGAGATTCACCTCCTACTTTTATTTGATGCTATATATGGAGTATTATTGTAGCTACATACCCACCCAACTATAATAATCTCATATATAGGACGTAATTAAGTTCTGACAGTATGGTAATAAGCCGCCAAAATAACTCAATTTTATTCGATTTCCCTGCTATATACCTTACCTTGCTAATCATTAAGCTTTGGGATCAAATGAATCCAAACTGAAGATTATGTTCCATCTAAACTGTATACCAAGTATCTTGAAAGCAATCTTGGTACTTCTTTTTAAGTAAGTCATGTCATTTTTTATTTTATTTTTGGTGACGAGGGATTGAGGGAACCCACAACCGCTACCTTTGGTGCGCTCTGGGTAAACCCCGGGTGTACGCCGCAATAGTCTGCAAACCACGCACACCATGTAAACCGCCCTTTGGACGATAAGCTCGAAGTCTAGATGACATAGACTCAAGCCATACAACTCCCACAAGAACGCTCTTGTAGGGGCTTGAATCTTAGACCCATGGGGTTGTAGCCACATGTTTTAACCACTAGGCTCCACCCTTGACATATGCTGAGATTTCATTTGAAAGTTCAAGATATTGGAGCTGCCAGGGTTCGAACTCGTGACCTCTGGCTTTGATACTTTGATATGTCAACCAGATCTTATGTTTAAGGCTCAATTATATTCTATTAATGCATTTAATTATATAATCCATTGACAGCCTAGTAGAACGGTAGATAATGAACAACCCTATCATGGTTGAACTAACAAAAAACCACAAGACACTTACTTAAATAGACTAAAATCCTAAAATGTCACTGTATAACGATGTCATCTAGTAGTCAATAATCAGTCGTTTCATTCAATAGTAAATTAGGTTAAAAGGGCCGTGTTGTATGCATCCTACCACTTGCTCAAAGATGGGTCTTGGAAGCTACTAGTATATGCTTAGCTTGTTGATTAGATTAATTTTATTTACCTAATCTTAGCACTTTGCCACTTCCTCATTTGTATGCTTTAGTCTTGTGTAAACTTTAAGTAATAATCTGGTCTACTTTCTGCATAATTCTTTTTGTCAAATTGTGATGTAGTACATCCGTTTCGTTCATTTATTTGTCTTTTGTATTCATTGTTAGAAGTATATATTTTAATCAAAGTCAAACAAATGAACGAAACAGATGGGGTAAGGAATTAGCAATTGGGTAAACGCATGTAAACTCGCCAATCTTTGGCTTTGATCCATTGGTTGACGCATGATTTCGATGTATGCAGGGCGCATTTTTTTTTGCCCGAAAAATTTATTAGGAGTAAATAGGATTTATGTCACATCAATTCTGATCTAGTATTAAATATCCAGGAACCACCGGGTGCACTGGTTTGCTATATATGCGTGTGGGAAACCCGGTTACAAAGTCTATCAATGTACTCAAAAGTAAATCGTTGAAGCTAACGTTGCTGTTACTGATGACATAATTGATTGCTGTTGTAATTGTCGAAGCTAATCTGTAGCTGGTGAGTATTGTTGTTGAATGTGTTATGGATGCTACTACTGCTTCTAGACATCTTTGTGCTGCTAACAAGCTAAGAGAACGAATGTTTGATGAGTTCGGGGAGGTAGTTGATGGAGAATGTGTTTAAATGGGTAACTCTTCATCTACTATGATCACATGCAAAGGCCAGACAAGATTATTCTCAAACTCACCTCAAGAAAACTCTTACAGTCTTACTTTAACCTATGTTTTGTATGTACCCTCGTTACATTATCGAAACCAAAATTTATTTGTTTATTTGTTTTTATCGTCATCATTGTTAATTGTTATCATCATAATTAATCGATACTTCTAAATTACCCTTTTACTACTAACCAGTTTTAAATACAAAATGTTTAAAGGAAACGAAATACTCCTTCGTCCTTTAAAGATTGTCCCATTTTTTCTATTTAATGAAACGTAACAATCTTAGTGAAACAGAGGGAGTATATATATAATTAAGTAAATTACTACTACCTTCGGTTATTATTTTTCACCCAATTTCAAAATTATTTGTGAGAATATTTTACTGAATTAAATGAGACAAAATAAAAAGTGAACAAAGAGAGTACTATAATATTTCAATTCAGATATTTCATTTTCCCCATTACATCAATAATGTATGATTGTAAGATAATGGTCTCTTTCACTTTTTAGTGAAAATTAACAATCTCATGTACACATGTATATCAATTGCCCTTGTGTTAGGAATTAAGTGCCTTGCAATTGTTCTTTTGGATCTCGAATTAGTTTCCAACCTGAATCTGTTTAATTAGGAAAGTTTCTTAATTAATATCTGATTGATTAGAATTTTTTAATCAATATCTGAGTATCTGACCTAGGTTTCCTATTGTATAGGATTTTCTAATCTATTTAGGGTTTCTGTTTAGGTTGAGAGTATTATATAAACTCTCGTACCTCTACCCTAGAAATCATGATATCAGTCTGAAATCTGTAACCTCTCCTCAAATTAATAAAACTATCCCCTCCTTCTGTCCGTGAAGGTAGCTAACAGGTTGTTAGTGAACCACATAAATCTGTCTGTCTCTCGATTTTACGTTCTTATTTGTTTGTCTTTCTCTTACGTTATAACACCTTGTTATTTTCTATTCATTACAGAGTATTTCATTACTCGTAGTATATAGAGTGACACAAATACATGCATGTCATGTGAATAAATAAACATGAAATGGACTATTTATGTAGAAATTAAAAAATGGTTGCGACCATTTATGCATTAGTATTGGCCTGTTGGAAAAGGACATAGCTCATCTACATGGTCTCCTACTCTTATGTCGCTCTCACTAAGAAAAAGACAAGAGTGCCTTAATTTAATTTGGATTTGTTCTTAAGAGAACGTGCGTTGCATGATTAAGGAATCTCTAACTCTAATCTCCTCATACTAAACTCTGCGATTAGCTAGCTCAAATTCTGTGCCCAAGAGCCAAATTTCTGGTCTTGACTAAAAACATCACTCATACTAACTCTGTATTTTTTTCTATCTTTTTTTAATTCACTTCAATTTTATTTAGTTTAGTTCAATATGTTTCAGTTTAATCACATCAAACTTATTTTGTCTCAACTAATTAAACTCATTTCAAATACAGTTAAGTTCATTTTAGTTCAATTTAACCCCAATTCAACAAATAAGAATAAGATTGAACATCGACTATTAATGATAAATTTTAAGAGTTTTGCATTCAATGTTTGACTCATAGAAGTTAAAAATCAAATACATACATGCTAATTAGAGTAAGATTCACATGAACAGTGTCAAGTATATTATATATATGGTAATTATGAGCAAATATTTTAATTTTCCACGACAATTTTTTATGAATCTTGTTCTAATTAATCTGTACTGGACACATGTTAGAAAAAACCGATAAAAGTAAGACTGTTGTGGAACCAACTCAACCAAAACCTTAAGGCGATGGTTGGAGGCCCAGAAATATTATTTATATACTCTTACAAAGACTATAACATCTAAGATTAGGGCATGCATATATAGGATATTAAATGGCCTGGCTCTTGAATGGGTTAAGGTGTGAACAATCCGAAATAGAAGGGGAATGATCTGAAGGGGTCATACTACTCCACATTATATTGGTAGAAAAGGACAAAATCAGATATTTGGTCGTGAGCAACTACCATGTTTGTTCTCTGAATTTCAGGAGGAAGTCGGTCGCATGTTTAGGCACCCCCCAACAAGCTAAGCATGGTTGCTTATCATGCATCAGCCGACATTTTCATTTAATTAATTAGTATTTGTTACTACTCTTTTTTGTTTATCTTCTTGGGTTATCAGTTTGCTAAGTAAGTAAGGTGATTCATGTTGCGGGTTTGAGGGACAAACGACAAAATCTATGGATTCAAGTTTTATTTCCTTTAATTTGGAATAATGCAAAAACATTGAATGTGGAGACTCTTCTTATATATGTGTTTCTGTTGAAGATTTTTGCACGTTGTGCTGTGTTGTGTTGGATAAGATTTGCTTGCTTGCTTGCTCCGATTGGAAGCATATACATGTTTAGTGATTTCCATTACTACACTTCATTAGAACTAAGTTAACAGGATGCAATGAATATGAAGGGATATGGATTGAATTGCATTGGTATTTGATCATAGAGATCCAGGGAATCCGATTAGATTGATAACAATACTAGACACACTTGATATATACATAACCCAAATTTTGCAATAGATTGGTTCATGATTCCTGAAATGATAGAATATGGCACGATACATTAAGTAACGAAAAAAATCATAATATATACATATATACTTCTATATATATCAAGTGAAACGCATACTAACAAGACTAATTAACTACGTAGTAAATCTATGATATTAACTACTTAGTCGAAAAAATTCGTCGACTCCCCCATCCGCGAGTCGACGAATTTTTTCGACTAAGTTCATTTTCCCGGATTTTTTTTTTCGAAACAAGTAGTTTTCAACCATTTAAAATATCAGTATGTTGATGTTGGTCCAGTGGTTTGATCATTTGGTTCTTAGGTGGTAGGTCAGGAGTTTGAATCTTGTTAATAGCATTTTGTTTGTTGAATTATTTTTTAAATTTTCACCACCTTATACTTCACGTTTCATATCAAACTTTCAAGTATTATAGAGAAAAAAATACGACCCTTGGGTGGGTCGAAAAACCCACTCGACCCGACCCATTTCCGGTTTTTTTTATTTTTATTTGCATCCATCTGTATAATAAATCTTAATTGTCGACTTGTCGTAGATTAATTAGGATTTAATTTGCATATTACTCGTATTTGGTAATTACGTTTATTAAATTGTATTAAGTCATTAATTAATCTAATAATTAACTGTTTAAAATCGGGGGCGGTAACAATAATCGAAAAAACGGTTTTATTATCGAGTTCTAATAAACCGATATAAAATGTAAATGTGATAATATTTCGAGAATTAATTGCAAAGGAGAACTCGTCATTTTGCGTAATTAACTATATAGGAAGTCGGTTTTGGTTTATTACGATAATCGAAAAAGACGGTTTTGTTATCGAGTTTTAATAAATCGATAATCTATAAAATGTAAAAGTAATATTATTTTGAGAATAATTAGTAAGGACAAAGTCGTCATTTGACGTAATTAACGCCGACGGTAAGAAGTAAAGCGCCGACGGTAAAAAGTAATTGCGGTGGTAGATGTTGTACGAAGTACCTGTAAACTCTAAAATGATCACAGTATATTCTGTAATCTTTCCTCATACTCCGTATTATTAATAAAACTCTTCCTCTCCTTTTGTGTGGACTTAGTTAATACTTACTCCCTCCCCACCGCTAAGATTTTCCCACCTTTCTTAAAAGAAAATTTCACTAAGATTTTTCCACTTCAAAACTTTCCTTATTCATCCATTATACGAGTACTCTCTTTCTATTGGCTACTTTTCTGATTTGACATCTTGAACCCCACCAAACAATTTACCACCTTTCATTACTCATTCCTTATTCCTGGTGCCATTTACAAATGAAAACATCATTGTGGGGAGGAGGGAGTACAACATTAGTGAACTACTTAAATTAGCCTGTTCTTTTGTTTTGCTTTCTCAACTTCATCATTTCTCGCTTTTGTCATAACGCGTCCCCTGCAACATATTTCTACATTACTATCTAGTAGCAGTAATGGATTCAAGCTGTAGAATAATTGCTCAACGATCTGTAATACAATCACCATTGCACTAGTTTTCTCTAAATTTTAGAGCAAGTTGGTGGACAAAGTGCGAAAGTTTGAAATAAAACATCAATACGCATATGAACACATTGACCATTTGATCACATATAGAGATACTTCATCACCAATTTGGCACTTCAAATTGACGTTCAGGTAAAAAACAAACATAATTTTTCAAGTTCACCCACATTCAAAATTCAAATGGAAAATGCATATACTACCAAACTCACAAGTCAAACTTCGTTATGCATTGAACCCTACCAAACACCATTATCAACCCATTTCTTCTTAATTCAACAATTTTATTTAACCAGATTTGATAATCAGAGATCAAATTTAATAATTCCACACATCCGACATCCAACCGCAAACCCAACGTGCAATCAGCCGTCAATTGCCGTCAATCAAGCACTGATATGATCTTCCAAATTATCATTCTCATCACTCTAGTTTTTCCAGTCTTTTTCAATTTATTTATAATGGAGATGAAAAATTTGAATATGAGTTGCAATCATTTGTTAACACCTGTCCTCTGCCTTCCTTCAAATGAATTCAATTAGTCTTAAGTAAATGTTAATACACAAAAATTTGCACGAGACGATTTTACAATAATGTTACTCCATTAATTACTTCCTCCGAGTTTTATGGTTCTTACTTTTTTTTTTTGGAGGAAAATAGGAGCGAGTATTATATTAATAAAAAAGATGTAGAGTAGTAGATTGAAAAGGTAAGAGAGAAGGATATTATATTAATTAAATGAGAAAAGTGAATGGTAAAAGTAGGAAAGATAAATATTATATTAATTAATGATAGGTAATTGGTATAATATAAAGAAAAAGAAAGTAGTGGGGGGTAGCATGGTAATGTTAGCTGAAAAAAAGTTTCCTTAAATGAAAATAGGGAAGAAGATCAAACTCAGCCCAATTAGGAAAGAGGGAAGAACACTACAACTCGGAGAGACTAGTTTTTATAAAAAAAATTGCATTTTTAATTTACAAACAAATGGATACGGTGACAAATCTCGTTATAATAGCACAATTTAAAAAGATAGGAGTGATTTCACATGAGCCTTTGTGATCTTCCATCAGGCTACTACGACACAGTTGGATCATACGAGAGTAATCCGATGAAAGGTCATCTTCGTGTCTTATCAACTTCGTAATTACGTGTGAATCAATTTGAATAATGATGCAACGATAATAGTTATGCTCTCGAGCTAGTAGAAGTACTCTTTTGAGAGCCATAATTTCTGTCCTAGCAACCGTGGCTGAAATAAGTTGAAATGTTATAGTAACTGAAGCTTACTCCGTATAACTTACTGAGGGAGTATAGACTTAAAACAAGATCCAGAATCATTAGCATTGTGATTTGTGAGCATGGCTACCCATGGATTCATGTTACTTAATCCATTCCTTATTCAATAAAAATCTTTCTTTTCATGAGTGTAGTCATTTTTTTATTTTTATTTTTATTTCAAGATTTCGGTCCTTTACGGTAATATAACGCTTAGTTTTATGCTTATTGATGACAAGATTAATTTATTGATGGTTCGTCGCTTGTCTATTCAATGTATACAAGTAATTTGTCACCGACAATCTCTGGAACCAAAAGGTAAGTTTCTCTAATCATGTATGCATGAATCAAACGAAGGATCACTCATCAAAAGTTGCAAGAAGATAGGCGCTACGAGGTCATGACGAATTGTCAGATTATGTTTTTGGATCCCTAGTTTATAAGAGATATTTGTACTCTTTGGTTTTTTATTAGATTTGATTGCGAGTATAGGTATTTATTGTAAGTGTCCTTTGACATTCTATTAATAATGAATTATTCTTCTCGTTAAATAAAGTGTTGGATCCACCCGTGCAAGTTATGGATAGTCTTGAATGAGTCATGAATTTGCACGAAATCTAAAGTAGTTGATTCTTAAACTAGTTTAGGCCCGTGCAAATGCACGACTTATATAGGTGATAAGATACTAGAATAGCACCGCGTAAATACGCGATAAATTTATTTATTACTCTGTACTTGAATAGATGAAACATCTATAATTACCAATAACAAATTCGGTACTATATAGTTACGGAGTATATGTTTATATTTTAAATAAGATGCTTAGTACCTTCTACATTCAAAGTGCAGATTTCTTTTTATTTATTTCTTTGTATATATTAATCCTACTATATATCGTGGTTTTTTTAGATTTGACAATTTTAGAAATATATTCTAATTCTATTATATCTTTCTATTTTGGTTATACCTCTTATTAGGAATATATATTTAGTGATATTATACTTCATTCATTGTGTTATATATTATTACTAAATACATTGTATAATATTTTGATAATCATTTACTAAATATAATAAATTTGAGTGATTTTTTTTTGTGGTGATGACACGTCATCGCTTTACTAGAAATCCCTATTATCTTAATATAAAGGGATTATCAGTGCAAATTAAATAAATTTTAATATAGCATACCGACATGTGTCATATATTTTTATTGATTTCCTTTTTAGTATATAGAAAATCAAATAAAATTTCTTTATCCAAATAATCTAATAAGAAAAATGAGTTAACGCCACCGGGTGGCACCCAAATTCGGTGCCACCCTCTCACATGTATCCCTTATTATTAGGGTCCCCCTTTTAATAAAGGGTGCATGTGAAGGATTGACGTCGAGATTGAGCGCCACCCAATGACGTTGTATCATCATCAACATTTAATAATATCAAAATGATACTTCTTCTGTTTCATTTGATTTTTACATTTACTCTTTCACACTTGTTAATGCACATTTTCTTTTGTCCATATCTTTAGTTACATATTTTTAAAAATTATAAAAAATTGATATTTATAACGCACTTGATTGGACAAATTAAACAAGATTTCACATGACTATATTTTATCTTATATATTACTCCCTCCGGTTTTTTAATTTTCGCCCCATTGTGTTTAGCACATAAATTAAGAAAATTTGATAAATTATTGATAAAGAGATAAATGATGATGAAATTCGTTGACTAGACACCAATGAGTCATCAAAGTGAAGGGAATATAAGGTTAGTTTAATCAATTCAATGGCATAATGGATAAATAATACTCCCTCCGATTACCTATGTTCTTCCCTATTTCCTTTTTGGGCTGAGTTTGATTTTCTTCCCTATTTCCATTTAAGGAAAGTTTTATCATCTTCATTAATTAATATAATATTCCTCTCTCCAACTTTTTCACCACACTTTTTCTCATTTAATTAATATAATATTCCTCTCTTCTACTTTTTCATTCTACTTTTTCTCATTTAATTAATATAATATTTCTCTCTCTTACTTTTTCATTTCACCCTCCATATTTTATTAATATAATTACTCCCTCCTTATTTTCTTCCCCAAAAAGAAAGGGGAAGAACACAGGTAATCGGAGGGAGTAGAAAAATATAATGATAATATGGTAATATATACCTGACAAATAAGGAATGTTAAGAAGTAAGACAAAAAATAAAAACTTGTCAAATAAGGAATACGGGACAAAAATTAAAAAACAAAAAGAGTAGAAGTTATATCGACAATTTTTCTCACTCATAAATAGTACCCAAAATTCAAATACAAAAAATCAAATGTAACGGATGAACTATAAGATTGGAAAAAAATTGGTAGGTTGTAGTGTAGATTTCCATTCCCCTCCCTCCAAAGTTACGACAAAGTTTAATATATAACTAAAAAAATTGGAGTGAAATTAAGAGAAGAGAGAGAAGCGTGCAATCACGATTTCCCTCCCTTTTATAAAACCAAACCTCAAATAACTATTCCTTCATTCACTTTCTCCATCCCCCTCCGTTCTCCCTTACCATATTTCTCCCTTCCTCATTTCTCTACCTCTCTGTATTTCTTTCCTTTTCGCCTCTGCTTCGATTTTGTTTTCTTCTTCCGGGAACTAAAATGAGGACATTGTGCCCCAATTTCGACAGAGAAGACGGTCTCGAGACGGTCCTAGAAGTCCCAATTCCTGAGGAAATGTTCCCTGCTGCTAAAAACAAATGGCCCAACATGAAGTCTTGGGTTAAATCCAACCCGGCTCGTTCTCCTGCCGGTTTCCCTTTCGGTGATCGTAACTCGCAAATCCAGCTTCTTCTTGGTGTCATTGGCGCTCCTTTGATCCCTTTACCTACCCCTTCTGATCACAAGCTTACTAAAACCGTTAAAGATCACCCTATCGTAAGTTTCATCTATCTGTTCGACGAAATGCCTCAATGAAAAAGTTTCCATCTTGTTTTATTTTATGCTGTTAATTTAAGTCCCCTTTCTAACATTGAATCTGGGTTCCGTTTTTTTAACAGGAATCGTCAATGGCGAAGTATATCATCCATCAGTACATCGCAGCCATGGGAGGTGATCACGCGTTGAACTCAGTTGACAGCATGTACGCCATGGGGAAGGTCAAGATGGTGGCGTCCGAGTTTAGCGCTGGTGAAGGGTTGTCCGCAAACAACAATCAGAAAGTGGATAACAGTAAGATTATGAAGATCAAAGGGATGAAACACGGTGGCGAAGTAGGGGGGTTTGTTCTATGGTCTAAAAGGCCAGACTTGTGGTGTTTGGAGCTGGTTGTTTCTGGTACTAAGATCAGTGCTGGCAGTGACGGCAAGGTCGCTTGGCGCCAGACACCTTGGCATAACTCCCACGCCTCTCGCGGACCCCCACGACCTCTCAGACGTGCCTTACAGGTAGACCACACCCTCTAATCTTTCCCACAAATTCTCCAATAAGACGGTCTCATGTGAAACGACCTCTCAAAAGACGATCTTGATAGTGGGTTGTTGATGACATAGTGTGGTATCTATGTGGATCCATTGTTGCTACTTTCACTTTGGGGTTTGCCTTTTGACTTTAGGAACCTTTGACCTGGATGCTCTTATCTGTGCTTTTTCTAAATGCATCAACGACCAAACACCATTCCGCGTTAGCTTTCTTTTTAAAAGGATGTCATTGTCTGCCACCATAAGCAATGCTGAGCACCACTTCCCCACCTAATCTTGCTGTTGGCCACTCCATATCTCCACTATATGCAAGTTTATCCACTGCCCGACCCATACTCGGAAAAAACAAGCCCTTTGTCGACTAAACTCGAATGGACCGACCTATGATAATGACTCACTTGAAAAAAAGAACTATAGTAGCCATGATCTCAAAGGGTATAACTTTGAGAAGATCGAACCTGAATTGATAACCCGTTTTTCATGACTAGATTGTGTTGGAAGACGAGTAGAAATGAAGAATATTATATGCTGTGTGAAGAGTAAAGTTACATACATAGCATGCGTATTGTGTAATGTATGAAGTTGCTGAAATTCTGTGGATGTGTTCACTAATAGGTATGTAATTTTCTTAACAGGGTCTAGATCCAAGGTTAACAGCAAATCTGTTCACCAACTCTATTTGCATTGGCGAGAGGAATGTGAATGACGAGGATTGCTTTGTGCTGAAACTTGAAGCAAACCCGACAACTTTGGAAGCAAGAAGCAGTGGCAACGTTGAGATAATCCGTCATACAATTTGGGGATACTTCAGCCAAAGGACAGGGCTCCTGATCCAACTAGAGGACTCTCACCTGCTTAGAATAAAAGCCTCCAAAAGTGACTGCATCTTCTGGGAAACTACCATGGAATCCTCAATCCAAGACTACCGAACAATAGATGGTATCAACATCGCACATGCTGGTAAAACCTCGGTTTCATTGTTCAGATATGGCGAGAACACTGAAAACCATTCTAGGACGCGCATGGAGGAGGTTTGGTCAATCGAAGAAGTTGACTTCAACATCAAGGGTTTGACCATGGATTGCTTCTTACCTCCATCCGACCTAAAGAAAGAAGATGAAGCAGGATTCGCAGCAGTTATCCCATTCAACCCAAAATCAACAACGAAAGTACGAAATGCTGCCAAGCTAGCTAACACCAAGCTTAACCCTGCTAAGGTTGCCGCCATTGATGATGATTACTCCGAAGATTTTGATGACTGTGGAAAGTTGTAGACTTCCCGTCATCACTCGTCAGTTTTTGCACTTTCTGTACATATTATGGGAACTCATTTAAGTACAATGTCTTATTTTAGTAGGGAGGTGAATGTACAGAGTATGACTAGCAGGTATTACACAGCCGTTGTTGTTTCACGGTCTGTTAAACCGAGCGTGGCATGTATAGATCATCGGAACTGTGAGACTGTCTAAGTCAGAACTCAGAACTGTACATCAAAACTCCATTATGTAGCTATACACGAGTTGATATATATGATTCAGAGGCCTCTTTTTTCTTACACTTGCATTGCAAAATTAACCACCTCGTGTGAGAGGTCTCACAATAACGTTAGTGTGAGACCTACTAGTTTTTGTGATTCCTGTAACTCTGTAAGGGAGGTTTGGGCTCGTTTCGGGATGAAGCACGTCTTCAGCATGGCTAATGTTGAAAGACAAGCCCACATGTGAAGCCCATATTGGTGATGGAGTAGAGAGTTGGTCACTTTATAAGACCCGGTTACTCCTATAGCCCATTCTATTTAGAGATATGAGTATATGACAGGCCCATTTTGGTGTATGGTCACCATCAGTGTTATTGGATTCGGAGTTTGGTTGCCCGAACTCCAACTCGTGTCCTTCGCGGCCATATTCGTCCGAGTTCACAGACTAGGTCGGTCAGATCAACGGACTCATGTTGCCCAGAAGAGCTACGACCCATAGCTTTGCGCCGCCTTAACTCGCCGAAGAAGGTTGGGACAGAGTACATATCAGGATTAAAAGCATATGATCGAGATGAGATATTCTAGAAGTATCACAAACATACTCCGTACTGCATGATTAGGATAATAGGAAGTCTGGTAAAAAACTAGTCATTGACGACGACCCCAATACAATGGAGTTTGACTCATACTCCCTAATGTGATTGTGATAGTAGTGTTGCAGTCTGTCTCATTGCCTTAAGTCGTAGCTCGTGGGCGATGCATAAATTTCAATTCAAGCACACGATTGGACTCACAATAAGTATTTTGTCTCTACCTTTCCACGTATTGAAACACGGTCACACACAGTCATATATTTAGACCTGTCAAAACTCAACCTGACCCGTAAATATGATCTGATCGACTTTCTTTAGGATCATGAACCCATTAAGGATGGTATAAATGTTCAAGAGGATAAAATGGAGTATAACACTTGTTTTGATTGATTCTGACACGTCTCTAAACGCGATATTATGACTTTTGAAAGTATATATTGAATTTCAAATAACCCTTGTATTACAACGAAACATTAAACTTGGTGTGGATTATTCCGGGACCCAAAATGTCGAAAAAACGTGGATAATAACATTCAAAATCGTTCATTTGTCGTTATTTTTCTAAAGTGGTGAAAATTGTTCGAACGAGCGAATGTTTTTTGACGAGAACTTGTCGCTAAGAATACAATACATAATAATGATTATTAGAACTCAGCGACACGATATAATAAGCCATAAGGAGTATAGAACTAATTTTGATCGATTCCGACACGTCACAAAACGCAATATTATGACTTTTAAAAGTTTATGTTGAAATTCAAATGACCATCATATTACACCGGGGCATTGTACTTGGTGTGGACTTTGTTCAGCGCGAATATGACCCCATTTTATTCTGGGACCAAAAGGGCCGAAAAAAACGTGGATAATAACCTTCAAAATCGATCATTTTTGGCTATTTTTTGAAAGCGGTGAAAGTTGTTCGAAAGCGCGAATAGTTTTTGACGAAAACTTGTCAATGGTAATAGAATGCGTAATAATGTTTATTAGAACCCTTTAACACGATATAAAATAGAGTATAGAACTTGTTTCGATCGATTCCGACATGTCTTTAAATGCAATATTATGGCTTTTAAAAGTCTATATTGAAATCCAAATGACCCTCATATTACACCGGGGCATTGTACTTAGTGTGGACTTTTTTTCAACGCGAATATGGACCTATTTCTTTTCGGGGACTCAAAAGGCCGAAAAAACGTGGATAATAACCTTCAAATTCGATCATTTTTGGCTATTTTTCGAAACTTGTGAAAGTTGTTCGAAAGCGCGAATGTTTTTTGAGGAAAACTTGTCGATGAGAATAGAATGTGTAATAATGTTTATAAGAACCCTCCGACGCGATATAAAATATAGTGTACAACTTGTTTCACTCGATTCCGACACGTCTTAAAACGTAATATTATAGCTTTAAGAAGTATATATTGCAATTCAAATGACCCTCATATTACACCGGGACATTGTACTTGGTGTGGACTTTGTTCAGCATTAATATGGACCCATTTTATTCCGGGACCCAAAAGGCCGAAAAAATGTGGATAATAATCTTCAAAATCGATCATTTTTTGCTATTGTTCGAAAGCGGTGGAAGTTGATCGAAAGAGCGAATGTTTTTTAACGAAAACTTGTCGATGAGAATAGAATGCATAATAATGTTTATTAGAACCCTCCAACACGATATAAGTATAGAACTTTTTTCGATCGATTCCGACAAGTCTTTAAACGCAATATTATGGCTTTTAAAAGTTTATATTGAAATTCAAATGACCCTCATATTACACCGGGACATTGTACTTGGTGTGGACTTTGTTCAGCGCGAATATGACCCCATTTTATTCTGGGACCAAAAGGGCCGAAAAAAACGTGGATAATAACCTTCAAAATCGATCATTTTTGGCTATTTTTTGAAAGCGGTGAAAGTTGTTCGAAAGCGCGAATAATTTTTGACGAAAACTTGTCAATGGTAATAGAATGCGTAATAATGTTTATTAGAACCCTTTAACACGATATAAAATAGAGTATAGAACTTGTTTCGATCGATTCCGACATGTCTTTAAATGCAATATTATGACTTTTAAAAGTCTATATTGAAATCCAAATGACCCTCATATTACACCGGGGCATTGTACGTGTGGACTTTTTTTCAACGCGAATATGGACCTATTTTTTTCGGGGACTCAAAAGGCCGAAAAAACATGGATAATAATCTTCAAATTCGATCATTTTTGGCTATTTTTCGAAACTTGTGAAAGTTGTTCGAAAGCGCGAATGTTTTTTGAGGAAAACTTATCGATGAGAATAGAATGTGTAATAATGTTTATAAGAACCCTCCGACGCGATATATAATATAGTATACAAATTGTTTTGATCAATTCCGACGACACATCCTTTAACGCAATATTATGGCTTTAAAAAGTTTATATTGAAATTCAAATGACCATCATATTACACCGGGGCATTGTACTTGGTGTGGACTTTGTTCAGTGCGAATATGAATCCATTTTATTCCGGGACTCAAAACGATGAACGAAAAATCGTGGATAATAACCTTCAAAATCGATCATTTTTTACTAATTTTCCAACGCGATGAAAGTTGTTTGAAGGCGCAAATACTTTTTGATGAAAACTTGTCAATGGTAATAGAATGCGTAATAATGTTTATTAGATCCCTCTGACACGATATAAAATAAAGTATAAAACTTGTTTCGATCGATTTTGACACGTCTTAAAATGCAATATTATGGCTTTAAAAAGTCTATATTGAAATTCAAATTAACCTCATATTACACCGGGACATTGTACTAGTTGTGGACTTTGTTCAGCGCGAATATGAATCCATTTTATTCCGGGACCCAAAAGGCAAAAAAAAAACACGGATAATAACCTTCAAAATCTATCATTTTTTGCTATTTTTCAAAAGTGGTGAAATTTGTTGAAAAATGCGAATGTTTTTGGACGAGAACTTGTCTATAAGAATAGGATACATAATATTGATTACTAAAACTCTCCGACACGATTTAAACAGAGTATAGAACTTGTTTCGATCGATCAATTCCGACGAGTCTCTAAACGCATTATTATGACTTTTAAAAGTCTATATTGAAATCCAAATGACTCTCGTATATTCGATTCTCATCACTACTAGGGTATTTCTTAAAAAAAAAAAACAATTCATGTAGCCATCAATTAGTATAGCCGCCCTTGGCCTGGCTGGGAAATTACTTCAACACCACGGTATTTTGGAAACTCTTCAGACTTTTATCCAACTATAGTCATTTTTAACACCATGCAATCATGCTACTAAAGATTATTCTCAAAATTCTATGGTGAAAAAATCAAACCCAGTACGTGATCGACGAATCAACGGAACTCTGATTTTGACTACTAAGGCAGTAGCTTTACTGCTATAAAGTACTCCGTTTACAGATATAGTAATGTCACCTTCCTTAAGTATTCTACTAACTCATCAACCTAAGCAGCTAAGAAGAAACTTCAAGCAGATTTAATTTAAATCATATATCATATATATACGAATCATTTTTCCATTATATTATTAAATACGGAGTATATCTAATTAATAAAAGAAATACTCGTATTAATTAGGATAATGGAGACAATGAATATCCTTCACATGACAAAAGGCGACGGAGAGTTCAGTTACTCTCACAATTCCAACTCTCAGGTAAAGTTTATGCGCCAGGTTTATTTTAATTTATTGAGTTATTTCATGAGAGTAATTTAATTATTATTGCCTTCTTAAATTAATATATACTTTACATAATGCCAAATTAATAAAGACGTGATATAATTAGATTAATTATTGCCTCTTTATGGACACTACGGGCTTGTAATGTATTTAGGCACTCATTGGTATCAAGTATTAACTACTACCATGCATTTTACTTTTAATGACCTAAGGAACTTCTAAAATAACGCACATTGTAAATTATATTATATACGGAGTACTACCTCCATGCCAAAATTATTGTCTAATTTTATCGTGATATGAGATGAGTATTTTAATGAAATGGGGCAAGGAGTATTATAAGTTTATAACGATGCATTTGACCAAGCATGCTCAGTAAGTTGAATCGGCAACTAAATACTCCGTATATTTCAACCAACGTGTTCGCTCGTAAAATTAAACTAGCTAGCATGTAAAATTGTAAAATATCCTATCGAACGATCTCAAATGTGATATTTTAAAATGTCGTTTACCAAACCGTCAAACTATAGCATTATATTGATTGATCAATTCCAAAATTCGTTAATATGTCAAAAAAAATCCACCAAACATGTCATTTACTACTAAAATAATACGACTCCACTAATTATATGGTTTCTCATTTTATTTTACTCAATAAGAAGATTATACAACCAGTTGTACATAGCTCAATGTACAACTGATTTTATGATTTTGAGTTTTATCACAAAGGTTTCGAGTTTTACTTTACATTTTCTAAGTTTTAGTATAAAGTTGTCGAGTTAAATCACATGAAACTTACAACTCAGCTTAGAATCTTACATAAACTCAGTGTGTATATATATATATATATATAAAAGCTCAACAATTTTATCTTATTATACAACCAAGTGTATAATACTATTTTCCTGTCTACAGAACCGGGTGTTTTCGTATGTAATAAAGCCACTACTAGAGAGGTCAATTGAATCTATATTATCAAATGAAGAAATGATGAGGGCAATGAAAGTCATAAACGTTGCTGATTTAGGGTGTGGAGTGGGTCCTACTCCTGTTTCTTTGATATCAACGGTCACAACTACTGTTCAAAAAACATGTAGAAAGTTGAAATGGGGGGACTATTACAGTGAAGAAGTGCCCCAAACAAGAATATTCATGAGTGATCTCCCTTCAAATGACTTCAATCTGCTCTTTAAAGAGGTTGTTGGGCAGTTACACGATGAAGATGGTAACCCCTCCTGCTTTGTTATGGGTGCACCCGGCTCCTTTTATGGAAGATTATTCCCTTGTAACTCATTGCAACTTGTTTTCTCCAATTATGCCTTTCATTGGCTCTCTCAGGTTTGATCTTATTCCCGCTTAATCATTCTTATGCTAGTTTCGTTAATATATAAATTAATGAGACGAAGAGAGTACTTTAGTACGTAGTAATAAGTTTATCATCAAGTGGCACGTGTCCACGGTATTTTCGGTAGTAATATGTTGGTCATTTTAAAGTTGAAAATTACGCCTCATGAATCATGATGTATGTCAAGTTTAAAAAAGAGTAAATTAAAAATTACTCCCTTTTAAAATATTAATTTTAAAATTTATTCCCTTTTGAAATTTTTGTTAAAAGTAACTTTCAAAATCTATCAAAAGTTCAAAAATTGCTCCCAAATTTATTTTTAGGACAAAAATGTCCTTGGTTAGAGGGTGAGGTAATATGGCATAAAAAAGTTTGGGGCATTTTCGTCAAAAAAATATATTTTGGAATAATTTTTTAACTTTTGAAAATTATTTTTAACAAAAATTTCAAAATTAGTATCTTAAAAGGTAGTAATTTTTAATTTACTCTTAAAAAAATGACGTAAAGATAAGAAAAGTTCACGGGATCATTGTGATGAAGTAGAGTCTATGGATATCGATTATCATCTAAAGAAGATCCATCCTTTGATTGTTTTTTAAGGTACCAAGAGATCTTTGTGATGAAGTAGGGCAACCCATGAACAAAGGGAAGATAGTTGCTTCAGATACAAGTCACCCTAAAGTAGTTGAAGCATACTATGGTCAATTCGAACAAGATTTCAGAAAGTTCCTCAATTGCCGGTCCAGTGAAGTTGTTGCCAATGGCTACATGGTTCTTGCTACTATTTGTCGTCCATGCACAAACCCTTTCGAAACACGTTTGCTTAAATTCCTTTTCCAAGCACTCGATTCTCTTGTTTCAAAGGTTACTATACATATATACATGCATTATATATATTGTTGTTTCGAGCTGATAATTACGTTGCATGCATGCATGCATGCATACAACGTATTAATTCATACTCCGTATAATCTAACTTGTACTCTGTAATTGGCCAGGGAATAATCGAAGAGGAGAAATTAGACGCGTTTAACTTGCCGGTGTACTTCCCATGCAAAGAAGAAATAAAGGAAATCGTAGAAGAAGAAGGATCGTTTGTATTAGAACATTTGGAGGTGGTTTACGATGAAGTTCAAAATGAAATAAAGAATGTTGAATTAGGAGCGGAGTTGCTAGCAAAAGTTGCAAGATCCATCAGTGAAGCATTGATCTCCTACCATTTTGGAATTCGGGTATGGGATCATCTCTACGATGTGCTATACCAAGTTATTTTGAATAACCTCGAGACCGATGTTGATCCAAGTGATATATTTAACATTGTAATCGTCCTTAGGAAAAAAGTTGACTAGCTAGGGTTTATTACAGAGTATTATATTTATATTGTGTTCGGGTGATTAAAAGAGAATAAATAATTAAGAATATCGTGTAACAAGCACGACAATTACTACATGCAATAAAATTTACTCATTTATATTTCGTTCTAGCCAGCCAACATTGTTATAACTCATAAACAAAATAGGTTGTTTGTAAGAACATTACAAGGTAAAGTGTCGAATTCCAATACCATTCTAACTCCTTATCTAGTAAAGTACTTCATCTGTTTCGATCATTTATTGTCTTCTCATATTATCTATGAGAAATATTATAATGAAAATACAATAAATGATCAATATTTCTTTACCATTTGGAATTCATTTTACTATTTCGTAATTTGAAACTTTAGAGCTAATTTAAATATATAGTTTATTGAACCAGTAAATAACTGGATGATTGTATATGATTTTATATGTCTTACTAATTTTTCGGTCAAATACTTGAACTCCGCGGAGCAAGGAGGCAACGGGAAGTCATCATGCAATCTATACTCTATATAATAAAACAGAAATCAAAGCACGATTTTTTGGCGCCAAAATGCACCTTCCCAAATCATTCCACCTTCCATATTAATATATGTTGTATAATATTAAGTTTATAAAGTTTATAATAACCATTAATAATATAATACTCCGTATTAATCAAAAGTTTCATATTAATATATAAGATATTTTTGGTATGTACATTTGTTAAAACGTCAAAGACACAAGTTTATAATATTTTGACGGTAATATAATTTATCACGGGTTAAAACATTTGAAAATGTCATAGATATAAATATGTTGACAAAACAACTTATTGTGTTAATTGTGATTTAAATTATCTTTATCTTAATAATCTAACATAGATTAAACATTGTAAATATTTTTTACTCTATTTAATAGTTAGGTTAATACCTGTGAATTTATGAATTTATACAAATATGAATTTATAAAAGAAAATGGATATCAGTTATGAAGATTTTAATACGTAATATATATATTTCATTTATTGATAGTATAGTTACTAATAAAAAAACTTATTTAGAATATTGAAATTGGAGCGTATTATGCGACTGCTATGATATTAATCTGTACATAAGTATTTATTACGGAGTGTTGGGAAAAAAATTAAGGGGTCGTTTGGTTACTCATTCAATTACCAGGAAGTGCATTTTCAGAGAGTTGTTTGGTTGCCCACTCCCCGGGAATTGCCACTTCCCGGAAATTGCCACTTCCTCCACAACGGGAAAGTTACTCACCAAGCCCCCCTTGGTGTGTAGAACTTCCCGCATGAAGTCATTTCCCACATGACAACCAAACAATATTTTTTTAATTCCCGTGAAATACAAATTCACGTGAATTTAAAGTTTCCGGTAACTTCATCTTCCCATGGTGAACCAAACGAGCCCTAATACTTCGTTTTTTTTTTTTATTAATTTACGAGATAACACTCACACCTATTTTTTTATTGTTACACTTTGATTTCCTTAAGGTGGTCCCAATTAGAAATCTATTTTTTTGTTCACATTTCTTTAAGGGCTCGTTTGGTTCACCATGGGAAGATGAAGTTACCGGGAACTTTAAATTCACTTGAATTTGTATTTCATGGGAATTAAAAAATATTGTTTGGTTGACATGTGGGGAATGACTTCATGCGAGAAGTTCTACACACCAATGGGACTTGGTGAGTAACTTCCCCATTGTGGAGGAAGTGACAATTCCCGGGAAGTGGCAATCCCCGGGAAGTGGGCAACCAAACAACTCCCTGAAAATGCATTTTCTGGGAACTTGCACTTCCCAGTAATTGGATGAGTAACCAAACGACCCCTAAATGTATGTCCTAATATACCTGCACAGCTGTGTGCCCTCCATGGCCTATTGTCCTAGAAGAAAGTTACGATGATTTTACTCTTAAGCGTTGTGACGTGACAATAACCATAATTCCAGGCTAATAAAATGGGACTCGTGTGCATATTTTAGTCTACTCTGACCAATTATTAGCTATAATCCATACTCATGACCATAATAGCGAAAAAAATCAATACCTTAATGTGAACAACTTCGCCATCTTTTATCACTAAAACTTTTTTTTGTGTGTTCCATGATTCTAACAACCTTCTAACTAACTCAAACAAATTTATAACTAACTCTAACAAACTAGAGTTAGTTAGTACAACCATCATTCCTACAGTTTGCGGTTTCCTCATCACAAAAAAAAATCTTGTGTCTTCCCATGAGGCGTACTAACATATTGGAAAACAATAATACGACTATCATAACAAAAAAATTGTAACAATAAACAGCATCAACACAAAAAAAATCCATAGTTTCTATTAGATTTGATTGCAGACTTTTGTTATAAGTGTCGTTTGACATTTTATTAATGAATTATTATTTTCGATAAAACAAATACGACTATCATACGTAATTAGTACGGGGTACTGCACTACGTATGTGAATACATAATAGAGAAAAACAGTGTGCTAATTGAATGAGATGCATAATAATTAAGAGTAGGTCTCCTGAGAGATGGTCTTTCATTAACTTTACTAAGAGACTAAGTACAAATGGAAGTAACAGTGGTACCAAACCTAATAGAAGTAGGTACAATTAACCTAAAAGAGTATACAAATATAAAGAGGGTACGCTTGTTATAAAAACAGTACAAACAAAGTTGTCATTTAAGGGTACGAATATGACATAGAGTGGTACTGAATAGTGGTCCCTCAATAAGTTATTGAGAGACCGTCTCTCCCAAGAATTTGTGAATAATTAACCGGTGTACATGCATATAATCGGATGCAGTTGAACATTTGAACTAGGGGATGAATGACATGCATATGCCATGTGTCGTCGTGTTGATGTTTGTCAAATATTCCGTAATATATGCATGAAGTCGGAACCCATTATCGTTTTGGTGTTAAATTTCAAAAAAATTACGAAAACAGTGTTGATTTCAAACTATTTATGTCCAATGGTTCCACGTCATCGGTTTATATGATGGATTCTGAAGTCGGCGATTCATAAAACAGCAATATTCTCTTCTTCTTTTTCGCAAATTTGCAATGGAGACCAAGGAAATTCTTCACATGACAAAAGGAGACGGAGAATTCAGCTACGCTTCCAATACAATAACTCACGTAATGTATCCCTTCTTATCTTTTTTGAATTCATATAAATTTTGCATTATACCTTGAAAAAATACTGTATTCAGGTTTCAACCATAACTCATGTTGGAGAATCTTTTAGCTTGTGAATACTATAATTAAAAACAAATGGTTAGATTGAAGTTGAAGGAAGGAAGCAATTCATATTTCAAAAGGATAATTAGTTTAGAATGTTCAAATAAAGGAAAATGGAACTATAAAATTAGGGAGATAGAATCCTCTATATACCAATTGAGAAATCATTATAGGAATTTGAGTCTAGGTCCTTCTGCATACAAATCAATATAATTGGTCATCTAAATAAACAACTTATAAATAAAAATAATATTAACCATAAAATAATTAAAGTAAATAATTAGAAAAGTAATACAAGAGGATACTCTCTATTGTAAGATAAAATCAGAGAAGTGAAAATGAAGAGGACGAAGATAGTGCAAAATGAGGTGGATAAAAGAGATGATAATGTGTCAAAAAAAATAGAATGAAAGAGAAAAAAAAATAAGAGGATCAAGTTGTCTTCTCCATTGTATATGCTCTTAAGGACGGGCTAGACACGTGTCATGCTCACATTAAAATTTTACTAGAAATCCATATTTTCTTAGTATGGGGGAGATTTTGGTTAGGTTGCACAAATATGAACACGGAGATATATCGAACACGAGATACGGCGCTCGAAAATTTATAGAACACGGATACGACAAAAAAAAATTAATATACATATTTAAAGAAGGAGAATTTGAAAAAATTTATACCTAAAATCCCAAGAAAAGAAGGATCTAGAAGGTCGACATTAGTAGTAGTTATGGGTGAATTGGGTTTAGGGGTAAAATGGTTATTGTAGGGGGAATCGAAGGTGGCACTGCAGGATCTACGGAAGACG
Source organism: Agrostemma githago (assembly GCA_958450325.1). Lineage (NCBI taxonomy): Eukaryota > Viridiplantae > Streptophyta > Magnoliopsida > Caryophyllales > Caryophyllaceae > Agrostemma > Agrostemma githago. Next base: position 1,567,163 of record OY288242.1, read on the forward strand.
GAGGAGGAGGAGGAGGATGAACGGTGGAGGCGTAAGGAGGAAGGAAGGGCGTTTAGGGAAGATAATGAGGATGAGGATGAGGATGAGGATGAGGATGAGGTTGAAGGAAGAGGAGGATGAGATTGAGCTATGTTCATTCTCATTTTTGTGATGTTTGTGTTGTTTTAAGTGAGATGATGATAGGAGTAGAGAGTAGTGAGTGTAGAAGAATGGAGATGGGTTGATATTAAAAGAAGGGGGGTTTTGGGAATTTCAATGAAAGGAGAAAAAATGCCAAAATTACAGAAAAATCTTTGAATGGGGTTGTCAATTTGTCATCGCTAATAGTGACTCGTGAGTTGTGAGGATGTGAGTTACTTACTTTTATCGTTACAAAATTCTTTAAATGGAGTTGTCGTCATTAATAAGGGAAAAAAAGGTTGATGATGGAAAATCGTATCCGCTATTTTTGGTGTGTTTAGAGTAAATTTTTGGAGGTGCGTAATAGTCTGCAAACTATGCAGACCATATAAGTCACCCTTAGGTGACAGACTCGAAACATAGAAGGTACGGAGTATTTAGGTATAAGTTTTGTTAGTTTGAATAGAGATTACACATTTCAAATTGAGGGTGGTAGTAGCCTAGTAGGGATGTCAACGGGTAGGATCTGGACCGAATCCTATAGGATCCAGATCCTTATCCTTATTTCTCCCCTTGGATCCATATTCGATCCATATCCGATCCATATCCTAAGGGTCCAAAATTATAGGATCCTTATCCGGATCCTAAGGATCAGGATAGGATATGGATCGGATCAGGATCTTCTTGTTTTTAAGTTCATCTATGGTTAAAAATTATATTTTCACCTTATGTAATTATTTAAAGATAATTTAGAACATACCGCATAGAAAAAGAAGTTCAAATTAATCACCATTGTAAGGGTAGGGTAAGGGTTGGAGCTCGAGCTTAAATTCATAGGCATTTGGGCTCGAGCTTAAATTTAGAAATAACAATAATATGCAAAAAAAAAACTAAAAGGGTAGAATAAGGGTTGGATCAGGATCTTATAAACGAGATCCTTATCCAGATCCTTTAAATATAAAAGGATCAGGGTCCGATCTTTATCCTCAGGATCCAAAATATTGTGATCCTTATCCTATCCTTAAAGGTATTGGATCGCAGGATCAGGGTAGGATCCGAGATCCATTGACATCCCTAGGTGGTAGGGATGAGAGTTTATATAGTACTCTCAAATCCTAAACAAATTAGGAAAATCCAGACAGAAGGTCAATAGTAACTTTAGTCTAGACCAACTAGACTCGGATATTAATTAGGAAATCCTAATTAAATAGATATACAAACATTAATTTGGAAACACTGATTAAACATATTCAAGTCATAAGTCAAAACAATATGGATGTGTTGTCAAGTACTAAGGTAAAAAAACTCTGTCAGCCATGAAATTGGAGAACCTGATTCAAAAAGGGAATGAAGTCTAACCTGGTGAAGTAGGAACTTTCGACACAAGAAGACATACTGATCCTTCGAGAGTATCCTAATGTAGAGTTAACCGGAGTACCGCCAAAATGCGGATGTAGAGTCTTCCATTGACTTGATCCCTAGAACAATTAGAGGAAATGATTTAAAAGAAATTTCATCCGTTCAAGTGCATTACCATTTACCATCAATTAGAGAATTATACACCTGGTTGTATAATGCTAATATACAACCAGGACTAATCTAGTCATTTATACTCTTATTGATTTAACCTAAAAACAATATACGTTAGTTTTTCCCTCATTCTTTTTTCCATTTACCATGGGGAGCACCGATACTTTTCATCAAGGAGAAAAACGGAAGTATGAGAATGTGAATGTGCATCGACTGCAGAGACTTGAACAAAGTAACCATCAAGAATCGATACCCGTTATTACCTCGTATTGATGATCCTTTGACCAACAAAGAGTCTAGCCCAATTCACTCCCCTTCACAAGCCCAATCTCTATGTCTCCCCAACCCATTTGACACCTCCATCTTTCCCTTAACGGCTTAACCCATACACTTTTATGCCTATCGTACCTTTACTGAGTTGGGCGTGATCAAGGTTTGTGTAGAACTAGGCCTAACACTTGCCATTATCTACTAGTATAATTTACAGATTGGGCTGAGTTGGTGTTTGGTTTGATGCATCTTGGGCCTTGGCATGATGCTTGACGAAGTTTGGCGTAACAGCCTCCGAGTAGCATATACGGTTATGGAACCAACCCAACCAAAATTATAAGGCGATGGTTGATTCGAACTCACCAAAATCTCTGATACCATGTTAACGAACCATCTCAACCAAAACCTTGAAGTTATGGTTGGAGGCCCAGAAATATTTATATACTCTTACACGTCCCCTCACACGAATGCGCTGTACCACTGGGCTTGAAGTGTGGATGCAACTCAATGTTATGGAACCAACTCAACCAAAACCTTAAAGCGATGGTTAGAGGCCCAGAAATATTCCCTTATATGTGAGAGGTCTCACGATAAACTTACCGTGAGACCGTCTCATACAAGAAATTGTGAATATTAATATGAGTAATAGCTAAAATACTGATTCAGGGATTTGTGACATATTTTTATTTAATATAGGCATAAAATGTAAAAATTGTTTAAGAATGAGATACTCCCTCCTTTTTATCCTTTTATATACTCTCTCCCCTCCACTAAGATTTTCCCACTTTCCTTAAAAGGAAACTCCACTAAGATTTTCCCATTTCATAACTTTCCTTATTCATCCAATTTACTCTCTTTCTATTTGTTACTTTTTGTGATTTGACATCTTGAACCCCACCAAATAATTTACCACCATTCATTACTGATTTCTTAATCAATGTGCCATATTGAAATGGGAACATCAATGTGGAGGAGAGGGAGTATATTAGATGTAATTTAATTACAAACAAACAAATGGACGAGACGAATCGTGTATAATAAAAGGGATACAGTAAAGTATGGAAACTCAAATGTGGCATGGTTGAATACTAGTAGAATGAATGTTTCTGTTTTTTTTTTGGGAAGCATTGGAGCCTGATATTCCGCACTACACCATGTTGGGTAATATTTGGTGTTTCAAAAACATGGTGTCTCTGAATCATTGCGAATGAAAACCAGAAACCCTTCTTGTCTGTCTTAGTGCAATCATCTAATCAACTTATCATACTGCTACAGTACCCTAATGATGCCCAAAATTGACTCGGTCCTCTACTTTCGATCTCCAATATGAAGAACAAAAATTAATGTTACATGTGCAATCGGATGTAACATTTTATATATGGCAGTACGTACATCTTTCTTGTTAATCACAATTTTACAAATGTTGGTGAGATTAGATGCCGCTTCTCTTTTCCTCCTATCTATTTTATTTAATGGGGTCCTGTCACAATTTTAATCATCTTATTACCATTAGTTAACCATCTATGTAGTCCAAAATTAATAACTCGGAGTTTGGGCCACATTTACAAAGAAATCCGTTTTATAATCGGATGAATAGATTGACAATATTAGAAATCGGGTTATTGCTTCGCTTTTATTGATTTTTTTTATGAATAGATTGACAATATTAGATTGGCAATATACCATGAACGTATATTATTATTATTATTATTATTATTATTATTATTATTATTATTATTATTATTATTAGCGGACAATCTTATTTGCCCCTCTAATCCGAATCCTAGCCGTTCTACAAGCTAAAGAAAATAAACACTTGTTTAATTCCTAGGCTCAAAATTTAAATGGCGGAATCAACCTCTCCTAACAATGTAAAAATCTGAACGCTTTTTATACATAGTATATATTTATTTTAATTTATTTAGTTATTCATTTTGACCATTTTAAAAAAGGAAGAGGTGTGAATTTGTGATGAGGTTAGCATGAGATATTGATGCGCATGTAAATCATTAATTTAAAATTAAAAAGTACTAGTACTGTATAGTGTAGCCCGTAGGAAATTGTAAATTGTTGATAAGAAATGAGCACAGTAATTACTTTCTCCGTTTTAATGAATTGTTTGCCTTTTCTTTTGACACCAAGGATCCAATGAGGGAGTGACATGTGGAGCAAAACTCATGAGAATGATCAAACTGCATATAAAAAACATTCCTAAAATAGAAAGACAAAAAATTCATTGAGACGCTCTAATATAAAATAGGTAAACAATTCATTGGGACGGAGGGAGTCCTACTTGATGTCATAACGTAACAAATGGGTGCAGTGCATGTTTAGTTAGATGATACTCCGTATCTAATTAGATTGGACAAATGAGTTGATAGCATGCATGGTTTAATGGGTAGTGGCCTAATCCCATCTCAAATAATCCCTTTTGTTTTGTGCATCTTTTTCTCTACAAATACTACTACCATATTACTTGTACTTGTACTACTGTGCTGTAATATCAGCGTAGCAATAAAGCCACTCCCACTCCCACTCTCCTTAAGTTTCCATCAATTTATGAGCTGGGTTTATTTCTTGGGTGCAATGGACGTAGTAGTAGTAGTTTGCCTGCCATCAATGTTCATTTCAAGATTTTCCAGATCTTCATGACAAGTTTCGCATATTTCCACTCTTGCCATCTTTATCTTCACTTCAAATTCCATAAATATCAACAAGCCCACAAGAATTACAACTTCTTTTTTTAAGTATAATCCAAAGGGTTGGAGCATTATATTAAGTTTATGGTTAATAGGTAGATAATACAATCAGTTGTGAATTTATCGTTACCTTTATTATACTCCCTCCGTTCCAATGAATGGTTTGCCTATTCCATTTTGGGGCGTCTCAATGAATTGTTTGCCTTTCTATTTTAGGAATGCTTTTTATATGTAATTTTACCCTTGACTACACATGTCACTTTCCCATTGGTTCTTTTTTCCCTGATGCAAAAAATAAAGACAAACAATTCATTGGAACGAAGGGAGTACTCCTTAGTACTCCGTATTTTATTTACAACAAATACCTCAACTATGGTTACGTTTTCTTTTTTGCTCTTCTGAACCCAATCAATAAACTAATGACACACGGAATAATAAAATAGGGTGTGTTGTCCAAACATTGTACTCTTTGATTAATTTTTGATGACACCCTAAAAATTTCAGAAAAAATAAAAAAAAATTGCAAGCTAGGATATTGTCAAACATTAATTCTTACATGTGACAGTCTGACAGACATATATAACGCAAACTTGTGATGAGTAAACTATTATCCACGTGAGATTAGTAAAATAAAAGAAAAATGTCTAGGAAATGACAATGTATTTTATCACCTACCTAAATGAATACTCTCTCCGAGTTCTATTATTGTCCCACTTTTTTTTTTGCTGAGTTTGATTTTTGTCCCACCTTCCTTTTTAGGTCATTGTAGTTCACAATTACTCTTCCATTTCTCTCTCTTCCTTTTTTTTTTTTTCAACCACTCATTTTCCCTTCCTTATTTTTCACCAAAAACCTTTTGAAACAATAATAAGAACTCGAAGGAAGTATTTAATCTGTTGCAAACTTGTAACGGATATACTCGTTGCAGTGAAGACTCGCGGATTCCTAAGTCACCAGTGAAGCTATTCCGTAGGAAGTAGTCGTACAATAAAGAGGAGGATGGGCATGGCTGATGGCTGATGGCCGCGCAATTAATAATGAGTAGAGAAGAGTAAATAAGAGCAGCGGCATCAGAAATGTAGAGTCTATAAAAAGTAGGAGTCCCAAGTTACGGAGTGCTACACATTCAAATAGCCTGCCTTTGCTCTTCACAGAATCAGAGTTTAGACTTTAGAGTCAGCTCCCACACTCTATACTGTCCACCATTATTTCTCATTGGAAGTCTAACGCCGCTGTATATACTGAGAGGTAGTACTCTGTATTGTACTGTGTACACTACTAAAATCTACTTCCTTCGAGTTCTTATTATTATCCTAAATAGATTTGGGGTGAAAAAGAAAAAAAGGAAAATGGGTGGTTCAAAAAAAGAGGAGGAGAGAGAAATGAGAGAATAATTGTGAAACACACATTAATGGTCTAAAAAGGAAAGTAAGACAAAAATCAAACTCCGTCCAAAAAGAAAAGTGAGACAATAATAGAAACTCGGAGGGAGGATTCCCTTCAAGTCTGAATGATATCCTCCTAGGATTTTTGGGGTAAAAATAAGAAGCTAATAATATGTGGCTCAAAAAGAAAAAGAAAGGGAGAAAAATGTAATGGTGAATATATATGGTCATATACTAATGACTTAAAAAGGAAAGGAGGAAGAAAAGATGACTCAATTCAAGAGGGAAAGAGAGGTCATAAGAATCGGAGGGAGTATTATACTCTCTTCGTTCATATCCAAGTGATACATGTTCGTTTTTGGACTGTTCATATCCAATTGACCCCTTTCTTTTTTAGTCTATTTTTTGGACCAAACTATCCTTAACTTACTAACATATTTACATAATATGTCATTGTAATACTACACTTTTTAATTTGTCCCTAATTTGTCCCAAATTATTGTACGTTTAACAATATTAAGTTTTTCTTAATCCTCATTTAAAAGTTAAACGTATCCTTTGGATGCGAACGGATGGAGTACTACTCTTTCCCATTCATTCGATCATTTACTTACTCCATACTTCACCACTTAAAAAAAAGGTAAAATTAAGGGTATTATTGGTAAATTAAATGATTTTATGGGTTCACCCCAATTTAAATTAAGTAAAAAGTAATGACATTTTGTGTAAATAGAGAAAGAATATGAGAATGATAAAGTAAAGTCTTTTGTCAAAAAGGAAAGGTAAAAAACTGATTAAATTGTCCATTTATATTAAGTGTAAATAAAAGATCATTTGGATGTGAGGGATCGTTAATCATTTTTTCCTTAAATTTTGATACAAAAGTAATACGGAGTAGATAAATATTGACTGAGACAAAGGGGGTTGAGATGAAATTGAAGTTGACACGTGGACCAGTGAGTTGACAGACACAATCCAGCACGACCCATGACTTATTAAGGCACGATGCCACTTTGACACAACATGCTATGGGCCATGTGCTGTGCGTGGGTTGCAGTTTAAGAAAAAAGGCACGTCAAAAATATAAAGTAGTAAGTTTAAATTTGAGTAATTGGTTAGATACATCCAAGCACGACACGAAATCCACTTTTCATGCTTGAGTCATGTCATTTTCTCCTCCAAATACAATGGACCGACACAATACACACCACGCGACAACAACCTATTTTCATCTCTGCCAAGGGGTAATTCATTAATTAGTGAAAAAAAGTGAGAGTGAGGACAGTAATAAATTTGTAGTGAGAGGAAGCCGTTTTTCCTCATGTAGCTAGCCCACTGCCCACACACCCCTTTCAACAGACATGAATATAAAGTCTGAGAGGTGACAGACAACAATTCACAAATCACATTTCACAACTCACACGCACCAGCACCAGCACCACCCCCCTCCCCCTTCCCCTTCCCCTTCACCATCCTATATTTACTCTTCTACAAGCACTAGACTAGAGTTTTTAAAGAATTCCAGCGCTCATACTTTACTCACTCACTCCATCCCTTTATTTTCACTTCAATCTTTGTTTCTTTTTGTTTTCTGGGTCTCTGTCATTTTCGTTTCCTCCTTCATTAACTACAACTAAAGGGAATTCAAATTACAAGGAATAATAATAATAATTAATCCTACTGATTAGCTGCCTCTTAAATCCTTCTTCCTTTTTCTTCCCACATTCAATTGCTTTCCTCCTGGAGTTAATAATCTCAACTTTTCTCCTTAAAAAAAAACTTGCTTTTTTCCAGCCATATTTTAAGAAGGTGCTTTTCTGGGTTTGTTTCTTCATAAAGTTTGCATCTTTTTTGTTTTCGAAGTTTTTTACGACGTTGTTTGCGTGAAAGCATAGAAATGGCAGAGGTGAAGCAAATAGAGGTAGCGGGGATAGTGAACGAAAGAGAGGATGAAGCAGCAGCAGTGGTAGGTGTGGGTGGGAATGGGAATGGGAATGGAGAAGACAGAGAGAATGGAATGGAGGATGAAAATCAAAAGTTCAACTTCAAGAATTTCTTGTGGCATGGTGGCTCTGTTTATGATGCTTGGTTCAGTTGTGCTTCCAATCAGGTTCCTTGTCACTCTTCACTCCGCTTTCAATGCTCTACCTACCTACCTATATATTCTTCTCCACTAATATTACTATGACACCGTCTTTTACCAAATTTCGTCATTCTTTCCCTCTCACACTAGAGGCGAAACCAGTCACAAATTCTTGAGAGAGACGGTCTCTCGATAACTTATTGGGAGACCACTCTTCAGTACCACTGTATGTTCTATTCGTAGCCTTAAATGACAACTTTGTTTTGTACATGTTTTTTATAAGAAACGTATCCTCTTTATATTTGTATACTCTTTTCCGTTAATCGTACATGATTAGGTTCCATTTGTACTTAGTCTCTCGGCAGAGCTAATGAGAGACCCTCTCTCAGGAGTCCTACTCGAAAAACCAATTAGTACCGAGTATTTAATTACTCGCATAATTAAATCCAAATAATGTAAATATGATTTTTTTTATTTTTAAAAAAGTAAAATTTGATTAGAAGTCTGGGAGTATAAATGTTGAAGTTCATTTGTTTTGAGTACTAGGTACATTCTAGTGCATGTACGGCTTGTCTTAAGATTGTGTGTGAAATGTTCTTTTTCTTGTTCCATGGAAGCTGTTTTGTCCACAATAAGTTGTCTCTGTCACCAGAATAAGATATCTTCGAACGTGAAAATGAATTCACAGAAACAACGATTTTTACCTTTTCTACAGAGTAATTGTTTAAAAAGTTTTACCTTTTTTTGTCTAAATAAGTTTCTTCATTCCGGTCAATAGATACATAGTATTCATTCATATTCTCTCGAGAATATATGAGCCAAAGACCTTTGAGGTTTTGGTTGAAATGGTTCGTTAACATGGTATCAGAATCAGAGGTCACGATTTCGAACCCTGACATCCCCAATATTTCAAAACATGGTGCTATGCTATGTTTCGAATACTACTAATGATTTAATGAATAACATGGTGGTTTTGGTGTTGAATTAAGTTTTGTGGAGCATTTGTTCTTGAAATTTTATACTCCTATGCAAACGATTTAACATCCTTTTATAAAATGCGCGATTTAATATGTATGTAATGTAATGTAGGTGGCGCAAGTGTTGTTGACGCTACCATACTCGTTTTCACAAATGGGAATGCTATCGGGAATCATACTTCAGGTGTTCTACGGGCTGATGGGAAGTTGGACAGCTTATCTCATTAGTGTGCTCTATGTTGAATATCGCAGTCGAAAAGAGAAGGAAGGTGTCAACTTTAAAAATCATGTTATTCAGGTATCCATCTATCTATCTATCTATCTTTCACTTCCATCCTCTCTACTCTACATATACATACTCCTCTTTATCCACCTAATCACTCTATTTTGTCATTTACCACTCTTTTAGCTCAATTCTTGTACTATTGCAATAACATGTGTGAGTGTGACTATATTGAATAAAGTCATGGGTCTCAAGTTCGAATTCTCATCGGAACAATAACAATTTGGCTTCAAGTTATCTCTTTACGAGTATATATGCAAGTTTCACCACAAAAGTCGAATGAATTTTATTCATTGAAATTCATATCAGGAGAATGACACGTAAGTTTGTGTTATTCTCTTAGTATATAAAGGATTCTTAGAGTAAAGTTGGATGCTCAGAATACTTTTTTTCCACAAACAAATTGTACAAAAATTCATATCATATCAGCTTTTTTTTGTTGACTTGTTATTAGACTATGGAACTAGCCAAATTGTCTGGAATTGTTGCTAAAAGCATCAGGACTACTCAGAGTCGTGTGGAAAATACCTTAATTTTCTTTTCAATTTTTTTCTAACGTGTGCCCAGGGACACACGTTAATATGTTAATTAAGGAATGAAGATCATCTTATGATGTCTAAGTATGGTAATTAAGAGTTGGTATTTCAATTTATCGTGGTAATATAATCGTGATTTCTTCCTTAATTAAACTATTAAAGTGTGCCTAGTGGGCACACGTTAGAAAACCCGGTTTCTTTTGAGTGTTTTCAGTGGATGAATTCATTTCCCTTCTGTATTCCCATTACATGAAATTGTGGGCTCAAGTGCATCACCAACCAAAGTTCGAACTTTGTTGGCTAGTTGATCATTAAACTGAATCTAATCCTAGCAGAATTGTTGATGACAGTTTCTTCAAATATTTAAACTACTGTATACAATATGCTCCAATGAAACAACAGATTCATGTACTCTAAATATTTAGCCCTGCTTTGTTACGACTCACTAATAGATATTCTATTCTATTACTCACGACGTACCCATAGTTTCCAAGTATTAAGGTTTTTTTGGTTCAGTAACATGGTATCAGAGCTAGATGTCCCCAGGATTAATTTGAGGTGTTTTGTGAAATTTCAGTGGTTTGAAGTGTTAGACGGTCTGTTAGGGCCAACATGGAAAGCCTTAGGACTGGCTTTCAATTGCACCTTTTTGCTGTTTGGATCAGTGATACAACTAATAGCTTGTGCAAGGTTGGTAAAATGTTGTTCCTCATTAATGCCCATTATTGTTGATCGAATAGCAGAATATATAGTAAGGGTGTAAATTCTTTTTACTACTGTGTGTAAATCTGCAGTAACATATACTACATAAATGATCATTTGGACAAGAGGACATGGACGTACATTTTCGGAGCGTGTTGTGCCACAACTGTGTTTGTACCGTCCTTCCATAACTACAGACTTTGGTCATTCCTTGGGCTCGGAATGACCACTTATACTGCTTGGTACTTGACCATTGCTGCTCTTGTCCACGGCCAGGTACAATAATCTCAACAGTACTCAATACCTTATTACTTTACAGAAATGACTCACAAAAAATCATTTTCAGTATTCGAAATATAGAAATTTACGGATTATGAATTTATAGACATGTAGGGAAATCTTCAATTATCCCCCTTGGGGTCTCTAGAGCCTATTTGAATCAGAGTTTAGGGTCAGTTTATTTTATAATGATCTAATTTTAGTATTGGCAATTACATTTCCTTGATTAAATGTTATTTTACATCATTTATAATTATATTTTTATCATAATTCTTAAGTATTTTATACTCTATTTGTTTTTATTTTAAACCCTTATTATTTTTAATATGATTTCAAAAGTGAAAAAAAGGGTATAAAGACAATGATTTAATTGACTTCGAGAAAAGTTCAAACTTTATTCCGAACCGCTTTGATTTTGAGCTTCAACGTTTAAGTTGAAGAGTTCCGAGCTCGAGCGAGCTCAAATCTTGAAGCTAAGCTTGAGCTCAAAACGGCTCGATTACACCCTAGTAGTAGGTGTCCCTTGAGTATTAAGTTTCCCATGAGATATTGCACATGCATGAGCTACCCATAGAGATAAAAGCCTAAGGGGAAAAGCTCAACTCAAAAAGCAAATTTTTAGTGGTATGCCTAAGGCCATAATGCTTTTTTATGTAACTACTAGCCACCATTCCAGAATTTAAGGGAGTTTTTGTCTTCTTAGAGGATTCCATGATTTGTTAAACAAGTCTTTACTCTTTTCTTTAGTATAACTAATTTTATGAATGAAACCTTCATGTGCAAAATACAATTGTTTTTTTTGTATAGGACCCAGATGTGATCCACTCTGGTCCAAAAAAGTTGGTGCTCTACTTCACAGGAGCTACCAATATCCTCTACACTTTTGGTGGGCATGCTGTGACTGTGTAAGTGTAAATCCTCTCCTCTCCTCTCATCTTCCTTCTTTAATCAAACTTATCTTCAAAAATCATCATCTTCCCTCTTGCAGCAGCTTTTGTTTCCATTCTTATGGAGACATCATCATTAAACTTGTCGTTCTTTTATTTATTTTCCCTGATTACTCACTAATTGTGGAATCTTGCATTCATGATCTTCTGATTGAAGCAATGCAATGAATCCTATAGGGTAATAGAATATAAACGGATCTCAACCATCACCTTAAAGGTTTTTTGGTTGAAATGGTTCATTAACGTGGTATCAGAGTCAGAGGTAGGTCACGAGTTCGAACCCTGGCAGCCCCCATACGGGAGAGTCTGTGCGTACTAACCACTCTTCAAGCCCAAAGGACATTCGAGTGTAACTACCTCCATGTATTCTCCAAGACGGTCTACTATATAATTTAACCATTTCTATCAATAAAAACCATCTCAGTTATCTTACAATTCTGTGAGACCGTGTCATAGGAGATTTGATACTATGTATACAAGAGGGATATCAAAATGAGACCCGTAGTATCATTAGCAATCTATCTTTGTTAATTGGTTTTTAACCTAACAAAATGAGACCAATGGTATCATACTATCAGTCAGTTTAACAAATTAAAATGTGTCCTTTCTGAATTTGGGGTGTAGTAAATCTGTGTCTCACATGTTATAGATACATAATTCAACAGCAACCTTTTGGAAAAGTTAAACTTTACCTATTTATACTTTGTCTTTTGGTGGACAAATGTTTCTGACTTTGGTGCCAAGTTTAGGTTTTTTTTTAAGTGTGGTAAGTCATGCATATACTCCGTATGATATATGTAGAAAAAGGTTTTGAGTTGTTTGTCCTGACTATTCAACTCCTCTTCTTTCACCATATGAACTGTCCCACTTCAATGGTGAAAATGTGAAATAGCTAAGGGGAAAAAACCACGATTGAACGGACTAAACAAGGATAAAAGGGTAAAACTCGATGTTCCATATTCACCACGTCTTTTTAAGCTACTCACACGTTACTCTAACTCGTCTACTAGGATACTCGATGTTCCATATTCACCACGCCTTTTTAAGCCACTCGCATGTTATTCTGACTCGTCTACTAAGATATTTTCAATATTTTGGTCTAAAATGAAGTATCAAAGTATCGTGTCTTATAGGATACGTAATACATGCCAAGTGAAGTATTGAAGTAACATAGCAAAAATGTAATCTATATTGGAATTTTTCATAGTTTTTTTTTTGGAAAATTAAACCTCGCATGATATGAATTGTCAAAAATCCGCACTTTAGGAGGATTTAAGAGTAGAGCTTATCCAAATTAAAAACTTTTGTTTTTTTCTTCTCACCAAACAATCCTTTTCTAGTTAAAAGTAGGGGCATACAAAATATGTGGATTAAACAAGTTATATGTCCTTTAAGCTGAGATTAGGTAAAAGGGCAACTTCTATGATTGACCTTCTTCTATTTATTGAAAAGATATGTGTCATCATAAACTTATGCTTCATGCTCTGGTCCATACATACTCCATTGCAATCATACTTGACATCTTGAATGGATTGCATGATTTAAAATTTATAACTGTCTGGTTGCTTTGTAATGAACTAATGAATGAATGACTAGCATGACTGCAATCATTGAGGGAGACTGTCAGTCAATATAGTATATTTTTACTGATTCTGTGTTTTAACTGAATGAATTACCAGGGAAATCATGCATGCTATGTGGAAGCCACAGAAATTCAAGTACATTTACCTAATTGCAACACTCTATGTTTTCACCTTGACTCTCCCATCCTCTTCTGCTATGTATTGGGCTTATGGTGATAAACTCCTTACTCATTCCAATGCCTTTTCTCTCCTTCCTAAATCTGGTTTTCGAGATGCTGCCGTCATTTTGATGCTTATCCACCAGGTTCATTTCTCATCAAATTAAGTACTCCGTATTTGAAACCTGGTACATACGAAATACTGTATTATTAAATGCACGCGCTGCACTCAGGACACACATTAAACATCCTTTGTCTGAAGAGATGCTCTCGTAATTTGCGTGATAAAAGTAATCATGACTTGGATAACGTGAACCGAGACGTGAATAAGACAGATGATTAAGAATGTTTAGATTTTGGCATTCAAATACTGACATAGTAGTAAAATGTAACCCAAGACTGTTGTATTGCATGCCTAATCATAGCAGCTGGATTCTGATAATGCTATGTCAATTCTGAAAGTAAAAAAAGAAAAGGTAAAAAGATGACATAACTTTTATGATTTCAAAAATTTAACTGTATTATTATTGTTTATGATTGATATTGGCATGCAGTTCATAACATTTGGGTTTGCTTGCACTCCATTGTACTTTGTATGGGAAAAAGTGGTGGGGGTACATGACACAAAGAGCTTGTGTTTAAGGGCAGTGGCAAGGCTACCTGTGGTAATACCCATATGGTTCTTAGCAATTATATTTCCGTTCTTCGGGCCCATTAACTCTGCTGTTGGGGCCTTATTGGTCAGCTTCACCGTCTACATCATACCCACTCTCGCCCACATGCTCACTTACAGGTCACCCCAAGCTCGTAAGGTACGCTACTACCCCACTATTCTTTTTTTTACTCCGACACTTTGCTTGGGTGCTCTGTCGCGTGTCCTACACCTACATGACACGACACTTTAATTTAGACCAAAAAGATTGAAAATTTTGCTCGGACATGGTAATTACTACTCCGTATCAAGCTTTCATAAGACTGTCTAATATGACCGTTTGTGTTTTTGAATTTCGAGTGATTCTTAGTTGGGTCGTTATCGCATAAAGGACCAATATGTCTGTCTAAGTATTGAATTTAGTTAGCTATATATGACTTGTAAATTGTAATGTGAATAGACTTTTGAGAATAGAAGGAAATTAATGTATATATGTGGGTCACTGGGTCCTATAAATTTTGGGACTTAAAGATAAAAGTCATGGAAAATACCTAACAGAGATTTTATTGAAGACCCTTGTTAGATTCTTCTCTATTTGACTCAAATTGACAAGTCCTTGTCATGGAGAGATAATTATTTGAATATACATACATGCTTGCTTTGTCTGATCAATTATTCAAGAAAAAAGTATAAATGTATAATGCCTTCATTTGGCTTCGGCTGTTGATTTGTATAATACACGTAATTATTGGACCCTCGATGTAGATTAATGCCTAATAAAATTCCTCACTAACCATGATAGATACCGTGTATGCGATTATGTGTGACAGTCTGGGTGGGCGGACGTTATTTTAGGAAAAGGTATGAATCCAAAGTAAGTTGTTGAGAAATCTAAAGACTTACACCTTGTGTATGTTTGGATGATGTACAAAATGCAGAATGCAGTAGAGAAACCACCAAGATTCTTCCCAAGCTGGACTGCAATGTATGTCGTGAACGCGTTCATAGTGGTATGGGTGTTTGTTGTGGGGTTTGGATTCGGAGGGTGGGCAAGTGTGACCAACTTCATCAGGCAAGTCGATACTTTTGGTCTCTTTGCCAAGTGTTACCAATGCAATCCTCCTGCTGCAGCTTCGGCACCACCACATCACTGAACATTGGCTCAAAAACTACCTCCTCTGGCTTGTATTTACGCGTGATACTACCGTCTCTCAACAAAATTGTAGTTGTGGGTTTTCTTTTTCGTTTTTTTCTTATGATGGATTGTCAATTGTTCAAAATGAAGCTTCAAAAAAGGCATTTATGGACGATAGCTGCTGTATTATTCTGTTCTCGTGCTACATTTGTATGATGTTTTAACCAAAAAAACATTAGTATCGACAGGAGTCGTTGGACTATCAACAACGGCAAATAGTGTACTTTCTCTGTCTCCTAGAACAGCTTGACAGCTATCTTAGTGAATACATCGTCGAAGTGTGGCATCTCATCTTCCATCTTCGCAACTTTACCAATAATATCGTCGACACATTCCTGCTCACCCTCGACTTTGGCTCTCAGCTTCAAAATCTCATACTCCAACCTGCTCTTTTCCAACCGATGTTGTTCAGCTTCATCCTTCAGTCTCAGTATCTCACTCCTACTCCTTCTCCGACTAACTATTACATCCCTCAGTTCTATTAATCGTCTGCGTAGCATTATCACATTGTAACCCATGTTCTCTAATTCTTCCATCGTTTCCCACAGTCTTTTGGCAGTGACCCAGAATCCATTCACTTGTAAACTTAATAGCTTATCCACCGTTTCTTCGAATATGTTGTCCCATGCGTTCATCAATCTCTGTTTCGCCACGTTTGAGTAAGACTTAAGGGGTAGGAAATGTGGGGTTTGGGGTATGCCCTTAAGAATTCTGGACACCAAAACAATCTGTGTTGAAGGCAGTTTTGGTTCTGGTTTCTCTTCCGTTTCCTTCTTCATTAACTCATCTGTCCATAAACAGATCGCGGTATAACTTAGAGGCATCACTACAGCATCACATAATATCATATCACATGAGTTAATGAAACCAGGGTATACTCAGAATTTGAAAGAAGCATGGGGTAAACTGTAAGAGTAAACATTAAAACAAAGTTACCTGGGGTAAAAGGTTTGGAAGAATAACTGGATCCCTGGAAGTGGCATGGTATCTCCCCATCCGCAGTCGCAGTCACGGCTGATGGGGTTGTGAAGTTGGTTTGAGTAGTTTCAGGTTTCTCATCCAGACGTGGAGCTTTGATGAAGTTGTCATCTTCGGTTGCTTTTTCTAAACCTGATCAATTTGTCATCAAATACGGCCATATCGTAAGATCAATTTGTCCCAAAATAACGATATATATACACCAGGATGATTAATACTCCTACGGAGTATTATACTACCTCTGTCTCTAAAGACGGTTTTCTTTCATTGAAATACTTCTCACATATAATGAGTAATGAGGCAATCTTTAAGAGACGTAGGGAGTACAAAACAAGAAGAATTTTGGAACCCTTATACTAGTACTTAAAATCCTGGCTCCGCCCTGAAAAACTGAGATACATACATACATACATACATACATACGGAGTAAATATATACCTGAAGACAGAGGAGGAGGAGGATATTGCGAGGGAAAGAACGACTTTGTCTTTTTCTTTTTTGCCACGGATTTTTTCCTGAATGGATGCGGAGCAGCGTCGTTGTAGCCTGAGCAGTGACCAGACCATGTGTGTAAGTGTAAGTGTAAGTAAGTTTGCGTGTAATGTGAATTGTCATCATCAAAACAAGAGACAGTAAATTATACAGTAGAGTACCTGGTAAGAATGATGGCCGCGAGGATTTGAATCCTGTGGCAGAAAATTCGAAAGGTCTTGATTCGCTCATCGCTACCAACCCTTTAATTTTCAAAATGTTTCAAACACAAACGTTAATCTTAACTTAACTCAGAAGCTTTATACTCATCACCGGTTTGGGTTTGGGTTCGGGTTCGGGTTATTTTCGAGTATGTTGCCTATTTTTGTTTGGATTTTCGGATATTATATTATCAACTACTCTTATTATATGGATATCGATTCCTATGCGTCATTAAGCATTCATTATGAATCAAGTTTGAGTCTTTAGTTCGAGTGTTAGGGACAGGGTGGGTGTGTGTCAAGTCATTCGGGTTGGTTACGTTTTGAGAGGTCTACTCATACTCAAATACTCTTACCCAACCATACATCCAGAATTGACTCATAATCTGACATGACCTAACATAACTCAACCCTAACCTAAATGTGTGTAGACCAGAAACAACACGTGCGCATCAACTTCATTTCCTCGTCATTTTCTTTTAACGATTTAGATTCTATCTTGAAAACGATCCAACGATTGTACTTTCAAGCCATGGATGACAATGTGCACAGAATTAATGCATAAAATTGTACGCTGTACTCATTACAGGAAATGGACCGTCTTTTTCTTTTAGAAAATGGAGAGAAAACGTTGCTCGTGTCCATGTGGTCAATGAGGATACTACTTTACTACAACCTAGAAGATCTCTTAGCAAAAGCAAATGCACAACATTTCATTGCAAAATGGTACATGAAGCATCATTTTGAAATCAGATACAACTCCATCAACAGCTTTTCTAGACAAGGGCCTGGATTTCATATTACTGCAATGACTGACATGAACACAAAAGGGGTCAATCAATGGGATTTGAACTTAAATGATACGGTACTCCATACTCCGTAGTAGCTAAATCGTGGTCTGTTAGGGGGTCACCTTTACTTCTTTACATAGTAGTACTAGTAATAAAGGCCAGCAAATGAACTTTCGCCAAGGATCAACTATACAGGCAAGTCCGAGCGCACTTTCGCTGCTTTCATGAAGTCTATAATTCGCTGTAGCCTAGCAATCCGATCTAAAGCGTCCATGCCAGAAGATTTCGAAACGCTATTTGAAATGCCACCTTCGGTAGTGAGCCCAATCGTCTTACATTCAATTGGACTTGTCGCTCTTGCACTGTTGTCTACCACGTGCAAAGGCTCATTATCTCCTGCTGAAGATGGAGGACTGTCTAAATCAATTACTGGGATACTACTACTACTGCATGGTCGTTGAGAGCACCCTGATTGAAACAGTTGTGACAGTGGCAGGTGATCATCGTAATCATCTTCTACTTTCACCCCTTTATATAG
This sequence comes from Agrostemma githago, assembly GCA_958450325.1. NCBI lineage: Eukaryota > Viridiplantae > Streptophyta > Magnoliopsida > Caryophyllales > Caryophyllaceae > Agrostemma > Agrostemma githago. Next base: position 1,585,561 of record OY288242.1, read on the forward strand.
CGGAGAGGGATGAGAAGAAACGTTAGCATCATTGCTCTTAGTTTTGGAGTTATCATGACGCGGAGATTCTTTCGACCTCTTAGAGCTAGGTGGATCGCATAATAAGTCATCAAATGACTCCCTTTTTTGGTCCTTTGGAGTGAAACCAGGGGGAACCTCGGCTTCATTCATTTCCTTTTTGATCTCCAGCATTCTTGTCCAAGCCGTTGATGCTTTCAGGCTTCCCTCGAAAGAACACCCAACATTTTCCTTCTTGCTTTCAGATTTCTTCCACCACTCCAGATACTGCACCGTAACATCCGATTCAAAGAGCTTGGATGGCACATACAGCCTCACATCTAAAACAGGCCTATCATAATCGGTCCAGACAGTCATAGTCTTGTCACTGGGGTGGCGAAGCACATGGGGGATATCTTGGTCGAGACCGAATTGCATTGACACGCGATGAGGGAGATATTTCTCAACACAACCATCTTCCAATCCAACCAATTCACTCGTCCTTACACAACGAACATAAGACTCAAGATCAAAACCAAAACCAACATCAGAATGAACAGACACCCACTCACCCTTTTCAGGGTAGAGGTTAGCAGACCAATTGTTCAAGGGTGTCGAATAAGGCCGCCAAAGAAAAGTCTTTGCAGCAGAATACACAGCTTCGCCTAAACCCTCATTTTTCGATATCACCACCTTATTCCACCTCTCTAGTCTGAGTCCACCAGTAATACGTTTAGGCGCGGGACTCAAATCAGGAAACCGTTCCCAAACCCAAGCCTGCAACAATTGCAAAGGTGCCCAAAGTTTAAGTTTGGTAACATTCTTACCCTCTTGATCACCTAAACTTCTCAAAGATTCAATCTTTTCCTTGAACAACCTCAAATCTCTATAAATAGAAGCCAAAACAGGAGGTGCAAGGGCAATTTGAGTACCTCCAGCTAAAAGCACAGCAAGTCTAATAACACTCTTGTTGATGGTACTAAGATCATCAGCAGGCAGAACATACCTTGACAGCCAAAGACACAAGAATGCTTCGTGCTCGATATCGGCCCCTTTATCCATCCAAATCTCCAACCATTGTTGCTGGCTTGCCTTCTTAGACTTCGACCTGCACATCTCAACCCTCACAGTGAGCAACTTCTCCTCAATTTCGAGCAATTTTTTGGAAGACAGGGGTTTGAAGACAGAATCCCCTGTTATTGAATAACCCCCCAAAACCCTGATATCCTCCAAAGTTATACTAACTTCACCCCACGGCATCACAAAAGAGCTGGTTTCAGGACACCATTTGTCTGCGAAAACAAACAAGGAAGCACAGCATCTTGGAATTTCGAGTTTAGAAGACATGATCGGTTCAAAAATGGAGGATTTTCTCCAAGTGGGTTCATGTAAAGCACGCATCTTTTCAACCCAGGAGTTCCAATGATTCATGGGGCCGATTTTCCAACCGTTGAAATGAACATTATTGCGGTATTTGAGGATCGGAGAAGTAGGCATTGAAGTGAGATGAGTTGGAGGAGGGGCTCGGGTAAGGTGGGTTTGAGGAAAAGAGGGTTTGAGGAAATGGGCGATTCTGGAAAAGGGTTTTCCACCAGAACCAGAAGATGGCACCATTTCAGCAAGTCTCTCCTCAATCAAGCTTGCTTGAGTTGCAGATGCCATTTTTGGTGGTGATTCTAGAAAGGGGCTGGAGTTGATCACAATATCAATGTGTTAGGGAAGGCGAAGGGGTGGAAGAGCGGGAGGCATGTTTTGTTTCGGTGGGTCTCTTTAGCGACGGACCTATCTGTCATAATAATATAATGGGTCAATGTTTGCCATGTCCCACCATACGTTATTTTTGTCTTTAGTGTAGTATTATACTTCCGTCATAAACAAGAATTTGTGATTTTGTTTTTGCTTATTCTAGGAAACTCAAATACTTCCTCCGATCTTTATTGTGCTTCACGTTCTTACGACCACTTAATTTTTTTGGTAGGCATATTATATTGATGAAGTAAGGATAATAGTGCAGCAAGTCTCCCTTGTGACGGATAGTGACGGGTATATCCGTCACAAGCTTGCGACGGGTCGAATACTACCCATGTGGGTAGATAAGACAAAGCACATTGTCATTTCCAAGGCATTTTGCTTTTGTTTTATTACCCCACATGGATACTACTTAATCCGTCGCAAGATGACGACGGATATGTCCGTGACAAGTGAGAATTTGTGATAATAGTGAGGCTAATGCCTAATATAATAAAAGAATGACCAAAAAGTAGTTGCGTGATAAATGTGTTACTAATTATTGTAATTATAAGTAAAAGGTAGGAGTATTATACTTCCTTCGTTACAAAATATACATAGTTTTGGGTGCAAAAAAAACTTATTTAATACTCCCTCCGAGTTTCTAACATTGCCCAATTTTTTCTTTTTGGACTGAGTTTGATCTTTTATCCATTTAATACTTTTGGCCATAAATGTGTAGTTCATATTTATCCATAAATTTCTCTCTCTTCCTGCTTTCTTTTTTAACCACTCATTTTCCCTTCCTTATTTTTCACCCAAAACACAAATGGGGCAATGTTGGAAACTCGGAGGGAGTATAAGTTGTTTTGCGTTTTTCTGTGCATTTTCTCTTCTTTCATTGGTTTGTATGAGCATTTTTCAATTTCCAAAGCAAATTAATACTCCCTCCATTCAAATCTACTTGTCTCATTTCCCTTTGGCACATTTGTCGAGACGCATTTTACACTATCGATATCTTTCATTTTACATTAGCAAAAATTATAAAAATTTGATATTCTTAATGTGCTCGTAAAGACGAATCAAACAAAATCTCACATGACTATATTCTCAATTATAGATTGTCGAGAATATCGAAGATTCTCCTCATGTGTGAATAGTGTCAAAAAAGGAAATGAGACAAGTGAATTTGAATGGAGGGAATATCACTTAAAGTGTTTTCCTTAATGATAAGTGTAGTTTGTAGTGCCTATTTTCGTAGGGTTTTGGTCCCATTTTCCTTGTGGAATCGCTCCTTGGGAGCGGTTTAGGAGCTTCTTATGCTTCCTTTAGTTCGTTTCAGGTTCCCGAGACCGATTTGGAAGAGTTGGAGCGATTCCGACTCGATACATACACATTTTGGAGCCAACGAGATAAAGGAACGATGACTCGATGCTTTGGAATCGACCCCGAGACCTTGGGACCCAATCCCGAGCCTCCGAGACCCGATCCCGAGTCCCGAGAATCGATGAGAAGTCCATGTGAGGCAAGGAGGAACCAAAAGGGTCATATTGGAGGCCTACAATACCCATCCCCGACGGGTATGCACCTCATCCCGTCGGGGATGAAGTGCGTGTTTAAGGGTGCCACTGTGGGTCCGTCCCGGTCGGGACCAACCCGTCCCGGTCGGGATGGTGGGTCCGTCCCGGTCGGGATGACCCGTCCCGGTCGGGACCACCCAGTTTCACCCGCATTTCACTTTCTTTCTTCTCCCTTCCATTTGTAACCCTATATATACCCCTCCTCTTGTAATCTTAGAGTATGCACTTCATTAGACATTAAACCCTAGACTACTTTAGGTTAGATTAGATTAGATTAGTGTAGATTAGTCGGTAATTAGTAGTTAATCTTAGTTTAATCTTGTATTATTGGATCTCTTGAAGAATCCATCCAAGATTGACAACCTTGGTGGAATTGTTTGGGTTTTCTTCTATACAAGTGTTCTCCTTTTCATCCTTTATAGTTGGTATAATCTTTCCTTTCTCTTTTCCTTTAATCTTTCATGTTTAATCTTCCAAGTTTTAATTTTTGATTGTTGTTCATCATTTTTACTAGTTTGTTTATGTATGTTTTGGTTGTTTGTTTGGTTTCTCTTGTTCTTGTTAGAATTAGTTCGATGATGTTAGAGTAGTGTTCTTGCTAGGGTTAGTAAGGTGATTAGGGCGTTAATTGGATGATTAAGGGTTTGTTGGAGATGTTGGTGGAAGATTTGGGTTTCTTCTTGAGTGATGCATATTACATGTTTGTTGGAATGCTTGAATGACTAAGTAGGTTGGAATGCTTGTTTTTCTTGCCTTCCTTTGTCGTGTGTGTCGCCGGATGGGTTCCATGAGGAACCTCTAGGTGAGCCTAAGTTAGATTACCTAGTGTGGACATGACGTAGGTCCACCCCGACGCGGCGACGCGCGGGTTTGGGTAGGCGAATGAATCTCGTGGTGAGATTGTTCTCGGGTTCGAAATTTAAGTCAAAATGGAGTCGCCACCGAATTTTGTGGTTATTCGGAACCATACGAGCCCACTCTATGTCGTCATGGGCTTTACACAAAGTAAGCCCACTTCGATTTCAGAGTTCATTGGGCTCGTCCCTTTGCATTGCGATACAGATACCATCTACACCGGTAATCGTGTAAAGAATGACTCTCGTTCGCCAAGGGTTTCGGACATCCGGAAACCAAAGGTTCTGAGTAAGGGGTGAGGGTACGTGTTGGGAAGCCCACTAAGGACACCCAACCCCGCCCGCACATGGCGGCCTCTACTAAGACATCGTTCGTGTTCGTGATACGCGCGCTAGTAAAATAATGAAATGATATGCAAACAGCGTTTTCAACTAAACATGCGAGTTTTGCGTTAACTACGTCATTTAATGCATCTTGAATGTGGTCGAAATGATTTAGTGCGAGGTTCATTTATAAAAGCGTAAAAGCAGATAATAAACAAAGCTCGAAAGAAAGAAAAGGAAAGCGTACAAGCTACACGGGCGGAAATACAACCCGGATTTCACAATACGACATAAACGGAATAACATAAAGATAAAAACGGACCCGTATGAAAGCTAGACCGCGAAATATGTAGATGGACTACCCCGCTTAAATACGTATTATGTCACGTATTAAGCGGAGGACGGAAATATGAGATTGTGGCGTGTTGCTAGCCTAGTCTCACATTCCGTAGTCTTGTCCCGACTTATCACGTAAAAGTGGTCAAAGTCGTTCTACGTGTCGTGATGTGTATAGTTTTGAAAAATAGGAAGGTCGGATGATGGTCTAAAGTCGATAAAGAACGGGGCTCGGAATATGTGCCCAAGCCCTCGGGTTTCTGAGTTGTCAGACCCACTCGACCGAGTCATTGATTGACTCGACCGAGTGCGCCATTAACGTGGCTACTGCCCATATTTTGGGGGGTTACTCGATCGAGTGCCTTATGGCACTCGGTCGAGTGCATCATTAATGGGGATACTGCCCTGTTTTTGGGGTGCAACTCGATCGAGTGGCCTATGGCACTCGGTCGAGTGCCCCCCTGTACGAGCATTGATTTGCTCAGTTTTATGACTTGAAATCGATGATCGGCCGAATCAAATACAAATATCGCACGATTTGTATTTGACTCGGCCTCCGATACTATAATCGTGTATGAACGATTATAATACCGTCACCGGAGTTTTTATGAAAACGTTTGTGTTAGATTATGAAACTTTGAATTGGTAACAAGATGCATCCCTCTACGTCACGACATCGAAACTAACCCTTTCGGGTTATGTGATGTCGATATTCGTGTCAACGGGTCTCGAACCAATTATGGAAATGGAGTTAAATATGTTCAACTACGACGAATCACGATCACGTCACGCCCTTGAGTACATTGGGGCGGGGCTCCTCGAAAGGGCTCCACCTCCGTCGTTGCTCGTAAAGGGATTAGACGGATCGAATGTGATTATCATAGTTCAACATTTCAAAACCGATTTTTGATATTAATATTATATACGCGGTATTATTAGAGTTAGTAACGATATAAAAAAGATGCAAAATTAGAAATACGAAAAGATGAAAAAAGTTAGTGTATGTGTACGTGTTACTACGATACAACGATATGAAAATGCGCGTAGAAACGATACTTTAAAAGAGATTAAAAAGGAGTTTGGAACACCCTCAACGTACATGCTAGTATAGACCTCGGAAATAGACTCGTAAACAGCGACAAAGCTTGGGAGTATCGAGGATGCACGCGAGTTACGGTGTGTATGGATATGTATGTGTATATGTCGGTTTATCGAGGGACTAGAACTCGGTTTTTTGATGTGTTTGACTTAGAGTTTCTAAGGTTTGTAAGGTGGGATGTAGAGTTGATATGTGACTGAAAATGTAGGGCAAAGAGGTGGTGCAAAAGTCTCAAAAAAGTTGTTCCTAATGCATGGGGGATGTCGTGGTATTTATAGGCAATTGCCACGACCTAAGGTGCACTCGATCGAGTGGCCCTAGTGCACTCGATCGAGTGCCTATTTGGGCGGGTCTGATCCAGCGGAAGACGCTCCACTCGACCGAGTGGGCGATCCACTCGATCGAGTGGATCAACGAAGGTTGAGATAAATAAGGCAAGAATATCTTTCTTGTTTTGACTTGATTTTTGAATTTGATTTGTGCGCCTAAATGAACTTGGCTGGGATATTGTGACGGTTTCGTCTTTGACCCGGTCGCCAAAAGACGGGAAATATTTTTGGTGTCGGTTTTGGCCCAAATTAGTCTTATTTGACTCGGAACGATCTGCTGGGCCTGAATTTGAGGTCTGTTTTGTGGGATTTTTACTCCGCTAAAAGTCCATGTCGACTATTATGAATTTCGTGTCCGAGTCCGAGTATACTAGTCACGTTGACGTCCAATCATCATCGGGTGTTTTTTTCGGAGACTACCATAGACACGTGGCAGTCAAAATGCGGGTGTCTACACCTAGATTACCCTACTACCTCCTTCACTCTAACTCCTCCTTGACCATTCCGTTACCCCTTTGACCCCGACCTAATCCTAGCCCGTTTCTCTTAGTTGTTCTCCTTAGTCTTAGTCTAGGTCTCTCTCCCTCTATCATTCTCTAGCTTAGCTCGTTGACTTGGTCTCGTTTTTGGGCGAACTTGGTCTAGACGCCTCTACCGTCCCCGTGGATTCGACCCGACTTACCCTAGCTACCATAGTTAGGTTTTGCCGGTTATTTATTTGATCGGTGGGATTCCACGACAAATCCCTCCCGTCACTTAATAAATGTGCAAATGGCTAAAATTATCTATATTTTGTAACGGAGTGAGTAGTAAAAAGGATTGCCCAAATAGAAAAAAAAATTGGAAAATGAGAAGAAGATAGAAAGAAAGACCAAAATGGAACATGAGAATAAATAAGTAGAAAGTACGGAGTAGTATGTTTTACACTTTACTCTCCCACCAGCAATTTGCCTTTTAAGTAATTATCCGCCAAGATATTTCAAATGTTTTAACTGAACACATCAAATACGTCTTCTCTCTCTAAAAACTCTCCATCTTCTCTCTAAAAACAAAACCAAAAGAAAACTCTAATACTCCATCATCACAGTTGTCGCCGCCCATCTTCCTCCTATTGCTCAATCAATGTCGGAGATGGGGCTTATTATAGCTCCATCACCGACCTTCCTCTCATTTTCGCAGCTCTAATGTCCATTTGCATGCTCCTCGGATCTGAGCGATGCCACTAATTTCCTAGTCCATTTTCGTGCTCCGTTTAGTGTTGGTGTTTTTGGTCTATTGGGGTATTCCGATCTATCTTCTGGTGGTCAATCTACTCGGTTGCCGTCGACCAACTTTTCCTCGCCAGGTGGTCAGTTTCTCTTTTTGGGTCTGGGTCGACTACTGACGAGTGTACTCCCTTCCCTCACCCGTCGCTATGTCGATGCTGTTTTGTTTTAGGTTTCCGTAGGATCTGGTCGATCCCGCCTCCTCCCCCATCTTTTCGTAGTCGATTTAGTCTTTGTCGAGACATCTTTTAGGACAAATTTTTCATCCAATTTTACTTTTCCATGGATGGATGCTTCAACCTTCCTCACATCCGGCAAATTAACGTTTGATGGACCGACTTCTCAAACGTTTCTCAAGATGTCTCGTTTTCCCGTCATATGATGGGATGCTCCGCTATCAATTAATCATTGCACATCTAACTTAAGATTTATACCTTGTAATTTTTCATTCCCTTCGGGACTGGCCCCTAATAAACTCGGGTTTTTCGGGTTTTTGGCTTTTGTAAACTCGGGTTTCTTGACTTTTCCTTCAACAAAAGCCAATTTGTTTTTCGCGTCCAAACCATTCTTGTCTGCCCACATGTCGTAATTGTTTCCATTAAAAATTATCTGGGTGATGTTAAGATTTGGGCTATCGGACGGGTGTAAGTAGAGGGCGACGAAATGGGTATCGTCTTGATTTCCGTTTTGGCTTCTCCACTGGGCATGGTGGTTTCGTCTTTTTTTTTTTCCTTTTTGTGGTTGATTGGTTTTGCTCTGATACCATAATAAACTCGGGTATTTTGGTGAAGGTTCAATCCTCCAGTTTTCTCATTAAGAATTGAGATATTTTAAGCGTTTGGGTAACCTTAAAATTTGGAATTGGAATTGAACCTAATTCCTTATCGGTTAGAACTCAGTTCAAAATTTGGTTTGTGTCAAATTTTAAGTAAATGGATGGCCATTTCAATAACGCTTTTTAGTTTGTTTTCTCATGTAATCCCATTGGAATATTTCGTGTATTTTTTCTCTATTTTCTTTTCGTATATAAAAATTTACATTTTCCTAATAAAAAAATTTCAAAAAACTATTTTTTTGTGACCTCGACCTGGCTACGCCCTGCCCTATTCTAAGGATACCCAAATAACATTTTGAAATTGAAAATAGAATTAAATTCATGAAATTCAAATCAATTTTGAGTATCAAACGCAACCTCAATGTTTTTTTCCAAAGACACGTGCATGCACTTTATCTCAATTTCAGTATAATAAATGAAAGGGGACTTCGAATCTAACTAGGACATAATGTCCAAAGTATCTCTGTCTTAACCATTATATTACTTGTATGATATCTTTTCTTGAATAATCTATTTATTTCATCAATAGATTCATTTCATGTCAGGGTAAGCCGCTAATTATATTGGTTATTCTACTTGTAATTCACACTAGTGAATATGGATTATTCTGATGTCTGTGTTACTCTCTCTGCTTTACCCTTGTTGTAAATGGACAATCAATTCAATTATCTACATTTCCCTTTTATCAAAAGATTTTACCATATAATCCTCATATACTATATCTATTTACATAAAATGTCACTACTTGTCACCTACTTTAAGCTTGGTGGATCCATAAAATTATTTAAGTTACCAATAATATCCCTACTTTGACCACTTTTCTTAAAAGTAATGAAAAAACTCATGTCAAAAATTGAATGGATGAGAGAGATTAATATTTTGCCTGAAAAAAGTGGTTTAGCCTTAAGTTAATTACTCGTGATTATGTAGATCACAGAAACTCATATGAGACCGTCTCACGGTAATTTACCGTGAGACCTTTCACATAAGAGGTGATTACTAAATTTGTAAAGATTTCCTATGTGAGAGGTCTCACGGTAAGATTATCGTGAAACAGTGTCACAAGAGACTTATTAATATGGTGAGTTGGTGACGGTAAATAGTCCCTAGTTAAGAATTTACATTAAATGGATAAATAGTTGATTAAAAACTGTGAAAAAGAAAGGAAAAAAAGGTAAAAGGTTGGAAGGAAACCAAAAAAAACAAAACAAAAAGTTGGGACTCAACATTGCTCCTCTTTATAACCAACCCCCTCTCCCCTGATTCATTTCACAAGTACTTGTTGCCATCTTTAACCCAGTACACCAAAAAAAAAAGATCATGGATTATTACTGCATAATCATGACGGTAATAATAGTTTTACCACTAACAACACTCCTACTCTTTCACCGTCGCCGTAACCACCGCCTCCCCCCGGGTAACTGCGGCCTCCCACTCATCGGCGAAACTCTACAACTCATATCTGCCTACAAAACGGACAACCCGGAACCATTTATTGACGAGCGGGTAGCTCGGTTCGGGCCCGTATTCACGACCCATATATTCGGAGAAGCCACCATCTTCTCGGCTGACCCGGATGTGAACCGGTACATATTACAGAACGAAGGGAAGCTGTTTGAGTGTAGCTATCCGGGTTCGATCTCGAATTTGTTAGGAAAACACTCTTTGTTGCTTATGAAGGGGAGTTTGCATAAGAGGATGCATTCTTTTACTATGAGCTTTGTCAACTCTTCCATTATTCGTGATCATCTTTTGGTTGATATAGACCGCCTGGTCCGGTTTTTTCTTGGGTCTTGGTCCGACCGGGTTCTCCTTATGGAGGAAGCTAAGAAGGTATGGCTTACATACCTCTTTTCCACTTCTATCCCTCCCTCATTAAAATATACTGTACTTCCTCCGTTCTGATATGCTCTTTACATTTGTTTTTTTGGGCACTATTCATAATTGGATGAAATTGTCGATATAACTTCTAATATATAAGATAAAATATATTCAGGTGAGATCTTGTTTAAATTGTTTAATCGAATGCGTTATAAATATCAATTTTTTTATAATTTTTAGAAATATTTAACTAAAGATATTGATAAAAGAAAACGTGTGAAAAAACAAACGTAAAGAATTAAATGGAACGAAGTGACTACGAAGTATCTCACAAAAATAAACAAAAACTAAGAGATAATTTAAAGTGGTAAGAATTTCGTTAGTATGATCGAGAAGCTGGGTTCAAATTTCACTAATAAAGAAAAAAACTACTTCAGTTTCTATTATTGTCTAAAAGGTTTTTGGGTGAAAAATAAAATAGGGAAAATGAGTGGTTGAAAAAAGAACCAGGAAGAGAGAGAAATGTGAGGGTAATTGTGGACCACATATTGATGGCCTAAAAAAAAATGGAACAAAAATTAAATTCAGTCAAAAAAAAAAAGACAATAATAAAAACTCAGTGGGTGTAATAATAAATGAGATGTTAGTGATATTTGCACCGGATGGCACATACGTACATGGAATAATCCAATGTGGATATAGTGAAGTCGAACTAGTACCACCCACTATCGTTATTTCATCTCCAACCCTTGAGGAATATATAATGTAGTTTGGGTAGAGTATTTTTATTTTCGCAACTCAAATTGTTGGGGTTCCCTAAGACTAATGTGAGTTTTGTCCATAATTCAATAAGGAGTATTCAACTTAAAACTCTAGTACAAACCTAACTTTCTAGAAATTTCTTGCAATTAATTATCGGCTATTGATATGTACTCCCTCCATCCCAAAGAGATGTTCCCATTTACTTTTTCACGGTCTTCGAGACGGTACTTTAACCGTGTTTTATCATCGCTATATGTCATTATTTTTTGTTGAAGTTATAATTTTACAAAGATCTTTTGATAACAAATGTAATTATGTGAAAATCGTATTATAGAATTGTATACTTTTTACGGAATTCATGGTCAAAGTTTACGAACTTTGACCCCCAAAAAGTAAATGGGAACATCATAGTGGGATGGAGGGAGTATATCTTTTTATTCTTTCGAAAAAATAATTACAGAAAAAAATTTAAAGAATGAAATGAATCTAACTTACTTCTATCATTGCTAAGACCACCCCAAGCAAAGTCATTAGCTAGGTCATGAGAAGGTGAATCACCTTATTCATCCATTAACAAAAAAAATTAGCATTACCTAACTAATATGAGAAAATGCTATGACATGATCTCTTTTTAGGTGTCTGATCTTCCTTGTGACCTAAACTGTGATTTCTTTGAGATCATGTATTAGTTGGAAATGTTCGAAAGTGAAAAATATTTGGATTGATAAGTGATAACTCAGCTTGTGACCTTCTGTTTGATAAAGTCAAAATAAATATGACAAGATTAAGAATAAAACATGAGTTATGACTTAGTTAAGGCGATCTTGTTTGAGATGGTCTAAGGTTACTATGGAAAACTAGGGGAAGAGTGTCTTGTACGTAGTACTCCCTCCGTTCCAATGAATTGTTTGTCTTTCCTTTTGACACTAAGGTTAAGGGAACCAATGAGGGAGTGACATGTAGAGCAAAACTTATGAGAATGATCAAATTGCATATAAAAAACACTCCTAAAATAGAAAGGCAAATAATTCATTGAGACGCCCCAATATGGAATAGGCAAACAATTCATTGGGACGGAGTGAGTACCAAATAGAGTTTGGTTTGAGATATGCTAGTAGTATTTGAAATGGGAGACTTGTAGTTGAACAGGAATATAGATACATTGATTGTAAAACCGTGTAATAGAGAAGACACTGCTCCCTCACTAGTCACTAGTCAATAGTTTTACACATATATCGAGGGGCATCGTGCATATTTACTTGATTGATTGACGTAGGACCTACCCCTCGTGGGAGAAAATATTGACAAAATGAAGAAGGAATAGTAGTGGACTCACTTTTACAATTCCTTTGGGTTTTATTATCATACTTGCATTGCCTTCGGAAATCTCTTATTCTATTCTACTTTAAAAAGATTACTGGAAATGTGAAAATTTAAAAGTAGTACTCGTAGTAGTAGTGGAGGAATTTAAGTCATTGAGATGGATGGATGATCACAAAGGACTAAGGACTAAAGGAGTATAGTATGTATAGCCTAAAGGGTAAACGGTCCACATAACTTATTGTAAGTGCTTGGCGTCACTCCAGGCCATCATGATTCATGTCCATGGGGGACTTGAATTATTTACATGTTTTCATATAATTGAGTTTTAAAGAGAAAGAGTAAGCTCAAGTGGTAAGAGTCCATCACTTTCAGTGGTTGTCGTGATTTAGGATTTAGAAATATCTCCCCATCCATGATGACGAAATTAGATGATTGATGTTTCATCGTGTTATCAAAATTTGATTTATATTTTACAGTCGTCTTTGAAGTTTTGTGAAGTTTTTTTTGTTTTTTTGTAATAATAGAGTGAGGTGAATGTCGGCATAATAAAGGACGAGGTGATAGGAACCGTAATTGTTTAAGGAGTTGTCAATTCACCCGTCATTATTATTGTGCAGCCTAATGCTACTAGTCTACTACATACCCCCCTAGTCGTACTATTTTTTGCCACAAAGCCCAAATGCTACTCACATTCTCAACTTAGCCATCAATATTTGGGTTCCAAATTTAATACTCCCTTCGTCCCAATGAATTGTTTGCCTATTACATATTGGGGCGTCTCAATGAATTATTTGCCTTTCTATTTTAAGAGTGTTTTTTATATGCAATTTGATCAATTTCATAAGTTTTGCTCTACATGTCACTCCCTCATTGGTTCCCTTAACCTTAGTGCCAAAAGGAAAGGCAAACAATTCATTGGAACAGAGGGAGTACTCTCTCCTCCTCCGTTCTTTATGTTTCTTCCCGTTTTAATAAAATATTCTTCACAAATCTTAAAAATGTGGAAAGAAACATAAAGGATGGAGGGAGTACTTCCTCTAACTATCTACAGTATAACATTTTTTTCATTTGATTATTTTATACTCCCTCCGTTCAAGTACAAGTTTCCCTTTTCTCTTTTCGACACTATTCATAATGAAGGAGAACTTTCGATATTCACAACAATCTATTAGAGAAAATATATTCACGTGGGATCTTATTTGATTCGTCTAAGTACTCCCTCTGTTTCAATGAAAGCTTTCGCCTACAAAAGGGACACATTTTTTAAGGATAATAATAAAATACGGAGTATTCAAAAGTAGAGAGGATGTAGAGTAGGTGGGCCACCTAGGTAAGAGTGAAGAGTTATACCAAAAAAGAAAGTAGAAACTATCAAAGAAATTTACGAAAAAGGAAAAGTGGAAGCTTTCAATGAAACGGAGGGAGTACATTATTAATATCCTATTTCCATAATTTTTACTAATATGTTACGAAAGATATTAGCGATGCAAAATGCGCGTTGACAAACGTGAAAAAACAAAAGGGAAACTTGAACTTGAACGGAGTGAGTATAAAGTAACCCGAGGTCCCGAGCTAATGAGCTATCTCTAGGTCTTAGTTTAACTTATAGGACTACTCCGTAGTAGGGTTGTACAGTAATAACTAGTGTTAAAAGTGAATATATGGGGGAAATGATTGTGATTTCCGGCAACAATAATTAGAGGCACACTTATGATGTTTTGTTTATTCCCTCTGATCATTGTATAGTCCAAGTTTTACGTACCATAAAGATCAGATCTTCATATAATAGTAATAATAAAGTATATTTAGAGAATAAAATTGGATATGATTTGATTAATATAATATAATGAGGTACTCCTACATACTACTAAATCTAGTAGGTGGAGTGAAGAGGTGGTCAGCTAATCTCTTGATTACGTGAATTGCAGATCACATTTGCATTAACAATGAAGCAGCTGATGAGCTTTGATCCCTGTGATTGGACTGAGAGCTTGAGAAAAGAGTACCTACTTGTTATTGAAGGATTCTTCACCATTCCCCTGCCTTTCTTCTCCACCACTTATAATCGAGCCATTAAAGTAATACTCTAATTACTTCACTTCTTACATCATCTAATCATTTTCGATTTGATCTGTCCGTATTGGTGTTGCCTAGTGGTTAAAACTTGTGGTCATCAACCCAAAAGTCTCACGTTCAAGCCCCTGTAAGATCAATCTTGTGGAGGTTGTATGACTTGAGACTATCTATTCTAGACTTGGAGCATGTACGAAGAAATAAACATGTTGATTGAGCGTCAATGATTTCGTAGACTATTCGTGGAAAGCTTATTTCTTTTTTTTCCACTAAAAAACATTTATCAGCACGTGCTAACTAAATGATAAGTATCCCAAGAGATAAGGATTTGTTGTCTCAGACGCGATCCCATCTCATGTACAAGTATGATTTGTTATTAGTGTTATTCCTTTAATTAAGCGAGCTGACTAAGTGACTTACGGAGTATATATGTTTTGATGAATTTGTGGCATTGATAAAGGCGAGGACGAAAGTGGCGGAGGCATTGAGCATGGTGGTGCGGGAGAGAAGGGAAGAGAGCGAGCGAGGAGAGAGAAAGGAGGACATATTGGGGGCGTTACTAAACGAGGAGGTGGAAGGAGGACGGTTCTCAGACGAGGTTATAGTGGATTTTCTAGTCTCGTTATTGGTGGCCGGCTACGAGACTACGTCCACACTCATGACTCTAGCCGTCAAGTTCCTAACCGAGACTCCCCTTGCTCTTGCTCAATTAAAGGTAACCATCCCAATACAAATTCTTACTTGTGACGGTGATATCCGTCACAAGTGTGTGACGGGTCAAATATTACCATTTAGATAGATAAGATAAGACTAAAATGTCTACAAATGTTTCGTCTTATCTACCACATGGGTAGTATTTGACCCGTCACATGCTTGTGACGGATATCAAGACTTGCTGCCATCCCAATTCCCATCCCATCCCATCCCATCTCTATGTTCTTTTCTCTTGTGTCATTTTCTCATTAATTCGATTTTTTTTTTTAAATTTGGACCCCATAAGCCCCACGGGTGCCATTATTATCCTGATGGGTCCATTACAATTTACATCTTTATCATATGTATTCTCAACCAAACACTTTGGATGGTTAGATTCAAAAGCGAAGATCGATGATCTATGGCTGTAATCACAAATTCTTGTTTGTGATAAATTTATATACCTCATAAACTCACTGCACTTCAAATAAATATCCATCTGCATAGGTAAAGACAAATCATTTATGAAATACTATTATCCATGTTAGATATTTGATTCGTTACAGATTTGTGACGAATATATATCCGTTACAAAGGAGAGTAATAGGATTGAACCTAGTCAGGTGGACGGTGGTCATGATTTAATGATTTTTATTTATGTTGCAAAATAAATCTGGTTAATTTAAGAAGATATATATTGAAGAAAGTAAGTGACTTCATTATCTAAAATAATTCTAAATATGCCTTTTATTAAACGAATGTTAGCTTTAGTGCAAAAGTTCATGAACATACTTGCACAATCATGTCATTGCACATGTAAGACATTGGAAAAAGCTAACTAATTTGTGTTCATATAATCTTCTTATTTTGTTCACAAAAAAAATCGAAGTAAAACCGTTTTACAATATATAATGGTTGTATCGGCGCCTCGAACCAGTCCGTGGTAAGAGGGTGAAAGTGTGATACTTATGGGGTCTGTGCACCCCTCCAGTCCGCCCTTGCTTGTAGATGAGAAAGAAGGCTAAGAGAATTTCCTTCATGTTTTAATATCCATGTTGTAACTCTCTAAATTAAAATGAATCACAAATTTTTATTTTTGAAGGAGTTATTCATTATTTTATTATGATGGGTCAAATACTGACCATTTATGCATAAAATGGCAAGAGGAGACAATCTTGAAAGCAACAATGTTTTGTCCTTATCTACCTAAATTATTACTCGTAATACTTTCCCTTATAACAATATGACAAATATCTTTATCGGTGAATGAATGGAGGTTGCACAAATAAGAAGGTGTGTATTTAGATTGGGTAGATAAAGTGGGTTGGGGGAAGGGGGACGCCCACCCACGTGAGGGTGGGCCGAAACAGGTGAATGCCAATGGTACTCCATTATAGCAACAAACTAGAAAGCTACAAAAGTACCAGCATACAATGAAGAGACTGTGAGAGTACAGAGTACTAGCTACTCTAGTAGTACCCACTCCTAGGATCTAGCCATCCCTCTGGCCTTGGTGATAATGATCCTTAGTAAAAGACTGTATTTGCCCTGTGTTATGGAACCAATACCTTACACGTCCCCTCACACGAATGTCTGCGCCAAATATTCCACTTTAGAAATGGGGGTGGAGATTCGAACCCGTGATCTTTTGTCACGCTGGCTCTGATACCATGTTATGGAACCCGTGATGGTTGGAGGCCCAGAAATATTTATATATACTCTCACAGTGTTGAGAATTGACTCCTAAATCCAAGTAATCACATGTGTCCCACATTGAAAAATGAGAGAAAAATGATCCACCTTACAAGTCAAGGGGCTACTCCCTCTATTGTCAATTGGTCTTAGAGTGAAACCCTCTTGTCTTGTGAGTGAACTCTTCCTGTCTCGGGTACTTACTGGTTGTGACTCGGTTAAAATCGATCCGATGAATATGATAGTTGATGTCGTAGTAGTTGTTCAAGGTTGGAGCGTGGGACAATCGGTTAGATGACTTGACCTAACTCCCTTTAACCTTCAAAATGACTTTCGAAAACATAGCAAAAATATACTGCTCCCTTCCCTCTACTAAGACTTCTCCACTTTTCTTAAAAAAACTTCTACTACGTAAGATTTTTCCACTTAAAAAATTTCCTTATTTATCTATTATACTTTCTTTCTATTGGTTACTTTTTGTGATTTGACTTCTTGAACCCCACTCAACAATTTACCCTCTTTCATTATTCATTTCTTATTTCATGTGTCATTTGTAGGTGGGAAGAACATGGGAAGAGGGAGTACATATTTTCAAAAAAAAATTATGAAACATTAGCCTACGAGCATTATTATAGTCGGGTACTCGGGTGGGAGATACTAAGGGGGTAATAAGAGGAAATTGACTTTGATTTAATCGCCCTTTGGGCAGTAGGCAAAATAGTGAATGTCAGAAGCAGAGTTAAAAAGTGAGAAAGTGAATGTGAATGGTAAATGTTACAGTAAAAGTTAGAAGAGACGAATACTCAATAGTTGGTTGAGGAAGTGGAGCATGTTGAATGTTGATGCCTGCTCTTTAGCAAGCCATTCTGTAGTTGTGTGTCAGATTTGAGCTTACAGTTTTGCACCCTAAACTGTGACTATTTTACTCTCTGTCTTCAATACGGAGTACTATTTTTCTACCTTTTACATAAAAGTAGACCAAGAGTTGATGTTTTTTCTTCTCTATGTCGGCCCATTTACTCTTTTACCTTACATCTTTCACATCAAAACAACGGGCGTACTATCCCTTTTACGCGAGAAAACAGCTCAGTTTTTCTTGTAACTTACGTATCTGTCACATATTTGCGACGGGTCAAGTACTATTCGTGTGGGTAAATAAGACAAAAGAGATTGTCATTTTTTAAGTATTTTACTTTTGTTTTATCTACCACATAAATAGTACTTGACCCGTCGAAAGGAAAGGATAATAGGTGGATGTGGACCACACAAAATCACTCGGCAATACATAAATATAACAAAAACTTACAAACAAAATGGATAGAGTATTTAGCTATATTAATAACATTAGGAGCACGATTAGGCCACCGATATTAGGATTTAAACCCATTTGTAAAACGAAGATTAAGAGTATAAAAATACAGAGTCCTTCCGAGAAATTATGTGACTTTAGGTGAATTAATGTCGGTTGAACTCGATTTCATAAAACCTATGAACTTTATTATGAATTTCACATATGAAATCTTTTTCCTTCTATGGTATCGTCATCTTTTTTTTTTGTGCAACGACATTGTCAATAACCAACTGAGTATAATTGTTAACGCAATTGTTTGAATGGAAATTAGTATTGCTTTGGACATCGAGTAATTGTTGTGTACACCGATGTTTTTAATTACAGAGCGAGCAGGAAAATATTAGAGGTCTAAAGGACCACGACGAAGCCTTGGTTTGGACCGACTACAAATCCATGCCCTTTACTCAATGTGTAAGTTTAGGATTTTAGACACAAGCTACATACGGCTAATCATGAACAATGGGGCGCGTATTGATTTTGTTGGATACATACGATGTTATTTCAGGTGATTAATGAGACTTTAAGGGTTTCGAATATTATTGGAGGCATATTCAGGCGAACTACATCGGATGTACATATTAGAGGTACATAATCTCATCAGCCAACTCTATAATCGATTGCCCATAAGGGTGTTGCCTAGTGGTTAAAACTTGTGATCATCGGTCCAAGGGTTTCATGTTCAAGCCCCTGTAAGCGCAAACTTGTAAATACCGTTGCATTCTTTTGATGGGCTTTTTTGTTGTTGTTGTTGGGGGTACATGAACAGGGTACACAATACCAAAAGGATGGAAAGTGTTTGCATCATTCAGAGCGGTGCATATGGATGATCAACACTTTAAGGATGCTCGATCATTCAATCCTTGGAGATGGCAGGTTGCCCATCAAACTATACGCATTCATATCATATCATATGCATACTTTTTCATACATTTGGAAGTAATATGATCATTCTTATATGAATAGAGTGACAGTGGAACTGCAACCTCTCCTGGTGCTTTTTCACCGTTTGGTGGAGGTCCTAGGTTGTGCCCTGGCTATGAGATTGCTAGAGTATCGGTTTCTGTCTTCCTCCACCACCTTGTCACCAAATATAGGTACTCTTCCCTCCCTCCCTCCCTCCTTCTGCCTCCAATATTCATAGAACATGTTTCGTGTACTAATTTGCTTTTTTTGTGTGTTTGTTTGTGGTTTTGCAACAGTTGGGAGGCGGCAGAAGAGGACAAGTTAGTCTTCTTTCCAACAACCAGGACCCAAAAGCGAATGCCCATTAACGTGCAGCGACGAGGCACAAATATGTAAAGAGACAAGAGTGTATGAGGTGCTAGATATAGGAGAGCTGTAAAAATTGAATTTGGAAAGGGACAACATGATGTTTGAGTTCAATTAAGAAAGGATATAGAGTAGAAGAAGAATTTGAGATTAATCAGTAACCGGAGCAGGAAAATCGGGTTCATTCTGTGGGAATAGGCTGGCAGCTAGTGACTGTCAGTCGTACTAGTAAAACACTGGAACCATAAACAACAATGTATATCTTTTTATGTCCTTACTATTTGTTGATCACATTTCATGTATTTTTCTTCGAATTCTCGTTCCATGTTCCAATCTCATCCTCTCGTATAGACTGATAAGACATTCGATAAGAGAACACAGACAGTGAAACAAAGCATTTCGGACAAACTAGGGTCTTCAGCTGTATATGCAAGTCTTTTATCTGTGACTGTTGTTAGTAGTACTACATTACATTGTGCATTCGCCAAATGAGTGGATTTCAGTTGCTAAGTCTTTTTTCTGAGACTGTTAGAAGTACAGGGTACAAAAATTCTTAACATTGCATTTCTCAGGTGAGACATTTTACAACAAAAAAAAGAAGAGAAAATCAGATGGCCAAATCTTTCAATGCAGATTCAACCAATTTCAGCTTCTTTGAATTCTCACTATTCACGCTCGAAAGTTGCTCTAGTGATGCCTTCAAATGCTCAAGCTTGGCATCTCTAAACGTTTTACTTCTTGACGGTGTGCTAAGTACCTTGCTCTTGTGAGACTGTGTGTACTTACTCAACCTTCCGTTCAAGGCTTGGATAGAAAAATGCAAGGACTTCAGCTCAACACCAGCAAAACGATCTGCAAACAGCCATATGAATAGAGTGAGCCAATAGCCTGTCAGCCGTCACCATATCCCATACATATAGAGTATGATATATCCCATAAATGATGATTATGAAATAAATACCTAGATCTTCTTTAAATTCACATTCGGCTTTGGTCAATGGCTTCTTATGAATCCCTGGCATTCTCCTTAACTGGTGTAACCGTTGTTCTAGAGACTCATGGCGCTCAATAGCACGCCTCATCCTGTCATCCACCTGCGACTGTTTCTTCTCAGCATTCGAAAGCTTCTGTTGAGCCTCCGATAGCCGCGTGTGTAGATTATCAATTATTTTCTTCACATGAGGCCCATGATGCTCAAGTGCAAAATGCACCTAAAATATTGGAATAATTCATTGTGTATGATCATCATGCACAAAAAATAATTATGCAGAGTAGCAAGTAATGAAGCAATGGAGAAGCAGTAGAGAACAACAAAAAATTGCGACAAACTCCATTGAACGAACATTACTGAAGGAACCTTATAAACACCCCCTGCGTTAGCCCACAAAATAAGCTAGAAAAGGGAGACATAAAGATTGCGACAGTGAGTTTTCACATACAATTTTCTACAACAGAGCCTTATTTAAAATAACTACCAGTGTAGTTTCCACAACAATTTGAGAGTTGAGACAGTGAAACATCAAGTCGCCCACAAGTATAAATTAAACTTGAAGGTCGGATTTTTATTACCTTGTGTGCATATTCTACGTAGTTCTCATGGAAAAGCTTGAAGTAGTGATGCAAAGTTGATCGACCTTCAATAGAATCAGCAGAAACTGACCTCAGATTAGATCCTTGTGGAACCATCACAGCCTTAGGGCCCACAAGAAGTTCTCTACTTATGATATCGGGCGTGGTCCTATCTACTCCAGACTCGATAGGCTTGTTGTCTGTATCCATGACTCTGGGAAGCAAGGTATCCAATGTTTTCATTTCAAGGACAATACATTCTCGAGCAGAAGTGACTCCCACAATCCAAGAGATTCCAAATGAATCAGATAAGACCACAAAACCACAAAGAGGAGAAGATGAAGCAGCCGAGCCCAAGCATGATGTACTGACAACTGGATGTACAGATGGGGACTTCATCATTTGACCCTTTATACTCGCTTGATCGGTGAATGGAAGAAAATGCAGCACAATTGAATCAACACCACCATCATGAAGGCAATATATTCTCTCCGGAATAAGAGGGTCAATATACATGGAAATAGTAGAATCACCGACTTTGCCAGTTGGTAAAGCCAAATCCACAATAGCAAGCCTTAAAAGTGGAGGTGGATGACCCGACCAATCACAGTAATCCAGCGGCTGGTCAAGCCTTACAACAGAAAGTTGACCTCCAACTGATTCACATATCATGGCAAACCCTAGTATACGGTCACGAGAATCAAAAGAAAGACGAGGTGGATTCCCAGAATTCCAAAGTGGTTGAATTTCATCAGCCAAGGCATCAATTTGCAATTGTCCACCACTCCAGGCGGTTACCAAGATTGAGTCCTTGCGGACAGAATTATAAAGAAAACTCACAGCACGTCCACTACATTCCGCACCTCGAAATCCAGGATCATCTTCTTTACCTCGGTAAACTTTGCCAAGAGGGCCCTGCAAACTCATATCACATACAGGTGAACTAAAGAGATGAACAATTAATAATTTCCCAGAACTAATTTTTGAAGATGTGACCAGCACAGAGTGCACGATTGGGGCAAACATGTCCAGGCATGACAATGCACATATACCACGACTCCACGAGCATGTATTCCTAATGCAACCCACTTAAGGCAACATTCACATTGGAAGACAAATTTAATGATAGAAAACAGCATTCCATTTCTGAATCGATAATAATGGATCAGCCTCTTCATAACAATATGCTTGCTAATATCCAGATAGCCATGTTACAAGATGCAATAAAATAAGTACAGTGAATGCATATAATGTACTCCCTCCATTCAAATCCAAAGTGCACATTTCTTTTTTTGGACACTATTCACGACTAAAGAGAATCTTCGATATTCTCGACAATCTATAAGTGAAAATATAGTCATGTGGGATCTTGTTTGATTCATCTTTACGAGTAGAGTAAGAATATCAAATTTTTATAAATTTTGCCAACTTAAAATGAAAGATATTGATGATGCAAAACTCGCCTCGACAAATGTGTATGTGTAGTTTGGATTTGAATGGAGGGAGTAACAGCCACATGCTGATGATAATACACATTTCATAGCAGGAATTAGTCTTAAACTAAGTGGGAATCACAATTTAAAATACAGCGCAGAAAAAATAAAAGTTTGAGGGTTTTGTTATGAGTTAATAACATATTCCAAGGACAAAGAAAATTATCAGCCAAAAAAACAAATGAGCGTAACCAGAAGTCCAAAACCAGAAAAACCACAAGTGAATAAACAAAAAGAAATGGAACAACCAGACACGCTTTTATGTAACATAGAGTGTTCATGCTAACCAATGTGCACCAAATTTAAGCATGGTTCACTTGGTAACTTACTAACTTCGTAACCAACCAGATAGCAGCAGAACTGGATGTGCACAAGGCAAGACTGTTACCTGCAACGATAGTGATGAATCTATAACAACAAAGCGGCGAGCCTCCACAGTTGAGATGCGAGTAACTTCACCTTCTTGCTGGATTAGCTCGGGAAATGTAGCTTCTAGCCACGAGATGGCGATGCTCGAATTACTAAAGGCAATTGGATCATCAGATTTCTGACCAAAAGTCTGAGCATCGCTGTAGATCTCTAGTATGGATTCCCACAAGTAGGTACTACAAATAGAAGTTGCAAACTATGTGAGTAGATGGACTTCAGAAAACATACAAAGCGAGACCAGTACTCAGAGTCTCAGACAACAAAATACATCCGACAAAACTTGACATTTCCTAGTGAAAGTTTTATAAAAAGTAAAACATTCAATACAAAAAACTTGATGACCAGCTTAACAGTTTTCCTTCGGCATATGACAATCCTAAAGCACCTATCAGGAACAAGTGAACAAAAGTAAGAACAAAGAATGGAGGGTGGAAGGTGGGCAAAGAATGTAAACAGCCAAACGAAGTTGGCCCGAAGTTCAAGGGGCAAACGATAATGCCACACCAAAAGATTTATGATAAAGGCTAACAAAATCTTTTATGATTTCAGATAAGGGCGCATGTTATTGAGCCTAAGGTTTCACATTGAGCTTTTTTGTATTAGGTCTTAGAGAGTACGGAGTACTATATAAACTCTCTAAGCCTCACCGTAGTAGTGTATTTTGTAATCTCTCCTCAGATTAATAAAATTCCCCCAATAAAACTCTCGTCTCCTTTCTCCCTGTGGATGTAGCTAGAATACCGGTAGTAAACCATGTAAATCTGTTTGTCTTTCTGTTTTGTGTTCTTAATTTTAGCTTCTCGCTTAAACCAACTGAACCATGTAAATCTGTTTATCTTTATGTTTTGCGTTCTTAATTTTATCTTTTCTCCTTCTTTCATAACAAGTATTCTGTCAAAAACCACCTCCAATTTAGATCACTTTGCGAGGAACTACCTAAAGTTTTACCTTTTCGTCCAAGCCTAAACTAAAGTTTAGATTATATTTTTGGTCAAACACTACCAAAATCACTATTGAGGTATGAAAGGTGAAAATAAACGATTTTAACTTGCTCATATCATAGCCTTAGACTTTGCACCAAAAAACAAATCATAGCCTTAGAGTATTTATTACTATACTATACTAATTCTCCTAGCTTTTACTCCGTATAAGTTATTCTTATGAGGCTAAGCTTATCCTCCTAGCCTTTTTATATAACTAATCCCTTTATCTAAACAAAGATTCAGTCACTCCATTTTGGTTTGCCACAAGATAATTAATCACTTCAAATTGGTAACATTATCATTTTGTTGTCGTTGAAAGGAAATATTTCAACAGTATTAGGAGCCTACAGGCTCCCCCATGTATGTGCTTAAGAATGAGCTCAAATAAAAACAATCAATCATTACCTATGAAGAGAGTATTAAAATTAGATTAGGATGGGGAAATGTGAGAGCTACCACCTAAAAAGTAAACAGGGGATTACCTTCCAAATGGTGCCACAGGGCAAAGTGTGTACACAGAACCATCACTGAACAAAAGAAAAACCTGCAACATCATGTGTAGAAAACATTATACTTCGTACAGGAATTGGTCTAGCAACAAATAACAAACGCCATCAGCTTGGAAAAAAATCTTCAATCGTTCTTATCAATACCAAAATACAAGCAATATGAATGTTTCATACAAAGTTTTCTAAAAATAATCAAGACAGAATTTCTAAGGTCATTTTAGACCTTGATCTCCGTGTAATATATCAAAGGGAGACATAAAGATTGTGTATCTCCTACAGAACAATTACTTCAGTCACTAAAGGACCTAAAGATAGCTATTTTAAGCAGTCTTTAATTAATCAATAGGAACTTACACTAAATCTGTCCCATAAATGATCACGCCCAAAATAAAAATCCACAGGGCAAATTGATGATGCACTCCGGGATCGACCAGGCTCTACAGGCTGCAAATAGTACTCCTGTTCTGGTAGGTCAACACCTGAAGACCAATCAAATATTCTACAAAATGAAACATAGGAGTTACTCATAGTGGCATCATAGTATAAGACATTGTTTGAACACAGGAACATGAAACAACTTCACACCAAATTCTCCACAGCTTTAAGGCATTAAAAGGTGCTAATAAAACTATTTTATAATAATACAAACGACAGTGGGGGAATGTTACATCTAATTTGATGCTCTAAGCTTTGATGATTCAACTCTGTCATAAATTCAAGTATATATTCTGAATTAGCTTCAAAGTGTGCCTGAGAGCAAGGCCACCATCTACCGTTAAATTCCGGGTGAAAGATTAGCAGATTTGTTTGGTCCCTAGTTTAAGGCTGCAACCATAGCAGATTTGTTTGGTCCTTTGTTAAGGCTGCAACCTTTGCATGTTGCAGCCATGTTAACATGTATGTTCCCGATAGATCCCATTGGCCACCAAGAAACTTGTACTTATAACCTTTTACTAGTCTCATTTATTTGCAACAAGTGAACTTTAATATCATGATTATTTAGACAGTTTCATAACCAATGACCTTTGATACACATACCCCAGATGAAGGAAGTATGTACTCTTTACTCTTTACAAACTACATCAATTTCAGAGCCGTGAATCACAATTGAATAGCAAGACAGCAAAGATCCATCAGTAAACGCATGCCAAATAAATGAAAAATGGATGTATAAAAGACTAATACCTGAAGACAGAATCGGAAGAAAGAACAGCAATATGACTACTGCTGTAAGGATGCCACGCCACTTGTAAAATGCGTATGGCACTGCTGCTTTTCTGATAAACAGTGTTACCGACTCGGACAGTCCTGAAAAGAGTACCCAATTATGAATAAAGTACAAGGCCCATAGACATGAATATGAGTAAATGATACTCCGCAGCAAAACAGATTGCTTCCAAAACACACTGAGAGCAGGAATCTCAAGTGGAACAAATTTTAAAAGTCAAGGCTTGATTATTTTTATTTTCATCTTTTTAGGGTTTCGACTTCCTCCCTTTTTTTCTTGTTGGTTGTTAGCCTACTACACTGTGGTCTATTGTCTCTAAGCTACAACCTTATAGTGAAACAGATTCAGTACTAGTGCGCACTGCCCAGAAGTCAGAAATAGCAGGTTCTTTCAGACTACGGTGTAGGAAGTGTAGAGCTACACTGATTGGCACCATACAAAAGAGACCCTTGCCTAATTAATTGCACATAACAACTTAACAGCTTGCTATTTTATAACCACTTTCTGTGAGAACCAAAGATCACGACAGCATAAACTAAATTAAGTAAGAACACTACTGGCTTAGATATGTTCAAGCCCAAAAGTATAAGCTTGACCAAGGCTTTCCCTCGTACAAGTCTATCAAGCAAAACTACAAACAAATAGACCTCACAAACCCTTCTAGTTAGGGGGAAGAAGATAGACTGTGGAAGCAATGCATAGTGTTGTTGTCTCTAAGAGAAACACACAAGCCGCTTTCAATATATGACACCTAGAACGTATGAAGAACGTGTAATAATTGGCAATTTTTACACACCTGCAAATAATAGAATTATCCTTCACTGAACTATGCCCGGAAAGGTACATGATGTATACGCCATCTGAACTGCCCAGCAGCAATGCAGATCCATTTATGTTGATTGAGATCTTGTTGATGACACAGTCAAGGTCAATATCTGCTTCCAATACCTATCAAGATGACGAAATGATGACTTATCAGCAACTCTTTCTTTTACGTAATACTGAAACCATTGTCCAGACAGGCTTATCTCCAAAACAACATTTTCAGATAGAAAAGATCTCCAAAACAATCATGAATCCCTAACCGATGAGCGCTCATAACTCCACACATAAAACCAATAATCCACAGGGTTTTCCCTTTGACAGTGGGCATCATCGAGTTTTCGTTTGTTCTACAGATAGATTCCAGTGCCACTAACAAATCAATATGTGGCATTCTTCCCCAGATGATATAGGGTCGACTGACATAACTTTTATGATCAAAATTGCCATTCTTCCCTTTACCGCCCTTAATAGTGGGGTAATGTGCCTCAAGAAATACAGTTCGGTGCCAACAAGCAAAAAGCATATTCGACATGGGATAGAACTATAGAAACAAGATGGTGTCTTTACCATGAAACCGTACACTCGACAACGAGAAGTTCAAAGCAATCAATAGTACAATGTGTACTCCAATGCGCAACATCAAATCACAAAGCGAATGTGATAAAGCCAACAACTATATCACTAAACCCAATTCTACAGCCAACATCCGAACAAAAGGCTCACCACAAAAGCCTTGAACATCATCTACTTAAACAACTCATTTTGCATTTCCAAAATTAGAGTTCACAAATTTTTCAAAGTCTCCCAACATTTTTTAAACCACACTGTGTAAAAGGGAAACCCAAGACCTTGAGCAAAACAAGGTTCAACTATGCAAGTTGACTTATGCTAATGTGCTAAGGAAACAGAGTCCACAGCAAAAGACAAAGGAGCAATTGACAGAAAGCAACAACGACAGTTCAGTAGCAGCAGTGCATAGTGCACAGGCTACTGCATCAGCAACAACGACAGTTCAGTAGCAGCAGTGCATAGTGCACATGCTCATCTTGTCTGTTCTATGGATCCTAGGGTTGTGGGATGTAACCTAGTATAAATATAGTCACTGTGTAAGGCAAGAACGAGAATGAGAATACAACAAAAATGAGCCAATCAATTCTTGTGCAATCATGTAGAACTTCATAGACTACTGATTACTCAACATCTCACATAAATATAACTACTAAAATTCAATATGGTATCAGAGCCATGGTTACACTTGCTCTAATTATCCTACAAACAACCCCCTAATCCGTAACCAAACTAAAAGCACCACAATGGCTGGTAAATCTGAGAAGACAGTCATAGACATCTCAGATCCCTTGTATTGCAACCAAAATGATGTTGGAAGTTCACTCAAAATTACGCCTGTCCTAACTGGGGTGGAAAATTATATACCATGGAAAAGGGGAATGGAACTGGCATTATCAGCCAAAAGAAAGTTGTGCTTTGTTACAGGAGCAATTGAGAAACCCAAGAATGACAAAGTGAAGGAAGAGGCTTGGCATGCCGCAAATAGTCTGGTGATATCTTGGATATTGCAGAATGTCAGTGAGCCCATCAAGATGGCAATTCTGTACACTCAATCGGCAAAAGAAATATGGAAACTCTTGAAGGACAGGTATCTAGTGAGCAATGGTGCAAGGAAGTATAAGCTCAACAAAGATACATATGAGTTGAAGCAAAATGGTAAATCTGTAACGGATTACTATATACAACTCAGATCTGTATGGGATGAATTGGAAAATCTCAATGATTACCCAATTATCACCACCATGACAGAGGAGATTACTGCTTTTCTTGATACAATTCAAAAACAAAAGGAAGAAGCAAGGTTGTTCCAGTTCTTGAATGGACTGGACAAAACGTACAACACTCAGAGAAGTGCCATGTTGCTCATGTCCCCTCTGCCAGTAGTTGACAGTGCTGTAACCATCATGGTTCAGGAAGAAGCGCAACAGTTCAACATTCAAGCAAATGGAAAGCCTGAAGTTGAAGCTTCAGCCCTCATGGGAAAGGGGGAGCAAAATGATGGTGAATGTAAACATTGTGGACTAAGTAACCATTCAACTGAAAAGTGTTGGTATGCACCTGGAAATCAAAGACCTGGGAAGAGAGGAGGTCACACATCAGGAAGAGGCTCAAATAACAATAGAGGAGGAAGAAGCAACAGAGGAAGAGGAGGCAGAGGTTATGCCAATGGTGGAAACAACTACTACAACAATGGAGATAACAACTACAATGGGTACAACAAGAGAATGGCAAACAACTCACAGCTAGACTCTAATAACTCTGATCTTGCTGCAGCTCTAATGACCCTGGGCAACATCTTGAAGGGAACTTCTGAACAGAAGAATGGCGCCAGGTCAGGACAAGAGACAGATGAGGAAATTGACTGCAATTTCGCAGGTATACTCTCATGCCATAATGTCAAACTCAGTGGTGATGGTTGGATTGTAGATTCAGGGGCCAGTGATCATATGATCACTAATCTCAAAAGACTTAAAAATATAAAGGTCCTAAACAGAAGATTCAAAATAAATCTCCCTAATGGAGAGGTATCATATGTCACTCATATGGGTGATATGAACCTTAACAATGACCTCAAACTGAAAAATGTAATGTATGTGCCAGACTTCAAACAAAATCTCATGTCTGTCCACAAATTGGCAAAGGACAATGACTGTTATGTTAAGTTTTGTGACACCCATTGCCTGGTGCAGGACTGCACCACTCATGAAGTCAAAGGGAAGGGAGAAACAGTAGATGGACTGTACTATTTCCGAACTCACAAAAATGCAGCAGACAAGAATATCAATATGAAGTCTTTTTGTTTACAGTCTAAATGTAGTCCTAAGCAAGAAAATATGAGCATGTTGTCATCTGATAAGAATGACCTCTTTTGTAATGAACATGTTTTTTCAATGAATGCAAAGTCAAACACTTATGCTAATTGGCACAACAGGCTAGGTCATGCTCCATATAGCAAATTACAACATATATCCTCACTTAAATTGTCTGCTGCTGACTCTCACAAACAACTTTGTCTTTGCTGTCCCATGGCAAAGTTAACAAAAATACCATTTTCCCTAAGCAAGTCCAATACTGAATCTCCCTTTGACATGATACACATTGACACATGGGGGCCATATAGAGTTCCATATAAGGGACACTACAGATATTTCTTGACCATAGTAGATGACCATTCTAGAGCCACTTGGGTGTATCTACTTCAATATAAGTCTCAGGCTTTTGAGCACATAAAGAAGTTCTATGAGTTTGTTCAGACTCAGTTCGGTTTCAAAATTAAAATACTCAGATCAGACAATGCTCTTGAGTTCAAAGACCAAAACTGTGTAGACTTCTTCGACCAACATGGCATAGTCCATCAAACTAGTATTGCAGATAGGCCTCAACAGAACGGCATAGTAGAGAGGAAACATAGACATCTTTTGGAAATTAGTCGAGCTCTAAGGTTCCAAGCTGGACTACCTCTATCCTATTGGGGAGACTGCGTCATGACGGCCGCACACCTTATAAATAGATTACCATCATATGTTATCAAGAATCAGACACCATATGAGGTGCTGAACAAAAGGCAGCCTGACTATCATTCACTCAGGGCCTTTGGTTGCCTTGGAATGGCTTACAATCCTGTTAGAAACAAGGATAAAATGCAGCCTAGAGGAGTACCTTGTATATTTATAGGGTATCCTGCTCATCAAAAGGGCTATAAGGTTGAAGAAATTGAGACCAAGAAGAGGTATGTTACAAGAGATGTTCAATTCTATGAGCATGTATTTCCATACAATCCCAAGGATAAGACTACATACCTTCACCCATGTCCTATTCAGATACCAAGGGAAGAAAACCCACAGCAAAATTCTGAATTGGTACATGAGATAGAGTCAGAACATGAGGGAAGTCAAAGGGAAACCCAAGATGACAATGATGCAGATGATGAGGATATTGAAGATGCACAGAATGATGAGCACACTGAGGTTGAACAAGATAATGGGTTCAATCAGGGTCAACCGTATCAAAGAAGGTCTGAAAGGGTAAGAAGACAACCCACTTGGATGACTAATTTCGTTTTAAATCACAAAGGGAGAAATAGCAGAGAAGAGACGGCCCAAGTTGTAAATATCACAGATGCACAAGTTGGAGCAACATTTGCCAACATGGTAAGCACAATTATCAAGGAAAAGGAGCCATCAAATTTTTATGAAGCCTTGACCAAAAGTGAATGGATACAGGCCATGAATGAAGAGTTGGAAGCTCTTGAGTCTAATCAGACTTGGGACGTTACTCATCTTCCTCCTGGAAGAAGAGCCATTGGGTGCAAATGGATATATAAGAACAAACACAAACCTGATGGATCATTGGAAAGACACAAAGCAAGACTGGTCGTACAAGGGTGTAGACAGAAATATGGACTGGACTACTTGGAAACATTTGCACCAGTGGCCAAGATGACCACAGTGAGGGCTTTGTTGGCTGTAGCAGCTATGAAGAAGTGGCACATGTGTCAAATGGATGTCAGTAATGCATTTCTACATGGAGACCTTGAGGAAGAAGTCTATATGTTACTCCCTCAAGGATACACTGATGAAGGAAGTAGAGTGTCCACACAACAAACACTCACAAGGGCAGATGTCACTAAGGTTTGTAAGCTAAAGAAATCCTTGTATGGATTGAAACAGGCCCCAAGGCAGTGGTTTTCCAAGTTATCATCTTCTCTAATCAGTTTTGGATTCAAGAAATCTCATGCAGACCACTCACTGTTTGTCAAATCTCAAAAGGACAGCATCACAGTAGTGTTGGTATATGTAGATGATATGGTCATTGCAGGAAATGACATAGCTGAAATTGGAAGATTGAAGAGGCTTCTAAATTCGACATTTCATATGAAGGATTTAGGAGGTCTGTCATACTTTCTTGGCTTGGAAGTGTCCAATACTTGCCAAGGAATATTCATGTCACAGAAGAAGTATGTGATGGATATGATAAAAGAATTTGGAGTCGATAAGCAAAGGCCACTCAAGGTGCCTCTTGATGTGCACACTAAGCTCTACCCTGACAAAGGGACTAGGCTGGAACATCCAGAGAACTACAGGAGATTAATTGGAAAATTAATTTATCTCACAATCACTAGACCCGACATAGCATTTTCAGTACAAATGCTAAGTCAGTTCATGCAATGCCCCACTTCAGATCATCTTCAAGCAGCCAAAAGAGTATTAAGATACATCAAAATGTCACCAGGGCAAGGTATTCTATTTGCTAGTACATCATCAGCTAAACTAACTGCATATTGTGACTCTGACTGGGCATCATGCCCATACTCAAGAAGATCTACTACAGGGTACTGTATTCTGTTGGGTCAGTCTCCTGTGTCATGGAAATCCAAGAAGCAAAGCGTTGTGTCTAGGTCCTCAGCAGAGGCTGAATACAGGGCTATGGCGCTAACTACCTGTGAAGTTACTTGGCTAATGACTCTTTTAAAGGATCTTGGTCTCAATAAACTGGAGACTGCTGCTCTGAGATGTGACAATCAGGCAGCTTTGGCAATTGCAGCAAATCCTGTGCTACATGAAAGAACCAAACACATAGAAATTGACTCTCACTTCATAAGAGAGAAAGTGGCCAATGGAGTAGTCAAACCTACGTATGTTAGTACTACTGAACAGGTTGCAGATGTACTAACAAAGCAGCTCACAGTGAAGCAACATAATCACCTACTAAGCAAGATGGGAGTGATGAATGAATCACACTCACCTCTTGAGGGGGAGTGTAAAAGGGAAACCCAAGACCTTGAGCAAAACAAGGTTCAACTATGCAAGTTGACTTATGCTAATGTGCTAAGGAAACAGAGTCCACAGCAAAAGACAAAGGAGCAATTGACAGAAAGCAACAACGACAGTTCAGTAGCAGCAGTGCATAGTGCACAGGCTACTGCATCAGCAACAACGACAGTTCAGTAGCAGCAGTGCATAGTGCACATGCTCATCTTGTCTGTTCTATGGATCCTAGGGTTGTGGGATGTAACCTAGTATAAATATAGTCACTGTGTAAGGCAAGAACGAGAATGAGAATACAACAAAAATGAGCCAATCAATTCTTGTGCAATCATGTAGAACTTCATAGACTACTGATTACTCAACATCTCACATAAATATAACTACTAAAATTCAATACACTGATAATACATCTTCACATCCGTCAATCCATCACCCTCGCTAGCGTACCCACCACGTAATTCAGTCCATAATGTTTGCACAAGCAAATTAACTAGCTATGAACAGAAAGGATCACATTTTGCATAAAGTAGAACGATTATTAGGCGGTTCGAAAGCGTCTAATTTGCCAAACTAGTACTCCCATCCATTCAATTCTTTCCATCGACCCACCATTTCTCCTCACAAAAACAGCCCCACGTAAAGAATTGAATGGATGGGAGGGAGTAGAACGATGAACAAATGTAGGTCATGAAGCGCAATGAATCCATAAACCCTAAAATTGGTAGGGGTACAAAACTAAACAGAAAAGGCAAAGGCAGAGAGAATTGGGAAGGTGACCTTAGAGGGATAGGCGGCGGTAAGGGAGGAGGGTTGAGGATCACCGAGGCGAACAGAAATACGATGAATGCAATCGAGCTCAGAATCCCAAAAGTAGATTCTAGAAGCTCCGTCCCAGGCCATGAGATTGGTCGGAATGCGGCGTGTGGAAGAATCACCACCGCCATGAACGGCGGCGGCGGAGGCGGAGGAGAAGACGGGGTGGTCTTGGAGAGGGGCCCACTGTACATCAACTTTTTTGGTAGTAGAAGAAGAGGAGGAAGAGGAAGGTGGGGTTAATGGAGAAAGTTGGCGGTCTTTCTTAACAGCCTTTTTTCTGCTGTATTCATCCTTCTTTTTGGGTTTGTCGCCATTGTTGTTGTTGTTGTAACTTGCTTCTTCTTCTTCTTCTTCGTCTTCTATGTTGAAATTGAACCTCATTGTTTGTTTTTGCTTGGAGAGTGCCTTCCTGGGAAAACTGGAAAAGAGTGACTGTGTGTTGAAAGATTTGAAAATGTTGGTTGGTTTGTTTGTTTTGTTTTTTGGTTTGGACGACTTTTATGGGCTTTTGTATGAGTTCATGTTCGAGTCCATTTAGAGCTGGCAAACCGGGCCGGACCCATCTCGGTGGTCCGGTCCGGCACCAAAATAAGCACGAACTGGTTAGGCATGGTGATGACGTGGCGAAAAGCCCGGGCACAACACGACCAGTCCCAAGTCGAGTTGCTGCGCCAAGTTGACGGCCCGGCACGACTTAGGCACAACCGGGTCCGGATCAGGAACCGTGCCTCGGCGCATGTTCTCAGAGTCAGGCACGACCCGGCACGGCACAGTGGGCCTGCCAGACACAACTGAGTCGGGCTGGACGGACACGAAGCACAGCCCGGCACGTCCGGTTTGCCAGCTCTAATCCATTATATGGGTTGTTCGCTCAGGGTTTCCGCGATTGTACTCTCTAAACACCGAGTAACCATCATTTCGAGTGTGTATACCCCTAAGCACATCCTAAGGAGAGAAATCAGGGAAGGGGCCACGATCAAAGGTCTCATCTAACATTAACGTGAGACTGTCTCATTTGAGAAATGATGTAAGATTGAACTGAAAAGAACATGCCTTAGCTTAAATTACTTGCACTTGTAGAAATGGCACTAATGAGGATTGACCTCAATCCAAATTGTCGTTGATCTCCCATTGAAAGGAGAAATGACCCAGTCGGAGTCACAAAAGTGCATTAGCAAATAATGAAGGAAATCTTCGAGATCACACAAGGCCACAAGTGAGGAAGTTTGGGGCAATGTTACTACTTACTAGATTCAGTTCGGTTTGAGTGCGGAATTCACTGCCTGAAATGAACTGGGTTCGGAATGGTGTATCAAAGTCGCTGAACAGAGTTCGTTTTCAGCCAACAACACATGAAAAAATAATGCAGCTGAGAAGCATCAACTGAATAAGGAAAAAAAAGTGAATGCAGTAGCACTAGTCAAGTAGTGTAGTACAGCAGCAGAGACAGAGAATGCAACATCAGTAGTATAGTACTACTTCAATACAACGTTTATGAAAACTGCATAATCACAGGAGGAACAACGGATGGATCGGAGTAAGTAACACAATAGTAGTCAGTCAGTAATGCAATTCAATAACCAACAAGGAAAATCGTAGGAAGTAGCCTTCGGCATGCCTACTGAAATTCATAAATTTACTCTGCCATAATCATATATATACACAATCCTGCTGATTCTATCAAATTATAAAGACAGAAATATGACAGACCAAGTGTACATGTGATGTGAATGAAGGAGGTGGCTTTGACCACCCTTGTAGAATAGTACAAGGGATATACATATATATATCCACCTTCCTTAGCTTCATCATCACCTTCCTAAAACTAAGAACTAAGGACACTTGAACATTCATGACTTCCAATTCACTCATCAATTGCCAAATCACGTCCATGGATCTTTAACTCAAAGCTTCCTTCATTAACACTAAATATATTTACAATGCGCACAACCTGCATAAATTGAGAGATTACAAGAAAAATATTAAACCAAATTCAAACAATAAATTTGTACAAAATACTTTCTTTCTAAAGTAAATATGATGTCCATCAGTTCAATATAACTACTCCTTCCAACTCAGTCATTTACTGTAAAGGTAAATGAATGACCGAGACGAAAAGGGTAATTAAGACAACCGTCTCATTTAGTTGTTTACATTTGATTAAAATACTTCTAATACGAGATATGATCAAGACATGTATGATTATGTTGATCAAGTAATCAAATAATAGTGGGGTAGATACTCAAATGGATAATAGGATAGAGTGTATTGATGAAAAGGTGGGTATGGGGTGATGCAATGGAGTGATGATGCAATAACAAATGTTAGGAATGAGACAAAGAGGTAGAGAAAGCATTGCTAGTTGCTACCATAACATGTTACTCCTACTACTTGGAATGGATTATTGGCTTAGAAAGCTCACCTACAAATAAAACTGGAAAATTACTGTAGGAAACTTGTTCTTCTTCTGTTTTATGTATAAGGTTAGCCACAATTGATTTTCTACTGCTTGAATATATCTGTACAAATTTCACTGCTTTCTTACTTCTTGTAGCATCTTTTCGTATCTTAATCCCTTCTTGCAAGCTGAGCTCACCTGTAAACAAACAAACAAACAAACAATCATATTTAAAGGTTTGTAAGTAAAGACGAGTAGAATCATGTTAAGTCGTTAAGACATGGTAAGTTGAAGATCCGAGATTCATGATCGAGGTAAAGTTTTAACCTTACAAACAAAGATTAAATGGTAGAAGTGTCGTATGTAGGTAAGACTTGAAAAGAAAGGTATACTCCATGTAAAGTTTCAGTCTCGAAATTAAACTACTCCTATTTGGTATTGATGAGTAGCATAAGAATAGAGATATGATTGATAGATTAGTCAAGTTAATCATCATTTTGCTAGTAACAATAATGTCAGTAATTAACATGATGTAAAAGAAGATAACTTTAGTTGTTGGCCTAAGCAAAGACAAAGTGTGATTAGTACTCCTATATATCCTTTCATAGCTCAAGTAGACATTATACTATTTGGTGGAGTCATTGATTAGAGAGGACTCATAAACACTAATACAAAATAAAAGTGTGACTTATGTAGTATGTAGATTGTTGAGAAATATGTAAAGGATGTTTGATTAGGACTACAACACAGTAAACACACATGTTGATCAATAATTGTTGAAGCTAAGATAAGAATGAGGTCAGCCCACATTCGTTAGTACAGGTGGGTGTTGATGAAAACGATTATATAATCACAGCAAGTCACAAGCAAGTCTTCCTTGTGACTGACATATTTGTTCCTCTCTCCGTCTCAATGAATTGTTTGTCTATTCTTTATTGAGGCGTTTCAATGAATTGTTTGCCTTTCTATTGTAGGAATATTTTTTATATGCAATTTGACAATTCTTATGAGTTTTGCTCCACATGTCACTCCCTCATTGGATCTCTTATCCTTGTAGCCAAAATAAAAGACAAACAATTCATTGGAACGGAGAGAGTACAAGTTTGCAACGTAACAAAAACATAGTCATTTCCTAGATATTTTACTTTTGTTTTATCTGCCCACATGGATAGTACTTGATTCATCCCATACTTGCAACAGATACATCCGTCACAAGTTAGAATTTGGTACTGTATAATCTAATATCCCAAGTCGACCTCACTATTTTGTAATTTTGTAAATTTGGTCATACAAGTATATTCCGTGTGTCTTTCTAATTGACGTATGTTGTTGTATTTCCAAGTAGAAAATCGATATCAAGGGACAAAATGAACCCGTCCCTCTCAACCCTTCTTAATCGTATTTCATACGTACTATTAACATCACATATAGAGAGGGGAATGTGCGTGATAGATCGATAAAAGTATTAGGGATACAATTTCCCTCCAAATCTTTGCTATATTGGCGAGATTTTTTTTAGAATATGGAACATCGATCCCTTCAAATCTCCCTCATTCCATTTCCCTCATCTCCTAACCAAACAAAAGATACTACCTCCATCCCTAAGAGTGTGTTTGGATCGATCAAACCAGCATCATGGAAATTTATGTACTCCCTCCGTTCCAATGAATTGTTTGCCTATTCCATATTGGGACGTCTCAATGAATTGTTTGCCTTTCTATTTTAGGAATGTTCTTCATATGCAATTTGACCATTCCCATGAGTTTTGCTCCACATGTCACTCCTTCATTGGATCCCTTACCCTTGGTGCCAAAACGAAAGGCAAACAATTCATTGGAACGGAGGGAGTATTATAGAGAATGTGTAGACATTAATCAACCAGTTGGTCTTGCTTAAGACGGAGTATCCATCATAAACCTTAAAACGGGTCAAATACTACCACATATGTGATGTGCCTAATAAAGACAAAACATTTGTCACTTGCAAAATCACTTGTCATGTGATTTGATATATTACTTGACTCATCTTAAGCTTACGATGGATAGTGTCATCACAAATCAGAATTTGCAAAAATAAAACTTTGGTTGTGTGAATAGAGAGTTGGGTTTGACTTTAATAGAAACTTCCCGCCCGTTTCGTGTGAAAATTGAAAGTAACGTACTCCCAACTTATTACGGTTAGACTTTTCCTCATCTCGTATGTATAGTATAGCCACATACAATAAAGTAATAAACACTTATGACGAATCTTTGAAAATCAACGAAATTTAAAATAATCTAGTATGCAGTCATTCTTGTCAGCCAAGAAATAATTAGCCATCTAATCACCCTACTAATCCTCCAACTTGTTTATTATTACTAATAATCAAACTGCTACTTGGACAACTCAATCGTCTGACTACAATTATATTTTAAACATAATACTTATGTACTAGATGCCCCTCTCTTTCGTTAAAAATCAAATATACTACGTATTTTTTTAGATCAAATTTTGCTGACATATCAAAGTCTTACACTTACAATACAATAAAAAGATTACACAACCAGTTGTACTGTACATAGTTCTATGTACAACTGGTTTTATAATTTTGAACTTTATCACAAAGGTTTCGAGTTTTATTGTAAACTCTATGAGTTTTAGTGCCTTTTTATTTTAGGAATGTTTTTTATATGCAATTTGATCATGCTCACTCCCTCATTGGATCCTTACCCTTGGTGCCAAAAGGAAAGACAAACAATTCATTGGAATTGAGGGAGTAGTCAGATAGGAGATTTCAATAAACTTCCTATAATAATTGCTTAGAAATTAGAATCTAGAAAAAAAATGAGTTTTCACTCAATATAATTGCAAAGACCCTTTAAAACCAGATTAGATAAGAGTTTTAGTGAATCTTTCCCTAACTTTGTGACACTCTAGCAAAAGACCTTTACAAGTTGTAGTAGTAGTGACTTATCTCAAATTTTAAAAAATCAGGTACTGGCCTCGTATAATACTTAAAATCCCAGCATCTAATTATTTCCCACCAACCTGACCAACCTAGCAGGATGAGGCAGCAGCACATACCCCCTGCTTTTCTAGCTGCCTTATACTTAATTATACCACAATAATATAATCCCTCATCTCTTCTACTTAATCTTCCATATATTAATTGGCTAATCACTACAAAAAAAAAAATAGATAACTATTTCCATATACTCCCTCCGAGTTTAGTCTACTTCCTTTTCTTTTTTTTTGAACAGAGTTACATATTCTTTCCTCTTTTCTATATGTGAAAGAGATCAACACTAAAACTCCGAGTATCACCTAAAATTCAATCTTAACATAATGCAGTACTTCCTCCGTTCCAATAAATTGTTTACCAAGAGATCCAATTATGAGGTGACATGTGGAGGCAATGGTCAAATTACATGTAAAAAACATTTCTAAAATAGAAAGGCAAACAATTTATTGAAACGCCGCCCCAATATGAAATAGGCAAACAATTCATTGGGACGGAGGAAGTATTTTTTTAATGGGTAATGTTATATACAACCCATAGGGTTGTATTTAAACATTTAAAGTATTCCAATTTTAGTATAAATATATGGATTTGAGCACAAATTACACATACATCAAGACAATTAATACATGTATTAATGGATTATTTCTTTATTTAGTCTCTTAAATACAACCCTATGATTAAGGCATTATCTCTATAAAAGTCAAGTCATGCATGCTCATTGGACGAAAATTATTACTTGCAACAAGTTGGTAAAATTGACTCATGGATTACTAAATTCCTTACAACAAGTTGGTAAACTTGTTTTCAACACAAATTTAACATATTTCATTTGAAATTTTAGGGAAACTACTTGGAGGTAAAATCATAAAAATATGGTTCATGACTCCTAATCCACCCTTATTTTAGATGGAGACACAAAACACACTACTCCGCACTATAC
This sequence comes from Agrostemma githago, assembly GCA_958450325.1. Classification (NCBI taxonomy): domain Eukaryota; kingdom Viridiplantae; phylum Streptophyta; class Magnoliopsida; order Caryophyllales; family Caryophyllaceae; genus Agrostemma; species Agrostemma githago. The sequence goes on from OY288242.1 coordinate 1,624,920, forward strand.
TATGGACTGCCACTTTGTGAAATTAGTTTGTCTCCTTTGTGACGGTAGTATCCGTCGTATCTTTATAACGGATCAAGTGATAACCATTTAGCTAGGTAAGGACAAATCATTGACATTTTCCATGTGGGTTGCTTTTTGTCTTTTGTACCTAAATGGATACTATTTGACCCGTCACACAAACCTGACAGATAATTCTTGTCACAAACAAGAATTTGTGTTGTGAAATATACAAATATGTACTAACAATATATATGGCCTAGGTGGACATGATTCGAAACTACGTGAACAACATCATTGCTATGTATTGGAGCTAAACAAAGCTAAATGAGATCGAGCATCATATAACATCAAATAATATACGGTATGTAAGGAGGAAGAGGGCGGGTATGGGTATGGATGAACTTACAGCTTCAATGTCAATCTTGTAGACAAGAAGTTTCTTGCGTTCTCGACAACTCGTCCTATAAGCGACAAACACGTGTCCGACAGCCAAGATATAAGAGCAAAGAAACAGAGCTACACCCGGCGTATTAGCAGCAGTTGCACCACCAAAGACAAAGGGGGCCTTGAAGGAGACAAATACCAAGGAAAGCACTGAACATATTGTTGTTACCCACAGGTAGGGCCCTCGTGACAACGTTGGCCCATCACAGCAACTGTATACACCTATACCATCATCCATTTTTCAACCGAACCAACCACTTTTTATCAGTATACAACTTGACAACTTAATTAATCAAGTAACACTAGGGTTAAACTTATGACGAGTCAAATAGATAGGATAAGACACTATTACGTGCCTAGGTTGTGGTAAAATATTTGACTCATTTTAATGTGAAGACAGTATCACAAGTAAGATCAACAGTTAATTAATTGTGTCAGTTTTTTCTACAAAATTTACAGGTAAGTCCAGTCTCACGTATGAAACAATCCAATTTTATAAATAAAAAAGAGTTTATTTATCATTTGTAAATTATTACTCTCCGTTCCAATGAATTGTTTGCATTTGCTTCAAGGGAAAGAGATCCAATTAGGAGGTGACACGAAGAGCGAAGGACAAATTACATATAAAAAATATTTCTAAAATAGAAAGGCAAACAATTCACTGAGACGTCCCAATATGGAATAGGCAAACAATTCACTGGGACGGAGTAAGTAATCTTTTTATATAAATGAACCGATTCACAGTGTGATAAACTACTAAAAAAACTTAAATACGTGTCGAATCAAATTACTCTGAGGAGAAGCTAACAATTACTCTGAAGATTGTGGATTCATATAGCCCATGACTGAACCCGATTTAATTGTTAAAAGCCAATATAAACAAATCTCAATCATGATTACAGTAAAAACAAAACAAAATCCTCTATGATCTAAAGTTTGTTTCACGTTTATCATAATGATACCGAAAACTTAGGCAGTTTTGGTCAAACCAGTCACATGAACAGTAAGTCATATTCCATGTAATTGTTACCTTTAATTAAAATACTACTCTAATCGATCAATGTAACAATTCTTTCATCTCTACCATCGTAGCAATACCAAATCCAAATTCGAAAAAATGTTACTTCCTCTGTTCCATTTGTTTGTTTTTTGGACACCAGTGTATAACTTAAAACATAGTTAGCTGTGCTCTTGTTTAAAATGTCTAATCGAGTATCTTATGGATATCAATTTTTTATAATTATTAGAAATAATTAACTAAAAATATAGACAAATGAAAAAGTGGAAGGACAAGGGTGAAAAAGTAAATGCAAATAATGAAATTGAAGGAATGGAGTAATTGAATGAACTTACATATGATGACGATGGAGCGAAGGATGGAGATGAAGGGGATATCAACAAGGGAATATCTAAAATCATAATTGTTCCAGTGAGAGGAGATAGAGGAGTGAAGAGGAGACGAATTGGAAAGAGAAGCAGAGAGGAGAGCAGAAGGAAGGATGGTATCAGCAACAGCGATGAGTACCGGAGCAGAGAAAAACAGGAAGGATATTAACAAGGTTATTAAGAAAAACACTGTTTTAATTGCTCTAATCACTCTCTTTGATTTCTCCTCTTTCGCTAAACCCATCATCTTAATCTTAATCATCTTCTTCTTCTTAATACAATACACTCTGGATGTTGTTTCTTTTTGTGAGCTTCCTCTTATGTGTAGTAGTTGTTGTTGTATCGTTATGTTGTTACGATAGGAGGGGAAAGAGGGAAGTTAAAAGAGGGTTTTGGGGAAGAGGGGGAATATATGGAGAGGTGGGGCGTTGAGAAATTGACCAAATCGATGACTCTTCACTCATCCCCATCATTCTTCCCTTTTTTATTCTTGGGGATGTTTGGTTATCCTATTAAATCATGGGATGTTCTATTACTTTTCATGAATTGATAAATTGAGAGGTTGTTTGGTTGCCCACCTCCGAGAATTGTCACTTTTTGGAATTGTCACTTCCTTCATAATGGGAAAATTAATCATCAAGGCCCCCTTGGTGGGTATAACTTTCCGCATGAAGTTATTTACTACATGGCAACCAAACAATATTTTTGTAATTCATATGAAATACAAATTCACGTGAATTTAAGTTTCCGGTAACTTCATCTTCCCATGGTGAACCAAACGAGCCTTACTTTTATTTTTATTTGTAATATTATTGAGTAGTTGTATTGAGAAATTAATTACTTCTCTACGTGTTTCATTGATATCTTCCTCGTTTCATTTTTCAATCATTTCTTTCACTTTCTTTTTTGGTTGTTCAAATTTCATTCTTACCTGGGTGACCCACTTAGATTATCCCTCTCTACTTGTAGATATTTTACTCCCTCTGATTTTACATGTTTGCCCGTATTTTCTTTTTGGTAAGTTTTTTTATGTTTGTTCCAATTCTCCACTTTTCTTTTTGGTTTAGTTTTTTACCACTTCATCCCTACAAAGTTCACATGTTTAGACATTTTGTAATTACTTTTTACTATTTATTTCTTAATCTTGATGACCATGAGTGTTATTGTTGCACTTTCTCACTTCCTTAATTTGTATGCATTTGCCTACGGAGCAGACATGTAAAATCGGATGGAGTATTATTTTTCTTAAGACATATAAGCTGAAACAAACTGCCCCTTAGGGCTCGCTTGGAACGGAAGTAATGTATTAAGGGGGTAATGGAGCTAAAATGAACTAGAAAATGGAGAAGATGAATGGTTAATGTTTTTATTTTATGGTGTCAAGGGGGAGAATGGAGTAACAATTACTCCCATATGGGAGTAATGCATTACTTATGGAGGGAGGGGAGTAATGTATTACCTCTAAAAGAGGGCATATTAGTGTCATTTTGATATATTTTTCTCCATTTTCGCTTAGCACTATCACTAACCTCCTTCATTTTTTAGTTCATTTTAGCTTCATTATCCCTTAATACATTACTTCATCCCAAGCGAGCCTTTAGTAATAAGGGGAGGGGCTCATCAGGAATTTAGGATTGGACTATCCAATGCAAATAGCTACTACCAAATTAGTCCACAAATATTGATTAAAAAAATTTAAGACGTAAAAAAAAATCATTGATGAAAATAGTCCAGTAAAATATACTCCTACGTATACAAAATACTCTATGAATCAAAATGTCATTCCTATTGAGTTAAAATATACGGAATACGAGTATCTCATACTCCCTTCATTTAGCAATGTTTTACTCATACTCCCTCCTATTCAGAGTATTCCTCCCCATTTTTTTTTTTTTTTGGGAAACCAAGGAGGGGATTAAAATAATAATAAGGATGAAAATAAAGTAATAGAGATGAATAGAAAGTGGGGTATGAAGTGTAAAAGGTGGGGTATAAAGTGAAAAGGTGTTGAGTTTAGGTGTGGAGGAAAAGAATAAAGAATTGAATGAAGAATAAAGAATGATTAAAATTATTTCCAAAAAAAAAAAAAGTGGGAAGAAAACCAAAATAAGCTCAAAAAGGAAAGTGGGAGGAATACTCACAATAGGAGGAAGTATTACATTTTGAATCTTTTTTTAGTGTTCTACTAGTACCAATTTTTATTATTTCATATTAGTATCGATCTCACATCTTTATTTTTTTAATATTTTCTACTACGACCTACTTTTATCAATTTCTTTCTCTCTCATTTTCATTCTTTATTGTTTTTCTTAAGAATCGTGTATAAAATAAATGAGTAGAATATTAATAAATGGGAGTAGGTCTCCTAAGACACGGTCTCTCATTAACTTTAATTGAGAGACTAAGTACAAATGGAAGTAACAGTAATAGCAAACCTAATAAAAGTAGGTACGATTAATATAATAAAAGCGTATAAAAACAGATACAAAACAAAGTTAGGTACGAATAGAACATGGTAGTGAAGAGTGGTCTCTCAAAAAAACTTATTAAGAGACCGTCTCTCCCAAAATTTTGTGAATAAATGGATGGAGCATAAAGGGAATCACTCTAACTTGGAGATAATATATTTAATAACATACAAAGTATAAAGAACTAACCAAATTATTAACCCAATGCAGAGTAACAACTAAAATTAGATTTTTTTTTTTAATTTATCATCATTACTGATAACAGCAATTTACATTAGAATTGATTTTAGGCCAATTGGGCAAAAGGAAGAGTAATTAACAAGTATAGAGGCGTGGGGAAGGTGAAGTTAATGATAAGACAGATTTAGGAAATTCATACATACGCGGACGTTACTCGTCAAAGAAAGCTCACTTTCTCCACATTCATTCATTCATTCATTCATTGTCAATTTCTCACTGCAATCTTTCTAGAGACTAGATGGATGGTTATTGTCTACACTAACGGCCAGTAACCGCAAAACAACCGTATAACAAATAGACCGGAACTCATGGAACCGCCCCATGCGATCAATTGGCCCGCTCACATGCACCTCTTTTGGTCTTTGTGATTCATGTATCTCACTTCTCAACTCAATCATCAAATTCCGCCGCCTCAATTCTTAATTAACCATATTCCGTTAACGGTTTATTATTTTAGTATTGGTCATTTTTTTTATATTTTATACTCTCTGGTCATAAATTATTAAAGTATTTTATTTCATGACTATATTTGAGATATATTTTAATGAAATGGGACAATAAATTGTAACTGAACTCTGAAGGGAGTATTATTTGTGAGGAATATTTTAATCAAAGGCAAACAAATAAATGGAACAGATGGAGTAAAATTTTACACAAAGTGATTACTTTTAAGTGAAATAAACGCGGTAAGTCTAATTTTTGTAATCATTTATATTTTCATGTAATGTAATAAAAAACTATGTAGTAATATGAATTCCATGTGAATAATTTTTTGACTGAACACCACAAGTTTAAGTTTGTACCCTTGATTAATAAAGGGCATAATAGTCATTATATATGAAATCATGGGAATTAGGTCACAAGATGCATGAATTGATGTATATGTCCGGGAAGTTGATGCGGAAGTAACATTATTGTATCTATACATGTCCAAATAATTAGGGCTGAGCAAATTATCCGATTATCCGAATCCGATCCGTAAAACTGGATATCCGATCCGAAAATATTTTTCGGATCGGATATCCAATCCGAAACTTTCGGATCTCGGATATCCGAAATAATTTTGTCGGATATCCGATCCGATCCGAACAATAGGTGATTTTTGGATATTTTTTTTGGGTTGGTGTATTCTAATATAAGTAGCCTATAATTTAATCCATTTTACTTCGAGCCTTGGTTTTATTTTTGTATTGTCTTAAAATATAGAGCGGTATACCCCGTATAAAATTAGATTAATTAAAATAAGCCTTTTTCTGTTTAATTGAACCTTATTTAGAATTTAATTTGACCAAAAATACCAACCGAATCGGATATCGGATATTTCGGATATCCGAAGTACTTCGGATCGGATATTAATTAAAATTTCGGATTTTTCGGATCGGATATCCGATCCGTGCTCAGCCCTACAATATATTATTCGAACCTGAGACCTATCGTACCAGAGCACCTAATCCTAATCATTAGACTAACACATCTTCGATAAGATCCCTAAATATGTATGCACATTATTCTTTAGCCAAAGAGGCAATGCATACATAAAAGGATGATATCTTATTAAGCTAGCAAAAAAAATACTCCATCTCTTTCATTTAAAGCTTTCACTTTTCTTTTTTTTTGTAAATTACTTTTATAACTTTCACTTTCTTATTTGGTATCACTTTTCTCTCTTACCGTGACCCACCTACTTTACTCTCTCTACTTTTGAATATATTTTATTATTTTTCTTAACAAATGTGCCATTTTTTAGGTGAAACTTTTCAATGAAATGGAGAGGGTATTACAGATTTACAGTAATAGATATCCAGTACTCCCTCCGTTCCAATGAATTGTTTGCCTTTGTTTTTGGCACCAAGGGAAAGAGAACCAATGAGGAAGTGACATGTGGAGCCAAGAGTCAAATTACATATAAAAAACATTCCTAAAATTGAAAGACAAACAATTTATTGAGACGTCCCAATATGGAATAGGCAAACAATTTATTGGGACGGAGGGAGTATTTATGTTCGTTTAAAAAAATAAAATCCAGTATTTATGTAAATATAACTTGCGCCATACGTTAGAGGGACGTGGACGGGAGATGTGGCTAAAAGAATTTTGGTGGGAGTTTTTTTTTTTTTTTTTTTTTTGCCATCGTTTTGGTGGGAGTTGAGGTTATATTTGTGCAACAATTGACCAGCAGGTTAATTAGAACAATCATTTGTCACATTATCGCTGCTGATTATAATTACTTCCACGATTGAATTGACTTCCAAAGTATTGGTAGCACAGTTGACTCTACATGTTAAAAGAGACTAATTCAAATGCTTAATTAAGTTCCTTTTTTTGTATCAAACCAGTAATTGTTAGGCAATTTAACACTATTTCCCCATGATTGTTAGGCAATTCAACCCTAATTTCCCAATGTGACAACTAATTGTATGTAACTTTATATACAATTTTTTTTTTTGTGATTTAGTGTTATCACAAAATTTTTAAGTTTTATTGTAATTTTTTTGAGCATTAATATAAAAAGTTTGAGCAGGTCTCCACGGTCTTTCATTAACTTTATTGAGAGACTAAGTACAAATGAAAGCAACAGTGATACCAAACTTAATAGAAGTAGGTACGATTAACATAAAAGAGTATACAAATATAAAGAGGGTACACTTCTTATAAAAACAGGTACAAAACAAAGTTGTCATTTAAAGGTACGAATAAGACATAGAGTAATACTGAAGAGTGGTCTCTCAATAAGTTATTGAGAGACCGTCTCTCCCAAGAATTTGCATTGTGTAAAAAGTATACATACAAGCTCGACTACTTTAGGACGATTGTACATAAAACTGATGGTATGTCCCGTATTATTTTCCCTATATCCCCATGTGTGGAAAAAAACGTGTTAGTAGTTGTACATTGCTTGTTAGAATTAATTTCAACAAAAATAAATGGGATTTTCTAAGTTTTTATTTTTTTTTTATTTTTTTATGTTATGCCTTTATTTTCTAACAAAAAAATTAATTGTATAAAATTTGGCTGCGAACTCCACAATTGGTATTTTTTTTTCAAATCAAGTATCTCTTACAGAATGTGAATTCGCAAAGCCAGATTACCATTTTTTGAACTTTTAGTTTTGAGTTATTGCTGTTTTTTTTTGGCTACATTGAAAACTCCATCTTCAAGGATCGAGAAATGTATTTAACAGCTAAACAATGAAAAAACAAACTTTCAAATAAATTGTCTTTGATGGTAGCATCAACTAACTTTAATTTTAGTCGAGAGTTATTGTTATTTGAAGTTATCTTGGTAAAGACCAACTACTATTGTTGGTTCGCCATGTTTTTTTTTGCCAACGAAAACCGAAAGTTTAGCAATGTTGAGTAGTATAACTATAAACCATGAAGTGGTTATCTTGGTAAAAAAAGTGTATCGTTGACTTGATGTAACTCCTTGAATGCCACGAATTCGAAAATCATTGATTTTATTTTAAACTGAAGATCTCGTAAAAACGGTCAATATGGAGAAAAAAAAGTTCGATTTACGAACGAACTCGTATTAAGAGTTATGCATCCTCAGTTTTTCGTAACTTGTACAAAGTATTCAATCAATATAATTCGGTATGAACAATTATATAAAGAAGTACAATTTACAAAAATACACCACAACGTAATATTATGTGGCTCGTAATGATTATTGCATACTCCACGGCTCCATGCAAAAATATTAAAATTTGCAATTTGTGGTAAAAAAACGATTTGTGGTAAAAAAATAATCTTACTTGTGACAGTCATATCCGTTGTAAGTGTACGACAGGTCAAATTGTTACTTGTGTTTTGTCTTATCTACCAACCTGGATAGTATTGACCCGTTGGAAACTAGTGACATATATATCCGTCACAGGCCAGACTTGTTAAGAGTTGAGACTGTCTCATTCGATGTTGTGGTGGACAATTTATTAATGAACCTCTACTAATTATTAATTTTACTTCGTAAATCTTTCCATTGAATATTCATTTAATTTGAGAGAGATTAAAATAAGCAAACGGGAAAATCTTAGAAAATTAGAGAAGATATTTATATTGGCCAATGATAATTTACATACTCGTATCAATATATAGATACGATGAGTGTCCGATGAAATAAACAGCAAATCTTGCTTGTAACGGATCAAATACTACCCATGTGATAGATAAGACAAAATATAGGTAAAATTTTTGCTGAATTTGTGTGAAATAAATTACCCTAATTATGTTGTCAAGTTGATTGCATTTTGCATCACGTCATGGATATGCATGGCATGCGATGGTGTCAACCCTTTACGATAGTACGAGTAATAATGAATTAAATTATATTGTACGATTGACTAATAATGGTAGATCAAACCAAATAATTAGGGATTAATTAAGACAACAAAGCAAATTACTCCGTCATTGCTTGTGTCAATAAATATTGAATAAACAAAAAAATGAGATGGCAATCAAGCAATTGACAAAAAAAATATTTAATCAAAATTGCAAAATAAAAATAAAAATTGTTGTCATGACACCTATTTATATACTTGCAAATAATCTAAAAAACAATGTTTTATCCTACAACAAATATATCCGTCACAAAAAAGATACTCCCTCCTATTCAGAGTATTCCTCCCCAATTTTTTGGGGAGAAATCAAGGAGGGCAGTAAAATAATAATAAGGGTGGAGATAAAGTAAGAGAGATGAATAGAAAGTGGGGTATGAAGGGTAAAAGGTGGGGTATAAAGTAAAAAGTGTTGGGTTTAGGTGTGGAAGGAAAAAAAAAAAATAATTGAAGGAAGAATAAAGAATGATTAAAATTATTTCCAAAAAAGAAAAGTGGGAAGAAAACCAAACTAAGCTCAAAAAGGAAAGCGAGAGGAATACTCTGAATAGGAAGGAGTACTACCTCTATTCCATTTTTATTATTCCTAATTTCCTTGCTTGTTTGTCCATCTTTAAACTTTATACTATACCTATCATTTTTTTTCTTTTTTGATTGATTTTTATGGTCAATATTATTTCTGACCATACACCTTGTCTCAACTTTCATTTTCCACTATATATTTTATCCTCTCCTTGATATTTGATCCACTCCATCCATGAAATATGGATAGAGGGAGTAAGTGATACCGACTAAGGTCTCATTGTTTTCATCTTTTTTTTCCAGCTCACTTCAGTTTAATTTAGTTCAGTTTAGTCTAGAAGGCTGATCTTGTGTCAGTACTTCAACCCACTTGACTTCAGTTCAATTTAATTCAACCTAATTCAATAAAAAAAAATAGAACTTGAGAATCGATATTAAAATAGAAGCTGAAAATCGATATTAAAATGGGCATCTAGAAGGAATGATCTAATGACGCACGCACAAAATCTGGAAATGCAGGGTGGTGGAAGTGTGAAGCAGCCTTGGCCAAGCCAGTCAGCAGCAATATAGCAGCCTTTTTTTTCTTAATAAAATATATACACCTCATGTCATCACTCATGAGTCATGAGTTATGTGTTTGAAGTCAAAATCATCAACTTTTCGTATTTTTCACACCCACCTTCACCCTCGTGTAGTCGTGTTTATTGAAGAATTTTCGTCATCCTATACAAGGTACCGAGTGTAAAAAAAAGGGCTTTATATGATTATATCCTTTTCTTTTTAGGATTATTTAACAGTAATAATACTGACTATTGAGCGTATTCTAATAATAATACTCTCTCCGTTCCAATGAATTGTTTGCCTATTCCATATTGGGGTGTCTCAGTGAATTGTTTGCCTTTCTATTTTAGGAATATTTTTTATATGCAATTTGCCCCTCTCATGAGTTTTGCTCCACATGTCGCTCCCTCATTGGATCCCTTACCCTTGGTGCCAAAACGAAAGGCAAACAATTCATTGGAACGGAGGGAGTACCAATTACAGCTAATTCCAGAATAATACATCGAATAGAGTATTCCAATGATAACGGTACAGTTACATATGTTACCTACAACAACAGGTAACCTTCCTGAAAAATGACCTGCTACTTCAATCTATTCAATCTACACCCACCCTCTTTCTTTACTCTATTTTTTCATCTCCCTCTTACTTAAATCCTTGTCTTTAATGTCAACTCTGCAAAAAAAAAAAAAAAAAAAGTCTTGATTTCCATTACCCTCCTCTCCTCATTAAATCTAATAATGGGTTTTCCATCAAGACATAAACATAAACTTCATTAATTAAAAAAAACATACGGAGCATTATCCAATGTGATAATCAATCAAACCATTGAAATTAATTATCACCCCATCTCTGATTCTTTGTCTCCTTCAACTCCCAGGTACTCTCTTTTCGATTTTAAGCATTGCTAATTTGTTTTTATTTTGTACAAATTTGGGGTTTTGGTTTTAGTTAGTTTTTTTTTCTGGGTTCGTATTTATTCGATTACCGTTTCGATTATGATTTCTGGGTCCAATTCGAGACTTAATTCGCTTCTAATTTTCAATTTTAGCACAATTCACTTGGTCAATCAAATACTATTTTATCTTTCAAATTTCGACAATTTGGGGTTTTGTTTTGATTAGGTTTATTTTCTGGGTTTATATTTATTCGATTAGTGTTTCGATTATGGTTTCTAGGTCCAATTCAGGAGTTTATGTTCTAATAAACCGTCCACTAAGTTTTGTGAAATCTGTTTTGTCATTCACAATTGTTGTATCAGATTTCTTCCTCTTACCAGGTCTAGATTCATCCTCAAGGGAAAGTGAGAAGTAAATTGAGAGTGAAGTAAATGGTAATGGTGATGGTAGGAATTAAATGAGGCGCTTAAGGGGAGGGTCCACTGTACCATTATCATCAGAATACTTCAATTCAATGTATTATTCTGGGATTAACTGTAATTGGTATTATTATTGGAATACGTCCAATAGTCAGTATTATTCCTATTAAATAATCCTTCTTTTTAATCTCCTCTTATTTTGTTTATAATGTACGAGTATATAGTCTAGTTATTGACATCATATATAGTCAAATTTCTGATTAGATTTGAGAAAGATGATCCGATCTAATCTAAAATGATTGATGCGCAATCCAAAATGATCCAAATCCGTAATTGACATGATCTAATCTAGATCTGATTTGAACTTTTTTGACCCAATGCTGACCCGACTCGATAACATGATATAAAACCACTTGACCATAATTAAGCCATACGAAATGATCATAAGTCACCTAACCAAAAATGACCGATATTACGTCATAATATACCCCATTGGTTACTAATTAGAATGTTTCATACTTCCCCGAACACTGTTTTTTGCCTCATTACCTCAATATTTATGAGAAGTATTTTAATGAAATGAGATAAAAAAAAATGTCCAGAGGGAGTAAAATTTAAATAATCTGGTAAAATACATTTACTTTTTTCCACAACAGGTTGGAATTGGATATATTATTGTTGAAGTTACTATTTTGGTTATTATATTATAGGGAAGACAAATTCTTGTTTATGACGGAACTATCCATCATAAACGTTTGACGAATAAAATAATAACCACTTGGGTGAATAAGACAAAGCCATATGCTATTCACTAGCCTTGTTTTTTCTAATACAAGGGAGGAATTGAGTCACTAAACAAGGAAATTAATGAACACACTACAACAGACAGGCTAACCTACGACATGTCGACATACCAATCGTTGTAGGAAAAAAAGTAAAAACAATTACCGTTTTTAAAGTACGTTAATGACTCGTATAAACCTGATATGTATAAATTCCGTATTTTCCAAACCCGAAATCCACCAACCCATATTTTACTCGAACCTGAAATGACCGAACCTGAAACCCGATCATCCGACCCGTTGAGAGGTCTACCTCCGCCCCATAACCATTGCGGGTAGTTTTTTCATTGCTATACCCGCACCACAACCCGTATAATATTAGTGAACATTGAATTAGAGAAGATATTTGTTAGGTGAAAGTTGGGCTCTTTAGGCTGTTAGGCAGCAGAACATCTAAGTCTGCAAGCCCAAAACCCTAAAGCGTTGAGCAAGTCATCTCAAATCTCGCGGTCCAAAAATGGCGACACGATCATTATGGGGGCTGGGAGCCAAGCTCATGGTGGCCGCCACCGCACTCGGCGCCGGAACTGCCGGTGCCACCATCATAACCTCCGACGATCCGCCGGCCACCTTTAAGCTTTGGACTAACGTTCCCGTACGCCTCTACCATAACTCTATCACCGCCGCTACTATCGCCTTTGGTACATTGCCACGCTAATTATCTACTCCTAATTATTATCTCACTTTTGTTGCTTCAATTCAGTGTTTGTGCTTCAATTTTGCTGATTCAGTTCAATTTTCAGCTATTTGCGAGCAATCGGTGCTAGTTTTATGGGAGCTTTGTCATTCTTTTACGATTAATTTGGTGATTTCGTAGCTTTAGGTATTGGATTAAGCTTTAAATTAGGCTGAAAGCATATTACTGTTGTTAATTCAGTCGATGTGTAGTTCATTTCAGTTCTTTGTGCGCAGTTTTTGCTGGTTTTATGCAATTGATATACTTTGAAGCTTTGATGTTACATTTTGTACACTTTGTGCCTCTTATATGGCGAATTTAACGATTTGATGGTTCTAGAGCCGTGATTCTATCTATCAGTGTTTTGGCGGGGAGGTTAATTCTGGTTAGCAAAATGATAACAACGGATTTGGACAGGGGGGAAAATAGATCCTTCCATTCCCCGTGTAGGATTGGGGGTGGTAATTCTGGTTAGCAAAATGATGGCAATGGATTTGGACAAGGGGTGGAAATAGATCCTTCCATTCCCCGTGTAGGATTGGGGGTGATAATTCTGGTTAGCAAAATGATAGCAACGGATTTGGATAAGGGGGGAAAATAGATCCTTCCATTCCCCGTGTAGGATTGGGGGTGATAATTCTGGTTAGCAAAATGATAGCAACGGATTTGGATAAGGGGGGAAAATAGATCCTTCCATTCCCCGTGTAGGATTGAGGGGGGGGGGGGGGGGGGGGTAATTCTGGTTAGCAAAATGATAGCAACGGATTTGGATAAGGGGGGAAAATAGATCCTTCCATTCCCCGTGTAGGATTGAGGGGGGGGGGGGGGGTAATTCTGGTTAGCAAAATGATAGCAACGGATTTGGATAAGGGGGGAAAATAGATCCTTCCATTCCCCGTGTAGGATTGAGGGGGGGGGGGGGGGTAATTCTGGTTAGCTGATGGCAACGGATTTGGACAAGGGGGAAAATAGATCCTTTCATTCCCCCCTACAAGGGAACCTATAATCCCTTCAATAAAGGAGAGATTGGAGGGAAAATTCCTTACCGTCCTTCCCATTCTCATCTCTCCTTCCCCAAACCTCTCTGTTCATCCTATTTCGTATCGAAAGAAGACCTAAACTGTAGACTTAGGCTATTTTTGTTTCGCAGTAAAGCTCCACAAAGCTTTTAGATTGCGATGTTTGATTTTTCACACATGCGCATGGGCAACCTCCTCAAAGAGGAAAGAAAGTATTAGTGTAGAAAGTATGTAATATTTTATTTTAGTCTTGAGGATATTCTTGTAGGTAGATACTCTATCTCTTATTAGCTTGTATTGAGTATATATGTGGAATGAAACTGAATCACTCAATTGAGTGTTACATGGTATCAAACTAGGTTTCTTTCAACCTTAGCTTCCTTCCTTGCCTCGGAAAGCTCTATTTGACCTCCCTCCCGCTGCCTCTAAGGCTCTAACACCATTTGAATGGGTGAGAAAGACATTCCACTGCCGCCAAAGCCTTCTCTTCATTCCCGTTTATACTAAACTAACGTCCATCACGAAGGATCTAAGGTCACATACACCTCAGGGTACGCATTCCATGCCAGAGGTTACAAGGTCCTTTCCCATATTGACAACACACAACCGCCAACAAGACCACCGGCAACTTTGCGGATTGGTTTGGGATCAATGCTCACATCTTGCAGTATATATGCCCATATAAACTCGTTCGTCGGTCTACCTGATGTGTTTTTCTTGGCTATCTGCCTCAACATCGCGGGTATGTGCGTCTAGATGTACTTAGTGGTAAGGTCGTTATCTCCCATCATGTCACCTTTGATGCGTGTGGACTCCCGTTGACTGAGACTACATAGTTGAAACCCGAGTCCTACACCTTTCTCAACTCCACATTTGTTCCGAGCAACCCACTCTTCTACAATCACATATCCCAACTCGACAGTCCTTTCCATCCCCCAGCCCAGCCCAGCTCCGTTTACTGACACATCTGCTCCTAGCAAGATGTCCTCTACCCTTTGTGTCTACACCAGATGCACTCCTCGACGATCCTGTCTGCAGACATTTCGATTTATGGTTTTGTGCATTTGTTTCCGGTAATTTAGGCGTGGTTTAATCTGGATCAACTTCTCATCCCTCTTTGTTTCTAAAGTTGGACTTTGGGTAGATGATGTTATTAGTGTGCAATTTTTTGTCTCCTATGTTCATTGATATTGTCGCAACAGAGCAATTTTCCCACCATAGTAATAAAATCTTTTCGAATAGCTTGTGAACTGACATATTGGTTCCTTGTTATAAAATCAGTTTATTTGATCCAAATAAAGACTCAGAAGTCATAGGCCTTGCTATCTGTAAGGAGTTTCAGAATCAGACACGGAGTACTTATTACTTATCATATGTAATCGTTGTTTGTTAAACCATGTATATTAAATCACGTGCTTATTTGGACATGTGTCTGACACCCTCCTATGTTAACCAGATTATGAATACTCTCTCCTGGGCTTGAGAGAAGGTAGCTTTGAGTATGCAAAAGCAAAGCATGAAGCTCATCTTAGAAGTGCTCACAAGCTTAGAGATCTTTGTTTCAAAAATGGAGGAATATATATCAAGCTAGGCCAACATATAGGTCAATTGGTAAGAGCACTAGTTTCAATCATGCCTGATGACTGACACTACTATTCTGTGACATTTTTTTATTAGAGCAGTTGTTGCATGACGATGAATGAACTTTATTTTGCTTTCTGCAGCTCTGATGCTGTCTTCTTTCATCCATCTGTGATAGGAATATTTGGTACCCGAGGAGTACGTAAAAACAATGAGGGAGTCTATGCTGAACAGATGTCCTGTTTCATCATATGATCAAGTTCGTGAGGTTATTAAAAAGGAGCTTGGAGGGACACCAGATGAAGTATGTACAACTTTTTCTTTTTCTCTTCGTCCATTTATCTAAATACTCATCTTGCCAGCAGTTTACTCTCGAAATATGGCAACGAGGTGAATCGCTTGACTCTATGTTCATTGACATGTCAAGAGCTAAACATCTTGCTCCTTGCCTCCTTCCCTATTATCTGGTGAAGGCAGTTTGAATATCGAACAATTTTTCTTTGCTAGTTCCATCTCATTGAACGAAATCTTCTCTACTTTTTTACACCTTGCTGAGTCAAGCAAGTCTGTCTCTGGAAAAGAGTTTGATGTCTGAAAGTCTTAAATTGTGAAAGCCTTGATGAAGAGAGGGACAAAAACAATGGCAGAAGAGTAAAAAATCTAAGGTAATTAGAAAGGGAGGAAAAGAGATGTCGAAGGAGGGGGGAAATAATAGCTGTTTGACCCCCTTCTAGTGCAGTTCTTCCTTCTTTGTGGAACAACGTTAACAAGTTCATTATTCTGGCACGTCATTTCCAACTGATTTATAGAATGTTATATGCAGATCTTCAGCGACTTTGACCCTGTACCAGTAGCAAGTGCTTCCCTTGCGCAGGTTCATGTTGCTCATTTGCGAAATGGCCATAAGGTGGCTGTGAAGGTAACCTGTACTTAAAGGATGGCCTATTAATCAATTTATGTTTTGGTGCGTAGATATAGGCTGTTTTCTAAGTTTATCGCCTTTTGTTCTTTACATATCCTTATTACTGTGTTAACTCTAGGTTCAACATACTCATATGACCGATACTGCAGCTATTGATTATGCGACTGTGGAGTTTCTTGTGAACACTCTTCACCGCCTGTTTCCGAACTTCGATTACAGGTACTTTGAGCTATGCTTTAGCTTACTTTTATGCTTTTAGAACAAAGCACAAGCATTGTGCCAGACAACTGAGTTTCAAGAAGTCTTGACATGTTTCTTGCTGAGTTGCTGGGTAATTTCATAGAATTTATTGAAAAATTGAAGTCAGTGGTTTACATCATTACATGTATACATTGTGATGATTACTTTATTTTTATCATTGTTCTTATATATGCTAATGTTTTACCATTCCTAGATGGCTGGTTGCTGAAATGCGTGAAAGTTTGCCGAAGGTAGGTTTCAGATCTCTAATATATACTCCCTCCTTGTCACTATCAATCTATGATATTCCTATTTGACTTTTTGAGGTCATAGTTTGACCTATATAAGCTTGCATAAGGTAGATTTGAGACCTCTGCTATATACGAGCAGTGAGATGAGTTACATGTCTCAAAAGTCCTTTTACACTTCCATCAGTTTTTTTCCCTCTAAACTTTCTGTGATCTGAAAGAAAGGTTCACAACTACTCCGTACTAAGTACTAACGTAATACATTTGGTTTGTTTTAGCTGCCTTCACTTGTTGGATTTGTTTTTTTGTGACAGAATTCTCTTCAACTGAATTTAAATACTACCTCCGGTTCTTTGGAATTGCTCCACTTTTTAAGATTTGTGAGGAGTATTTTTAGTTAAATGGGGGCAGTCCTAAGAATCGGACGAAGTACTACCTAAATTGACTAGTATGTTGGCTAAGCTGACAGTAGATACTGCAAGGTTATCTAGATGTGCTTAGTTTCTCATCTTTCGGTCTCGAAAAAATAGTAATTCCTCAAGTTTGTACATGGTTACCACCTAGTCAAGGATGGAAGACTTGAAAACAAATGAGTTTAGACTTTCCAGATATCCATTTGAAGCAAAACTACCCATTACTTTTCATATTGTCTTTCCATATCAGTTAGTAAAGTAGATAGGGCAGATGCATGTATTCTGATTATTAAAGTAGATAGGCTGGTGTATGTATTCTAATTTTTGCCATGGCTATTAGGAACTAGACTTCTTGGAGGAAGCAAAGAACAGCGAGAGGTGTTTGGATAATTTTCGGAAGCTGTCGCCACATATAGCAGATAGTGTATATGTTCCATTGGTCTTTTGGAATTTAACTACCTCTAAACTTTTAACTATGGAGTATATTGATGGGGTGCTAGTAAGTGACGTGAAGGGTATTCGCAAGATGAGAATACAACCACATGAAGTGTCAAATCTGGTAAGTGATAATGTTATAACTTTTGTGATACTGAGGATCAAAGATGCTCAGCTTTTTGCCTGGGTCACCTGATCTCTTTTTGAATTCATCATTATCGACTTATCGTCACCCTATGGCATTAGATGGGTTGGAGTGTTATTCTTATGCACGAATAGTTCAAGTTTGAGTGTAGGATGTAGTTTTAGACTTTTATCTGCTTTATAGATGACTAGTTTAGAACGCGCACAAACGTGCGGCATATACCTCTTATCATCATTTATAAGAGGACTTTTTGATTTGATAATCGTATTAAATAATGAAGTTTTTTTAGAATGTTTATAAAATATACTTAAGTTTAATACACAGTATTAGTTTGTTATTAAGTGATACATAGTGTATTAATGATTGTTATTAAACATGAAAACTTGGGAGTATAAATGATACTCATTGACAAAATATAAACATGAATGTATTTGCATCTTTTTAAATAATGATAATATGATATTATTCATAATAAAAAAAAATTAAATTAAAATATTACTGTAATTAAGTGTTAAACCTAAAATATATGTTATTAATATTAATATTAAATAAAGAGGTTAATAAAGGGGAAAACTTACTCGTTAATATAATTGATTAATTACTATTTTAATTAAATTAAGTCAAATAATACCTAAATAAATATTTTCAGTTTTTTTTTCTATATTTTGATTTATCATAAAAGTTAATTTGTATAAATGGAAATTTTGTAAATATGATTTAATTGTTGATTTGTGTCATAATTATTTGTTTCCATAATTAAAAATTAAAGTTTTTGGAAGGAAAATTTTTAATCTCATTCCGCCACCTAAGCAACCTCTATTCTTTTAGTAGTAAAGACTAAAGAGGATTTCATATTTGTTCTATTATTTTAATCTTTGAAGTTTAATATCTTCCATTTTTTTGATGAAGTCTTCATTTTTAACAGGTCAGTGATGCTTTTGCTCAAATGATGTTTAAACATGGATTTGTCCACTGTGATCCACATGCAGCGAACTTGCTTGTTCGCCCATTGCCTACTGGCAAGAGAAGTATATTAGGTGAGCTGAAAGCTTTACTTTCCTAGATGGTGTTTGAAATGTACACTGTCCATTCACAAGTAGGTGTAAAAAGACCAACCACGCTCTACACACATGTGTTCAGACATGCGTTTGCACTCTTACTCTCTTAGAGGTGGCAATTAAATCACTCAGGTCAAATTAAAGTAGGTCTGGCTATTTCAAGTCCGGGTTTTATTAGATCACCGTCATCCTTTGCCCTTTTGGGTCATTAGATTCACGTCGGGTCATCTATTTTATTTCAAGTTAAAACAACTAAGTTAAATGTTCATTTCTCGTATTTGGCTCTCGATCTGCTTATTTTAATACTAAGTGTTCATAATGGGAAATCATATCATGTCCAAAAATTCAGGGTTTTATTTCATATCGTATTATTTTTATATGGATACGTATGTCTTTTGCTCCATAGATTATACGGAGTAATTTTTTTTGCTGGGATATTCTACATGTTATGTGAATGTCTTTTCATTTCCTACGGTGTACCCTTCCTCTTGAACAAAAGACCCTGACCAGACAAAACTCTCGGCTATGAGTTTTGGAAGCTGCATTTTTTTAATCAAACTGAGGCTTTTTTTAAGACGATCAATTTAGGCAAAAATGTTACTTTTTGAACTCAGAACTACGAGATATGTCTAGTCAAAGTTTATTCGATTAAAACGTTTGACTCTTGCGAGGAGTTCAAAAAGTGAAGATTTTTTCTTTCTTAATTTAAAGATGTCGTACCCGATGACTAATTTGGAAAAAAAAACTGTCCCTTTCGGGACTTGTGACCATGAGTTGTAGCCAATCAACGTGTATTTTGCCCCTTAAAGGAGGCGTACATGTTAGAGAATGAAAAAAAATAGGAGTAGCATGTAGACTATCTTTTTTTTTTTCGCTCTTTAAAATATGCCGAAAAGAGCAAATTGTGGACACACCAAAGGCACTAATAATTTAATTTAGTACTCCGTAATACACAAATATACTCCTATATTGTGTGAGGAGTACACGCGGAGATGAATAACTAGGTGTTTTTCTACTTTTCTGTACCTTATATCTAATGGTGAGGTCGTCCACATACGTGATGTGAAAATGCATCATGTCATTGGGGGCAGATTGTTTTATCTTTTACCGACCATTATTTTTATCCCAAAATTGTTCCATGTTTATTATTTTCACATTATTTGTTTCCTGTCAATAGGCAAGAGAAAACCGCAACTGGTGTTATTGGACCACGGTCTCTATAAAGAACTTGATTTCTCAATGAGAATCAACTATGCTGCACTGTGGAAGGTTTGAGTTTTGCTTCCCATGTTTCTTGATGTCTTTAAGAACAGAGGGAAAAGAAGTCATATTGTGTGATCTGTGTTGCTTTATGCAGGGATTGGTATTCTCTGATGTGAATGCAATAAAAGAAAACTGTGCGAAACTAGGTGCCGGGGAGGACCTATATGCGTTATTTGCCGGCATTCTAACTATGAGGCCTTGGAATAGGGTCATTGATACATCAATTGACCATTTAGTAGTACAAGGGACAGATAGTGATATTTCAGAACTACAGGTCAGCCTGTCGATGATTCTCTTTCTGCCGTAACTGAAATGTTCTCCTATGTGGATTGCTTGTATACTGTTTTTCTGTTGGTAGATTATTGAGATTTATTCATTCTATAAGTTGTTTGTGGCAGCTGTATGCGTCCCAATACTTCCCCCAGATCTCAGAACTTCTTAGGAGATTGCCTCGAGTAATTCTGTTGATGCTGAAGACTAATGACTGCTTGCGTGCGGTCAATAGTTCGTTGGTATGACTTGAAATTTTTTCTTCAGTTGCCGACTTTATTTCCTTTTCATGGTAGTAAGGCATTACTGATTGATAGTTCGATTAGCTTGCATACATTTATATCCATACACTCATGCAACTTACAACTTACGTGAGCTGGTGTGTAAATGCTAACATGCAAATTCGCGGAAATGACTTAGAACTTAATTGTAAGTGAACTCTGGCTTTTCTGATAAAACTAAAATAGTCATGTGTTCTCAAAATAGGAGGACAATCATCGACGGCGTTAGTAAATTTTTTGTTAGTTTAGCTCTTAGAAAGAGGACAATGCTTTGCTTCCCAAATTGACTCTTCTACCAAAGTCTGATCAGCTTGTTATGCAAGGCAAATTCTTACCGTAAGCAAACTTGACCCCCAGGCTTTGTGCTTTTGCACTCATCTTAGCTTAAGCAATGAAGTTCTGTTAATCACAGTAGATTAACGTTGGGTTACTTATACTGGATTATATACTCTTGAATTTGTTGATTGCTTTGTCAGCCATGTAAATCCCTGCTTCATTCTTCCAATCAGGGTGTGATTTTATTGACCATTTACTACCGTCTGTAGTTATGTATGATTTGCAGTAATTCTTGTATGGAGTAGTAAATGAAATATCCTCTGTAATTTTACTCTTTGAGACTGTGTTTCATCTTACAGATGATGGTTCTTGTTTGTACACTAATTCTCATCTTCTCACATGATACTGATCCAATAATTCTATGCCTAATCATTTCTCATTCCTCTTTTTGAATGTGCGTTTGCTCAGCTACAAAGATCATCGTTAGAGACATTCTTGATTATTGGGAAAGTCTCTTCTGAAGCAGTCATTGAGGCGAAATTATTTAAGAGCTCATTTTTGACACGGATAGCTGTGTGGCTGGAAATGATTATTTTAAAAGCTCGACTTTTTGGAATGCGTGTCGCTGTATGGATGTTGGAGCTACAGAAATCGTTGCTGTACAGGAAAGCACTGGGCTGCTAGGCCTTGCTTCAATACACCAAAATGGTAGAACTCAAAAAAATTAGCTTCACACAATTCTTTTGTCATCTATGATATAAACCTCAGGTAAAAATTTGCTTATGCCTCGGTTTCAGTTCTTATTTATTCTCTGTAATCCAGATTATTCAGTCATTATAGGCTTCATTCTTTTGGACCACCCGTAAAATGAGAGGTGGTCTAAATTAACTGTGGTAAAAATCATACGAAAATAGCAAAGAGCTGTTGTGCAGTTGTGCTCCAAACGGACTACGGAGTATACTTTCTAATAAACAATACTAGTACTGGTTGAACTGGCACCATTGATGGAATTTCAGTTGAGTAAATTGATTACCTGTTGTTCTTTTGATTGCACTATCTTCTGTCTGTTTACTTTTGTTTTGAAAGCAAGGTATGAATGAAACAGACCAATGTACTTTGTCTATCATTCCTCTCTTCTAGTTTTAAAGGGTCTACTTGTGCAGGGTAAGTGTGCAACTGAAACTGGTAATTTACAAGGAAAAACAATGTTCAGTTCAAACTGAACATATGGATAATTAACAAAGACAATCGAACATCCTAAGCTGTGTAGATACATACCCAAACATAATAAAATGTGTAACATTGACAAGAGTATCTACTGTCGATGAAGGATTCCGGCCTCTGTTGTGCCATCGAGGACAACATAGACTCCTAGGGGGTCTGCAAAGCCATATCAGTCCAAATTTCCCTTCCCTTTGTGTAGATTACCTTAGCCCGTTTCTCAGTATTAGTTGCCCCACCACCACGTCACGTGCCTTCAACCATCTCACCTTTTTGTCGTGCATTGCTCGTCTGTCTCCTCGTCATTGAGACGCCCATTGTCCCTCGTCATCGCGACATTAATATCCCTAGATCCCTAAATTAATTCGGGGATTAAATGTTAATTTAGGTTTTAGGGTTTGAGTTATTTTGAGATGGTGGTTTACTGGTTTTGACCAAAGATGCCATGGTAGTGGGGAGGGATGCGGCGAAGTGGGTGGCGGGAGTGGCGAAGGATTGGTGGTAGAGTTATGGTGTATTATTAACGACGATGGTGAAAAGATAAGTTAAAAAATCGACTTATTTATAGGTAGAAGGTCATCTAGTCCGTCTTTAAAAGAGGAGCCCAAATCTCAATGTTAGGTCTATTTTTTAGATTAAAAACTACTAGTATAGATTTGCACGACTTCCGTAAGAGTGTTTTGAACCAGCGAATGTTTTGAACTTGTCTATCTTTTATCACAAATTCTTGTTTGTGACGGAGATATCCGTCACAAACAAATGACGGGCCAAGTAGATACCATTTGAAGGGAAAAGACAAAAGTGAGGTTGGTGGGACCTTTGTCCTTTTCCCCTCAAATGGTATAGTAAAAATTTCCCCTTCTTTAAGTATACTTTCATATTGGCGGATTAAAGTCGTTTTCACAGTTGCATAAATTTTGATTGAGGACGTATTTTTGCAGCGCGTATAATAAATATATACTCCGTAATAATATTATTTGATATCTATAATTAAAAAAAACCTTACCATTTGTTCAATAAGTATCATCTCAAGGCAACTTGATTTTTCAGGTTTTTTCCATTTAGAAACAGTATATAGCCTTATGATGGACACTTGATCCGATTCACGATTTGGAGAGATTTTCCTTATTGTATTCATTTTGGAAGACATTTTTTTTGCTATGCACTACAAACAATAATTGGCGAATTGTGGTAATGTAGTTGTGTTATCGTACTTAAATAAGTACCTTCAACCAAGTTGAAAATATCTTCAATCTCTATCATACGTAGTAATAAGTATTTCGGTGATTATCTTATTTTATATTTTGGGACATCTCTTGGCTGATTTGCGTAATTGCGATATTATTTGATTTGCGTAATCTTTCAAACTCTTTAATCTCTATTATTCTTAAGGGATACACGGAATTATTTGATTTCCCAATATTAGTGTTGATTTTATTTGCTGATTTATTTGATGGTTTATTTGTGACGAGAGTTTGACACGTGTCTAATTATTTTTCATTGATTTCTCATTTAATATAATAAAAGATAATGTAACTAAAATGATTGTAACTATGGAAATAGTTTGGAATTATTCTTAGAATTAAGCCTAATCCTAAAAGTAGTACTCCCTTCGTTTCAATGAATTGTTTGCCTTTGCTTTTGGCATCAAGGGCAAGAGATCCAATCAGAAGATGACATGTGGAGCCAACCGTCAAATTACACATAAAAATCATTCCTAAAATAGAAAGATAAATAATTCAATGAGACGCCCACAATATAGAATAGACAAACCATTCATTGAAATGGAGTGAGCAGGAACACTTTCCTAAAACAAATCCAAATTGTTTAACCCGTGAAAACGAAGCCTATTTAAATACCACGGATTCAGAGTGTATTTCATAGAGTAATTACTATCCTATATTTACCCAGTTCTTTTTCCCCCAAATTCGATTTCCGCGATTTGTTTCTTTTAAATTGATAGTCGATTTGCTTGATTATTCTCTTTCACCTTCTTCACCGACGAGTATCATCGATTCGATTCAATTCTCACTGAACAAATTCATCTGATTCGACTAGTTACAGTGAATTGAAATCGTCGTATCAAGATGTATAACGGGATAGGGTTACAGACGGCAAGGGGTTCTGGATCGAATGGTTATGTGCAAACCAATAAGTTGTTCTTGAGGCCGAAGAAAACGTGGAGGAATGTAGGGTTTAATCAGGGCACTACTGGGCTTACCAAGAAACCTAATTTGGAGATATTGGAACATGATCGAAAGCGTCAAATCGAGCTCAAGCTCGTCACTCTCGAAGATGAACTTACCCAACAGGGTTTCACTGATGCCCAAATTGATTCCAGGGTTGCCGAGTTAAGGAAGAAACTCGAAGCCGAGGCTGCTCTCGCTGCTGCTACTGCTACTGCTACTGCTCATTATGATGATGATGATGATGATGTTTTGTCCAATGCAAAGTAGGTTTTACGAATTTATTTATCGTTTTGCTATTTGAATATTTGACACTCTGTTTGCTGAAACTGTAATCATAGATCCTCTTCTCTTCTTTTTTGGTCATTTGATCATATTTCTGTGGAGCAGGTTTAGTTCTGGATGAATTGTAGCAACAATTAGGGCTCGCTTGGGATGGGTTAGTGTCCCATGGAATTTTCAGGCCCAGTTGCAACCTCAATATTGAGGCCCTAGTACAATAGAACTAAAATTAAAAAATTTTTATCAAAAAATAAGCTATATGGGACTCGAACACGTAACCTTTGTAACAAATTTAACCATCTTAGCCACTATAGCAACAATATATCACTCCATGTTAATTTTGTATTAACAATATATATATTGAGGTCCTTAACCTGTTTGGGTCCTGGTTCCAAGAATCTAATTGAGCCCCCCAATGGGTTGGCCCCGGGCAGTCTATAAGGGGATAATAGAGCTAAAATGAACTAGAAAATGATGGAGGATAGTGATGATACTAAGCGGAAATGGAGAAAATGAGGATAATAATATAGCCTATTTGGAATCAGTACCACACCTAAAAGCTCATTGCAAGATTCCTCCATAATCTTTTTTTTTGAAATACTGAATTTCAGTAATCTAATCTTTGTTAAATACAAAAGGTAGGAAAAATGTCTGTATAAATTCGACATCTTGAAAAACCTGGTGAAACTACCTAAGAGAAAAAAAGTACTCCCTCCGTTCCAATGAATTGTTTGCCTATTCCATATTGGGGCGTCTCAGTGAATTGTTTGCCTTTCTATTTTAGGAATGTTTTTTATATGAAATTTGATCATTCTTATGAGTTTTGCTCCACGTGTCACTCCCTCATTGGATCCTTACCCTTGATGTCAAAGGAAAGGCAAACAATTCATTGGAACGGATGGAGTATTTTTTCTGATAACACGGGATCAAACTACCAAAGTAGGTGTAGCAGGACTAGCAGCCAGCAGGGAGTGACGAAAGTCCAAAACCTGTACCCTCATAGAAGTTATACCAGCAGTGCCTTTGAGTTTCCACCCATCGTTATATACATACTTATATGTATCATGTTTAGCGAGTTGCGAGATAACAGTAGCATCTTTTCTGATTCCTTAAATTTATGTTTCATTAGGGCTTGGTGATTGGTAAGAGGATATTGTTCTGAAGCTCCTGCTACTGTTGTCGGTTTATGTTACCTAAACACTTCACTTTAGGTGTCCATCACATGTCGGTGATCTCACTCTACTTTTGCCAGTTTTGGTCATCAGCGCATATTACACTCAATAATTGCTCGATCTCCTGCATAGTCTTTGTATTTGTAAACCAGATTGCTGGTTGCGATATTCCCGTTGCCTACTAGTGTATCATTGATAACCCATGAACAGTGTAACAGTATGTTCGGTCAAATCTCATAGTATGTGAGAATCTTACGTTATTGTTTGTGTAATTGTGTGTTATTTCAAAGTTCAAACTCCTGCCAACATATATTGATTTACAGTATGGTCACATTTTGTGCTTCAGGATGTCAGATACTCAAACTCATCAAGTTGCAGCTAGGAAGGAAAAGCAAATGGAAAAAATGAGAGCTGCTCTTGGGATTACTACATCTGATGCTGATGCAATGAAGCCGCATCCTTCAAGATAGGACCGAGACTCTACTGAAAAAGCTAACCAATAAATAGAAGCACGTCGATAAAAGTTGTTACTAGTTGTCTGAGTGAGGAGACCAAGAATCGGATTCCTAACCAAGTTTTGCCTTTTGTGGTTTTTTATTACGTAGTTAGATTTTAAGTCGAGTCTAGAATACTGTAAATAGGTGGTGTCGAATAGGCATTAGCGATAACACATTGTGCTCATGCAATTGATTGCTTATGAACTAGCACCCTCTGCACAACAGGGTCGGGTCGGGTCCCGTTTAACCCAAGTTGAAAACAACAGTCTGATATTAACAGATCAAGAACAGTGCTTGGTATTTGGTAAAACTTTGCGTGATCCGACCTTGTTGAAATCGAACTGTATATTTGGTAAATAATTTAGGCAAAGATCACACAAATTGAGCAACAAAATACAAAATTGAGTAAGTGAGGGACAATTCTCATTCCAATTTGGCATAAATAAAGAGAGGAGCACTCGAATGTGCTCATATTCCCTCCGATCACTCCTTTTCGTCCAATTTCATCAAAATATTCCTCACAAATATTCATGAAACGGGGCGAAAAATGGTGACCGGAGAACGTAAAATGCAACTAAAAAGAATAATAATAATAAGTGATGAAATGAAACGGGTCAGAATATACAGAGGAACAATTTGGGAGCAGGAAATGCAAGTCCTGCAAACACAACAATGCAGAGAGTAACCAAGTAGTGAGAGCACCATGTGACGGGTTTCCACTTAATCTCCACACTCGAACTTTTCATCCTCATCTTCCCCTTAATCTGAGGCTCCTTCGACAGATCAAAGCTGGCCCCTTTCATCCTCAGCTCCTGAGTGCACCGTGTCAGCGCCCGGTTATCCCCCGCCTCTCGCTTCAACCTCATCGCCACCTTCCAGTACTTGTGGAGCTTCAGCTGGGCCAGCAGTGCGACCGCCATGGACGGCACAAGAGACAGAAGAGAAGGAATCCACCATTTCCTGCACTTCCCACTGATGTCTGAGGCCGAGGCCGAGGCCGAGGAGGAGGAGATGAAGAGAATGATGGAAAAGAAGGCGTGGAAGAGGAGGAAGATGGAGCAAAGCGTGAAAATCTCTCTTTTGATGGAGTCGAGTCGGGTTTCTTTGATGGACATTCGACGGGCGAAGAGGTCTTCTTCTCTTTGCCATAGTTTAAGGAGCAGAAGATGGCCTGGACTTTGTGATATTTCCATCATCGGGTGCTGCTCCATCCTCGACGACATTCGATTCACTTCGTCTTCTACTACTACTACTGCTACAGGGATTTCTACAACGTGGGATGATCCCTTTGGTTCTGCCATCATATACAAAAATGGAGTTAAAGATGCGTGTCAGCTGAAAATAGGAGTAAAAGAGTAGTAAGAGAAGGAAGAGGGGAATCTGAGAAATGTGATGAATCGATCTGGGTTTTGATGGGGGAGAGAGAGCGCCTAGTATTAATACCAGGGTAACGGCTATTTTTAATTTTCCGCCTTTCCAAGTAACGGTCATATGATATCTTCTCCCTCTTCTCAATTGATTCACAACCCGACCCGGCCACTCTTTTTATTTTCATTAAATTTGGGCCGAAATATTATGGGCTGAAGTACTAAGACCTACAATATTTTATCGCTTTCTCTGTTTTTTTATTGAGATCACGGATGAATGAGAAGTTTTTTATTCGATGAATATAAATTAAGAAAAGTCAATTTATAAGGGCAACAAGGGACATTTGTTACGGATTCAATCCTAAATAAAGGACAATTTTGTTCTATTTTGAAATATTTTTTTTAAAAAAACTCACATTTTAACAAAGCAACAAGGGGACATTTGTTACGGATTAAGCAAGTGAAATTGAAATCTTTTTTAAAACAATACTGTGACATACTAGAAATTAAGCAAAATGGCTTTCAATAGAACTTTATTTTACCAAATGGTATTCGAATAAGATCGAGTTTTTCGTATCCTAAGATAGTACTCCCTCCGTTCCATTTGATTCTTTACGTTTTTCATACTTGCTGATGCACATTTTCTTTTGTCCATATTTTAGTTACATATTTCTAAAAAAATTAAAAATTTGATATTTATAACGTACTCGATTAGACAATTTAAACAAGAGGACTATATTTTATCTTATATATTAGAAGTTATATCGACACTCTCCCACTTATGAATAGTGCTCAAAACGCAAACGTAAAGAACCTATTGGAACGGAGAAAGTATTAGGTTAAATGGCATTCAATCAAAATCTTTATCCCACTGGTATCACTTAAAAAGACACTACAACAACGATTTGAAGCTCACAGAACAATGTTCCTTGTACGCATAAGACACAAGTTTGATTCACCCAAAAAGCTTTTTTCTGCTAGTAAACCTGTGGTGAGCAAAATGGGAATGTTTACCTTTAGAAACATGGAATCAGAGAAATGAAAACACACTCCTGTAACCAAGAAATGAATTTACATTATTCTTGTTTCCCGTCTCAGTTTGTAGAGAACAGCTTCCTCTCACAACTTCCATAACAGGGTTTGTCGGGTTTCCACCAGGGTTTCCTGAGGGTTCAAACCGAATATCTTTCCTCAATAGAGAGGAGTCACGTGTAATCTGGTCCCTCCATGCCTTGTTGCGTTGCTTGTCCTGTAGTATTTGAAATGGGAGATCCAGTGTCCTATTTGCAGGCAGATGCCTCTTGTCATTCATTGAAGGAAGTGGGGTTCTTTCCAAATGTCGTTCTTCCGTTTTAATCCCACCCATGTCGCTCAGCTGAGGCTGCTTAACAGAAGAGTAGTCTCCATACCCAAAGCTGCTCGGTTTGACGATGACTGGAGAATTTTTGGATCGTTTCCTTACATGATCAAATACCTGCTCCATCATCTGGCTACCCTTTCTTTTTTCAGCAACTCCAGGATGAGACCGGTCTGGTTTAGCATAAGATCCATGTCAGGAATCAAGATGACACATACAAGTAATATTGCAAAGGATAATCAATCCTAGCTTTGTCGGGTATCAGAAAAAATCATCACCAAGTTTGATGATTCATATCAGAGGTCCTCTCCAGTAAAATAGTGCATATGATTCATATCATTCATGGCGGATTTTCTTACATGCAATGCAAAATAGAAACCTTTTCAGATCATCATCATACCTTTGGATTCTGACAGACCATTATCCACTACATCAGAGGGATGACCTGTGGATGCCATGCCCTGCTCTATAGCATCTTGATTTTTAAGATGCTCGGGATATTCTTTTTCTGAAGTACAATGGCCTGTCACTTGCTCTGCACAAATTTGAACTCTTGGAGGTTTCGGGGATTTCAACACTGGAAATTGAATCGGTCCTGATGTTGTTATCACAGGAAAATCCTTCGACTTCTTTCGAATATGTTCAAAAATTTTATTTACGGAGATGATTTGACACTCGTCGTCGTCAGGTTGATTTGGCTGAACACCTTCAAGAATAAATCAAAATAATTTATCCCAGTTCCCAGAAGGAGAAAAACATGCATGCATTTCCACGATGGCTAGTAGCTGTACCTTGTAGTTCATCATCTACGAGTTTAAAGCTGGGCCTGCCAAGAGAACCAAATGTCTATTACTCCACCAGATGATGAGAAGGCTTGATTTGCTCCCCTTTCGACAATTTACAAAGGGTGGGGGTTCCAAACTCATAATTCTACAGCCCAAATGACTCATGGAAACTACGAGCACCATCCAATTTTAAAACGGTATATGGTATATTCAGTTTGCTAAGTTGACAATTTGGCTTATAAACAAAAAAAAAAGTATTGATTTAAAAATCATGAATCTTGTAGCATATGTAGAGAGAGTTTTATTAGTGTACACATTATAATATGAACTCACACATTTTTGGTTAAACGAAGCGCGCACTTAACCACTAGGCCAAGACATCTTCGGTTATGAACTCAGTACTCACACATTTTGAGAGATGCTTGAGAGACAAATGAGAGGGTAACATATCGGAGTAAATAAAGGGAGTGACACTCACATGTCATCAATTTCTTCATTGGCCCTGCTCTTAGGTTGCTTGATTTCTTCATTGGCCCTGCTCTTAGGTTGCTTGTTGAATAGGGTTGTGCTTACATTATTTCCTTTCACAAGACAACTTTTTTCACGATGTACAGAGGATAATTTTTTGCTAAGACTAACAGTCTCAGTTGATCTAACTTCTTCAGCCAATTCAATTTTTTGGTGTCGATCTATACCAACTGCATGGTTAATACAAGTAGCTTGTAATTCTCTATATACATAATAGAGCATATAAAGCAACACTTTGGAAATGGAGTGTTTATTAGGCTAATTTTTTTTCAAGTAAGAACAGTGAAAATGCAAAATTCTTACAGAATTCTTCAAAGATTAGATCAGCCTTGACAATTTGCTTTCCCAGTTGATGGTTTGGCAGAGTCACTGTTGTGTGATATGGGCTGAAATTAAAAAAAAAAGTAAATTACGAAAATATATGCCAATGCCACTACACAATCGAACCTTTGCAAATACTATATCGTGATTTCTGCAATGCAAGGACAGCTCTTGACATCACGACGTTTGTCGCTGACTTGCCCGTAGAAACTCTCTTTGAATCAGGGTAATACTCCGTATCAATTTTGGAAGGAAAAACTGAACATGTTGCATTGGAGATACTACAAGAACACTAAAGCTTATGCTCCTTTTTTACAGTAGACACATTTGAATCCTCAAAATGAAAACCAACAGAAAGATTCTATTGACCTAAATGATCATTTATATGTTCTCGGCTTCTTGCCTGACGTCAATCTAATTTAACTGGTTAACTAATCTGCTCTAGTGTTTAAACTTTCATCTGAAGTATTATAGAAACACGTAATCTCGGTTCTTTGTACTCAACATCAATTGTGAACTGTCAGCGTATATAGTTTTTTTTTTACCTGAGAAAGTCATCAACCCTGCCAAATCAACCAAAAGCATCTTGTTAAGCATTTTGTCTCAGACAAAGCAGTCAATCACGAACAGTCTTGAAAGAACTTGGGTGGTAACGGACAAATTTCACTACTCTGTACAATCTCACCTTATCTTTTCGTGATAAGTTATAGCATTTTCGTCGTCCAGTCCAACAACCTGAAAAAACATCATTTTGATTCACATACAAATCATAGACAACTCGGCCTGTGGAGATTTTTTTTTCAATGATTAACATTTACCAGGTCTGCATAATGACGTTTACTGGACTGAGGCTGTGTCAACCTAGTCAAAGTGATAGCTAGCTTCGGCCTACCTTGCCTTTGACTTTCAGTTGCCTCTAATTTCATCTCTACCTTTGGAGGTAATGAAAGTAAAGACTCCTTAATATGATCACCAAAAGGAAACTTTCTACCAGCTACAATTTCTATTCTTCGTGGATCAGCATCAGCAAGTTTCTCAAATGTAGTAATTCCCATGGAAAGCAATGCCTATGCATAAAGCAGTATTTTTTTAGTAATATATAAGAGATCGGTCTGACTTTCAGATCACATATGAACGATAATCCAATATAGTATCAAGTTACCTTCGCAGTCACCATACCAATGCCAGGTAATTGTTTCAACAAAAAGGGACTTTCGTCCCACAATTTATGATGCAACGATTTTGCAAGAACAATTGAGTTCAATGTTCCCTTGTAGTTCTTTCTAAACATAAAGTACTCTTTCATGCACCTGGCAATTCTACAACCATTTGAGCATATAGAATTCATGTCCTGTACGTCAATTCTACAGCCATTAGATTGTTGAAACTTGAAAGTAGTTCTACAAGAATTGTACTGAGAAGTAAAAATGACCAGACCTGGGTTAGGGATAAATCATGAATCAAAGGATCACCAGTGAAGCAATCATTGGCCAACACAAATATCTTCTCTTCTTTGGTCTGGATCCGCTTTTTCTTTTTCCCATTGTCTCCGAGAACGTGGAAACGAAGCCGACCATTTTTATCAGTATTGATATCATTTAGAAGCCTTTTCTCATTTCTTCGGAGTTGTATCCCTTAATTTTCAAAACTATACTGTGAAAAGGTCTCCATTGCTAATACGCCTGTAAATATTACACGAAGAACTACATACAAGATAATTC
This sequence comes from Agrostemma githago, assembly GCA_958450325.1. NCBI lineage: Eukaryota > Viridiplantae > Streptophyta > Magnoliopsida > Caryophyllales > Caryophyllaceae > Agrostemma > Agrostemma githago. The sequence continues at coordinate 1,657,298 of OY288242.1, forward strand.
TTCTGCTTTGCAAATAGTAAGAAGTACTTCTTCAAGACTGCAGTTTGATTGAGCCTTCATTATGTGTTTCATTGTGCCGAACTTCAAGTAATACTTTGTCATCAATCTTCCAGGCTCTGGGGGTTCATCATGGAAAAAAAGAAGCCTATATTAGAATACATAATGGATGTGACCCCCTCGTGAATCCCAATTTCCCAACTTTCCTCTCTCTAACTGTTAAGAACTCGTGATACAAGTGTTATCAACTGCTTTATCACATGGTTGAGAATCTTGTCCGACTTATATTGTATCAGCCGAGCTGTATCGGTCTTAAGATATCGTCTAAAAAATCACCGAAGATCATCGTGATCCATACGGCCGATTAAAGACCGATTATACCGCTACCGTGACTCTGACCGACATCAAGATTTTGTACCATCCATGCTCTCTCTTACTCTCGGAGTTCAAAAATACCCCTTTTTTGTTACCCTATGTTTTGATTTACTCTTCTCTTCTTGGCATATTTTTGTTTGTGTGAAATGTCAATCCTTGAAGGTTCTATTATAAATCTATAACATTCTCAAATCAATTTAAATTGTAGGATCATGCAAATAGGGAGTTTAACAACTACTCCTACGATAATAATATTGTCAAATCAACCCTTTAAGTGAGAGGCAACCATCCACTTGCTTATTTTTTTTTTTTTTTTTTTTTATAATTGTGTCAGAAGCAAATAAGGTAAGTTGTGAAAATAGGATGGAGAATAAAGTTCAATTGAATAGATAATAATGATCAAGCATACCAAGAGGTTTCAGAAGAAAACCATCTTCATCAGTCCATATCATCTGATTGGTTGATAGCTCATTAACTTTCTTAACACAAATATCTGCTATGGCAAGCAATAGATAAATCATATGGAATCACAAGATAAGAAAATAAATAAAAGGGTTGTGCCGAAATGTGATGCAGTTATACCATGGCAAAAGAAAGAGGCAGGGATAGCAGTAAAATGAATACCTTGCATGTGCCTCTCTATATGGTCTTTGGATATCCCCTTTTTCACAGAATAAGTCTCTGGGTTCTGAAGATGCTAAAAGACTTAGATAAAATGCCAGGTCCAGATATATGAAAGGTATATGTCAGTTAGTTACAACGTTCATGCCTTTTTTGTGCGAATATACAAGAATGAGCACTTCATCCATTCGATTGCCCGTGTGATGTCGGGAACGGTAAGCTGGACGATTTCTGCAGTTAGATGCTCCGTCATACATGAAAGCAATCTAAAAGCAGAGAAAATTATGAGATTTGTATGTTTAGTAAACTGAGCATTTCCACAAACAAATTTTGCGGTTGCATACTTACTGTGATTCCACGATTTCACATCCATTCAAAAGATTTTCGTACAAATGTACCTATCAGCATTGGATATGATTGTTTGAAAATTAGATGCAATATCAAAGCAATCTAATAAAAAACAAAACTGAAGAAGAGCCACTCTGAGCTGACATATAGAGATATCTGTTAGTCTGTTACTTACTGTTTCTTTCCTTGTCATGATTATAACCAGTCCTGTATCATCAAAAGGAGGACGTCCAGCTCGGCCACACATCTGCAAAGCAATATAGCTAATACTTTCGAACAGTATACAGGACACTGGAGCAAAATGGACATCATATAGAATTCAGACATTTTCCACGCATAATGACCCAAGCAGAGGTCTATACAAGTTTCACACAAAGAACTATGAATTGGATGTTGAAACATATACGGAGTATAATTTAATATCCCTCTCCATCCCATTGAAATTGTCCCCAATACCTGCAAAGAATGCCTTGTGAATCCGTCCCAAAAGGGAAAGAAAAAAGCAAATAAAGGCCAGATGACTGGTCACAACTCACAAGAAAATACTGAGACCGCAAAAAACTGGAACACTATCAATATGAAACAGTAAGCAAGTTCAAACAGTTCAGAAAACAAGGATCACTATATAACCTGCAGTACTGTAGACCGATCATATTCTGTGTAGCCACTCTTTTCCTTATTGCTGGGGACAATTAGGGTGCCAAATAACAATCAGAGCACTTATTCAAACTTCACAATTAAGGAAAATTATAGGGCTTATAAACATACTAGTTCTGTGTTGATTTGATCACCACAGTATGCGCTGGTAGGTTGACTCCATGTGCTAATGTGTTTGTTGTGCATATAACTTGAATATCCCCACCAAGAAAAAGAGTCTCAACAAGATTTCTATCCTTTAGGGAAAGTCCGCCATTGTGAAAACCAACTGTAGGTTTTGAATGCATTGCAGGATCGAAAAATTTACGCTGATGTAATAAAAGCGACGAACAAGAGAATTTCAAGAAAAGTTTATCTTTTCCAATTATGTCAAAGACATACCACCGTAGAGGATATAAGATTGCAGCTGTTTGTCACTGCATGACAACGAGGCATTCCTCAGTCTTTCAAGCTGCTCTGTTGTTTTAATGAATGGGTTAGAATAGCCAAAGGTCATAGCTGTCTGAGAAATTTTTTGAGCTGCCTCTTGTGCTCCTTTTCGTGTTGAACAGAAAACCAGGGCAGATTTCCCTCTAGAATATTGCATCAAAATATCTGAAAAACATTGGATACTACCTTTTAAGCCAACATGAATTACATGATGCACCCTCAAAACAAAGAGGCTAACATGATGCATATATAAATCAGCATGCTTTATGTATGCGGTAAGCCAAAAAAAAAAGTTGACATACTAAGCAACGTACCAAAAATATAATTTTGGAGGCGCTGGATGAGGAAAGAAGCAGAAATTAGACGGCATAACATAAAAAGAAAAGACAATTAACACTATTAAGGTTAAAAAAACACTCCTAGCCGCTGCATATGCCGTAGATTCGCTCTTGGTTGGTTAATAAGGTACCTTCTCAAAGAGAAAATCGTTCTTTGCAGCTGCATAACCTGTAGGACAAGATATTTGCATGGATAACAGTGTTTAATGGAAACAAAAGAGAAAAACAGAAGAGATAAACCAATGGTAGAAAGGACCGCAACTACATCGAAACGAACAACAACATTATCGCCACTCGCCATTTGGTAGCTAACATGAAAAATCCTATAATGCCGATATCACATTGTGGGTAAAAGTTGGAAGAAACCAAATAAATAAGGACAAAACTGGCAAATTAAGAAAAATATGATGTGGATAAATACATGTGCATAGCATCAAAGAGGGAAAAACAGAGAAAAAAAGACTTATGTAGAAGAAGTTTTGGGGTGGGTCAAACAAAAACTTCAACAAGACAAAATAGGTGTAAAAATACAAGATAAAGTAATGCAAAACATAACGAAAAATAATAAAGAGAGGATTAAAAGACAGGAGAAACGATTCAAATGTAGAGACAGTAAAATTAAAATAATGAACAACGAGACTGGAAATAAGGTCAAATTTGTAAATGTATAAACGAGTAACTTATATAGAACAAATTCAGCCAAAACTAGTCTTTCAAGCAAAAGATTTGCATAAAAAAAAATGTTACAAATCTAACAGAGGTTATGATTTTTATAACGTGTTAAACAAGTAGCCTATATGATCGTATATACATTAGATTTGTACAAAGAATCTTAGTTTATCAAAAATATTAGAAGTGATACAAAATCTAACAGAAGTTATGTCAGTATTTACCAAAAACTTTAGTAGTCAGCTTCACAGGCCTCATTTCTTCGCCAAACCTGTAGTAAAACATAAGAGAATTTAAACAAAAAAAGAGCAAAACTTGATGACTGGATCGATAGTAGATTAATTGATTAGATATAATGCACCTTTTCATTCCTTGAGGTGGAACCATTAGCCATTCAGCTGCATGGAGATCCAATACGACATCATCTAAGTGAAGACCATTATAAAAACGTTGGGTTTCGAGGAATAGGAGTGTGGTTTGATTTGAAGGTACCTAGATCCTCCAGATTGGGAATTGTTGCTGATACAGCTATAAAACGAACATTAGCCAAATTGTTCAATTTCAATTCAGGTCTGCGCGAGAGCATCTTAATCCTGCTTACTATAGCCTCTAAAGCTGCTCCACGAGGATCATTTAACAGGTGAACTTCATCAATAAGAAGTAGTCCTATGTCACTGAAATAACTCAAGCCACCATCTCTTATGCGGAACCGTGTCACAGCATCAAACTTCTGAAAAATCCATGGGAACACATTACACATTATAGCATTCCGATATGTAAGTGCTCCCATAGACAAAAACATGCTGCAGAATGTTGCGAAGTTTATTGTAGCCTGATCATTGTAGTATTTGCACAGGCCAACGATATAATAAGAGCTGTAAAACATGTGAAAACCTCCGGGGTGGTCAGAATTATGTCAGCTTCTTGAACATTCCTGAAATTGTAAGATTCATTGTCGCCTGTCATCTCAAGGCAGCTTATACCCCAGGCACCGAGCTTTTGGTTCCAGTCCCTAAGCTTCTCCTGTACCAAAGCTTTGGAAGGAGCTATATAGATCTGTCAAAAGTAGTAAACTCTTAGTCTTACGGTCTTACCTATATTCCATTGATATCATCAGAAATTAAGTTGTCGAGTTTACTGAACGCATGCTACAATAATAGGCAGCCACAACTCCCACAAGTTTTTAGGTTTTTTTTTCCCAAAGACATCAGCAATCGATAAAAGAAATGGCATCCACCGAAATTCACTTTGGATCAAATAAAGGATTTCTTATCAAGCAGTGAAAATTTTGGGTCCAAACAAAGCTTATGAACCCTTCATAGCAATGTCCAGAAATTTATGCCAATATAGACAATTCAAAAAACAGTGTGCCGTGTATGTCGAAAGAACAATGTTTATTTATTCAGTACAAAACAGATAGGTAAATGAAAGTACCGTTTTAAGAGTTCCATTAACATGAGAAAAGCTGCCATCTGCTGCAAGTGACCTTGAGAGAAGCCTCAAGATACACAACTCAAAGAGCACTGTCTTACCACTTCCAGTTGGTGCAGAGATGACCATATTCACATCGGACTGGAAACATGTCGGGAAGCATTCACTCTGGAGCGAATTGAAATATCTACCATGACATAGATTATAAGTGTGCTTCAAAATCACAATCTATAAACAAAAAAAACAATGCACACTAGATGACACCGATAGGCTATAGGTAATAAAAAAGATTAAAACGCGAATTCATTTTCCTACAAACCTTGTAAGACCATAACCAAAAACTTAAAGCAAGAGCGCATAATGCACTAGATGATGGTCAAACACAATAAAAAGGATATGAAGCAAGGTCAACTTCGTCCAAACCTTTTGAGACTATAACCAAAGATGAAAGCAAAGGTGAATTGGTGAACACACTACCGCCATTTCACGACAGTTATGTACTTCTACAATCTAAAGGTTGGCAAATTGAATGTTGAGATGAGGAAATAAATTCCTGCTTACAAATTCAACTAAAGACGTCATGAAAACACACAATGCTACAAGTAAAAGTGTCATACGAAGCTAGAGTAGCTATATACAGCTGATCATACTCTTACGGCCTCAATATATGTGTCGCAAGATATGTTGATGTGATTCTAACCTAGAGATGCTCAATAATCCTCAATAATCATGGAAACTGCTAAATGAAACTTTATAACGAATCGAGTAAGCAAGAATGTACCTGAAATTGAAGGTTGATTGAAACAGAGGAGGCAACTCCAACACAGACCTAAGGTTGTATGGTTCCATACTTAGGCGAACAAAACCCTAACCAAACGCAACAAACAGCGAAATTCAAATCAAAGCTTCAAGTAATCAGTGATCATTTCAATAGATTTCTTCAGACTATTGCGATAATTCAATCGAAAAGTGCGATATTCAACGCACTGTACAATTTATACTCGTAATAATTCGTATAATCTGTTGCATGATGCAACAACCTCCGATTTTTCAGTCGCAAAGCTTACAGTAATCAGTGAACATTTCAATTGCCTTCTTCAGATCATCGCAATAACTCAATCGAAATCGTGATGCTCGAAAAAATGTATACGAACTCGCATCATCAAACAGATACTTAAGAAGAAGAAAATGTCGATTTTTGTATGGATTACAGGATGAACAATCATCACTGTGCTGATTAATGATTATAATAAGCATCGGCATAAAAATTGTGCAGAAAATTGGAAAGGAGATGATAACAAGAATTTGAGAGAGAAAGGAGATTACCAGATGATTACGATTGACGATCACTAGTCGGAAGTGCGAAAATGAGCAACACTTTACAGGCGCCAAAATTTGGAAGTACTCGTGTTAAATACTAGTGCTCCTTAGTATCCGTGCAATAGATTAGAGCTGGCAAATCGGACGGTCCAGTCGTGCCTGGCAGACCTACTGTGTCGTGTCGTGTCTGACTCTGAGAACATGCGTCGAGGCACGGTTCCTAGTCCGGGCTCAGTCGTGCCCGACCAAATTTTCAGGATTTTTCATTTTTTTGGGATTTAGAGTCGTGCCGATCCAACTGTGCCTCGTGTCGGGCCGTGGGGTCGAACCTCCGACCTTGTGGTTAACAGCCACACGCTCTAACCAACTGAGCTATTCCAGCTTGAATGTTAACTTTTCCAACATCAATATATATTTTTCAAATTCACTGTATTTATTCACCTAAAATCTAAATCAGGGCATACTTTATGAATTTGGAATTTGGAATAGTCCAGTTTGTTGGATATGTATGCTTCAAAAGAAATTAATTGAGCACAAATTCCGAGACTGATTATGAAGTCTTCCATGTACAATCTCCAAGATTGACGGTCATGAATTCCTACACATTCAGTCTCGGTTTTGTTGGTTCTTTTAATACTCTAGCTTTGGTTTCTCCATCACTCACCTTATATATACATGTCACCTTCCAAGTGATGGGACACACAACAATTCTACCTACCTATCTATCTATCTCCTTATTACCCATCTCTCACTCTCATATTCTTTTAAAGCAACTTGGTAACGTTCCGGGCAAGGTTCAATTTGCAGTTTCGTCTTCACCGAAATTGCAAAGGTTGTGTAATCCTGGGGGTCGATTGTCATGGAAAACCGTGTGTAGAGTACGGGGCAAATTCGACTTTAGGACAGTGACTTGTCACGCCACAACCGTCCTTTATCCAGATAAGCTACTTTATTACTCCGTGTTATTTTATATTGAGTTATTCATAATTATTTATCTATCATCCTATTTTTGTCTCTATAAATCGGTATACAATATTCTTGCTATATTTCGGATTAATTTGATCGTACTTATTTTTCGGTACCAACTTTATACTATATTTCCAACACAGTTCGTACTCGCGACTCGCAAGCAATTATTTGGCAAAACGAATAAAAGCATGTAAGTCCGATTAAATATTAACGACTGACCAATTGTGTAGAATACATATCTAATGAAATCCAATTTGGAGGAAGTTGCCTATCAGAATTTTTTTCGAAAGTTATAAAAAAAAACACATTATCTTATGATTGAAGGAAAAAAAAATCAAACCCTAACCTTATAAGTGTCCAAAACAAATCTACTCATATTTTGAATCCATTTGACCCTATTTGTGATCCAATCTACCAGAGGACGAATCTAGACCTACAATTTTGAGATAAGATTATTATATTTGGTTACCATATATAAAAAGTCTCACCATTACCATTTTTTGGGATCACAAAATCTTAGGAGAGACCATTCTTCGGTACCACTCTATGTATTATTCGTACCCTTAAATGACAATTTTGTTTTGTACCTGTTTTTATAACAAGCGTACCATCTTTATATTTGTATACTCTTTTATGTTAATCGTACCTACTTTTATTAGGTTTGGTACCATTGTTACTTCCATTTGTATTTGGTCTCTCAATCAAGTTAATGAGAGACCGTCTTTTAGGAGACCTCTTTTTGGATAGTAAAAGTTGATAACCTTAATAAATTTTTATAAGTTTGGGGCAGCGAGTACTAACTAAATTCCCCACGCTACCACAACCACCGGTCTAGAAGTTCCTATAACGAACCGAAGCAAACATAGACGACATAGTCAGCTGGAGAATTGGTAGACGTTATCATATCGATCTTAATTACTGTATGTGTGAAGCAATGCAATTATGCCCAAGTTGGATATTTTCGACTTTTACGAGTCAATTGTTAGGAAATGGAAGTATTTGTCAACCTCCCATCTTTTCTAATTTACTCCTTAATTAATCATACCAGTAGTCGCCCACATTTCTTCTCTTCTTCTTCTTCTTCTTTCTTCTTTTGTTGAGTTGATTAAAACCAGAAGCAATTAAGTTAAGGATATTTGATCAAATAATCATCATCATGGAAACTCTACATCACAATTACAAGATGTTCATGTTCTTTAACAGGAAGTTTAAGATGACAGAGGCTAAACCACCCTCTGATGTGGTTGACGCCTTCTCACTTTTCGCTGAAAAGGGTGCTTACATGAATGCTGCTCAGCTCCGACGCTTCCTCATCGAGTTTCAGGCCGAGGACCAGGCAGCCGTCACTGAGGCCGCTGCCTCCCGTCTTCTTGATCAGATTCTTCAACGTCGTCGACATCTTAGCAAGTTTACTAAGAAGGCTTTGACTCTTGAGGATTTCTTCTTTTTTCTCTTTTCTCATGATCTCAACTCCCCCATTCATAATAAGGTACCTACACTAATGAATACGCCATACCAGTAACAGTAACACACATGTATGTATGGCATCTACTGATCATATATATATGTACAGGTGCACCATGACATGAATGCTCCATTGCAGCATTATTTCATATACACAGGACATAACTCTTACTTGACTGGAAATCAACTCAGCAGCGACTGCAGTGATGTGCCGATAATAAAGGCACTGCAGAGGGGAGTCCGAGTTATTGAACTCGATATTTGGCCTAATCATGCTAAGGACAACATCCATGTTCTCCATGGAAGGTACTAACTTGTAATTTCTTATCCCATCTTCTGAATCGATCTTGTACTAATATGAGACGACAGATTGATGGTCGGTCATTGCAGTCTGAAAACAGTGTCTCAGGAATTGATGATGATGATGATGATGTTGTTGTAATGTTGTAGGACTTTGACAGCACCTGTGCCATTCATGAAATGTTTGAAGTCGATAAAAGAGCATGCTTTTGCTGCATCTCCTTATCCTCTCATCATAACTTTGGAAGACCACCTTACCCCAGACCTTCAAGCTAAAACTGCTAAGGTTGGTAACATCTCTGATCTAACATACATGTTTGATGTTTTCTGTGTCCGCTTTGTTATGACAGTAGCATAGTTTCGTTACGCAGGTATTGAGTGAAGTATTTGAAGAAATGCTTTACATACCAGAGTCATCAAACAATGCAGAAGAATTCCCTTCACCTGAAGAATTGAAGTACAGGATTATAATCTCAACAAAACCGCCAAAAGAATACCTTGAGCGCAAAGATAAAGAAGACGCCTCAACAGGAGGAGGAGGGTCATCTGGAGATGAGAGAAGTGTAAGATCAGGGGTGGCGACAGATGCTGGCAGCGACAGCGATGAATCTAGCTATGGTAGATCGCCTGATCGCCAGGCAGCAGCACCCGAGTACAAGCGTCTTATTACCATTCAAGCAGGGAAACCAAAGGACGGGTTGAGAGTCGCTCTTAGAAGTGGTTTGAACAAGTTTAGGCGTCTTAGCTTGAGTGAGCACGAACTTGAAAAGGCTACTTCAAGTTATGGAGTCGATGTTGTAAGGTAGTAAAACACAACAACAACTAATGCAACTCTACTCTACTCAACTCTGTTGAACTCATTCTGTGGTTTCGACATATGAATGCAGGTTCACGCAGAAGAACTTCCTGAGAATATATCCAAAAGGAACGCGAATCACATCGTCTAACTACAATCCCTTGGTTGCCTGGTACCATGGCGCTCAAATGGTCGCATTTAACATGCAGGTTTGCTACATTTCTTGAAAAAAAGACTGAAGGAATGCAGAATGCTGATCAATTGCAGGAACTAAATGTGTATATTTTTTTTTCCTGCAGGGGTATGGTAAATCGCTTTGGTTGATGCATGGAATGTACAGATCCAATGGTGGCTGTGGTTACTTGAAAAAACCGAATTACCTTCTAGAACAAGGTCCAAACGGCGAGGTGTTTGATCCTGAAGCAACCCTGAAAGTCAAGACAATACTGAAGGTATAGTAATTAAGTTGATGATGCTCTTACTCTTACTGTACGTCTTACCCGTCTTACAGCAAAATCTGAAATTTTTTACCGCACCTGGATCGCCCTCAGGTTAAAATATACATGGGAGACGGATGGCACTTAGATTTCAAGAAAACACACTTCGATTCATTCTCTCCACCCGACTTCTACGTTAAGGTTAGTCCACTGCACCACCTGCGCGCCTATGATCATATAATGTCGAATATTCACCTGTATGTACTTACTGATGAAAAATGTGGGTGGCCTGTCATGGCATGGCATGGGACATCAGTTCCGGTTGATAGGTGTTCCAGCAGATTACGCGAAGAAGAAAACAAAGGTGATTGAAGATGATTGGGTGCCGGTTTGGAATGAAGAATTCGAGTTTGCATTAACTGTTCCGGAACTGGCTTTGCTTCTGATAGAAACAAGAGAGTATGACAAGCATGAGAAAGATGACTTTGGAGGGCAGACATGTCTGCCTGTTTGCGAGCTTAAGCCTGGAATTAGATCGATCCAACTGTTCGACAAGAAAGGGGAGAAATTCCCGTCCGTCAGGCTTCTCATCAACTTTCAATTCGCTTAAATTCTCCTGATGATTTTTGATACACATTTTGACCAGACAACCATTCAAACTATATAGCCTGCATTTGTTCAGTTTAGGTGAATTATTTCAGTGCGGATCTCCTGTCCCCATCAACTGGTTATGATATTTGTTGCATATTTTATTGATTCAATAAGCGATGTGTCATACGGTGTATGGTGTGACACACAGGGTGGGACACTAAAATGGGACAGGAGATCCGCTCTGGAATTATTTGGTGTATTATATGTGAACAAAAAGACATTGAAGTTTCTTCTCAAAACAAATTAAAGTTGATTATTACAAACAATATGGATTTACACTATATAAAAGAAATCAAAGTCCTCTATTACTGACGCACATACATTATTATTATTAGTCATATATTTTTTGTGTATATAGGAAATCATGCATATTCTGTATATAAGAATTATTATTACATCATTTAGGAGATTTCAAAGATTCAACTTGGGATTTTCCACGGGGACCTTTCAGCCTTATGTAAAGTCGATATTCATTAAAAGTCATAGGAGGATATAATGCTGGATTTTGTTGGGTGACAAGTTGTTTGGCTGGTTCGATTACGGAATCACCCTTTGGATTGTAGAAGAAAGCCAATGAAACACGTTCCAAATTAGGGTTCACTATCACTCTGTGTTCCACGCTTTTGTATATTGCATTGCTAACAACCTAACAAAATCAACACAACCTTTGTGTTAAATCATCAGCTGACCAACTTTCTTCAATAATAAGTACAATACACAAATCAAAACAATCATACCAAAGCATGAGGTTCGAGCGATGAACAAAATGAAAAGAGTATTCAATATCCTTAACTTAGGGGTGTTCATCTGTCCAGACCAGACCGAACCGTTTAGCATGGACCGAAGACCAAAGTTATATATAAAATTGGACCACGGACTGGACGATATTTATGTCAGTCCGGTCTGGATTTGACCTTTAAAAAACGTGGACCGGACCGTAATGGACCAAAGAATCTAAATTAAATTACTACCCTAAACGTTTTTTTTATAATAACTTAAAAAATAACAATAACTCTACAAGTTAGTTTTTTTATGTTGTTTTCCTTTTTTTTTTTTTTGTAGATTAGGATTTTTATTCTATTTTCAACTTATGCGGTCGATTTTGTACAAAGTACTTGTATAATATATTGCTTTATACGGAGTAGTTTATAATACAGTTCATTCGATCATTTATCTGGTCTGCAGTCCATTTGGTTCGGTCCAGGACCGCACCAAAAGTCAAATGGACCATGGACCGGACCGGACTATATAATATTCGGTCCGGCCGGGTCCAGACCAAAGTGCAACGGTCCGGATCACAAAATGAAGAACCCTACTTAGAAATACTCCGTTGAGGTCGGTCAATAGTGAATACCCAAATATAGGATACATAGTGAATTGTTTTTGTAGATTAAGAGGATTTGGGACGAAATATAGAGTGTGGTCACAATCAACTCAAAGGAGATAAATATGAGAATGAATGACTGAATGTAATGAATGTTGGTTAGCCTCTCTAGCACAATCTCCAGACTCTCCACTAGCTAAAGGATTGGATGCATAGTGTAAAGTAGTAATGTGTATGGTAGCTCCATGTGAATCATGGGCCTCCAATATAAGTGAGGGGCGGCCCATGATGTGAGACAGCTTTGGTGCATGTACATGGAACTAACTCCTCCCTTCGAGTTTCTATCATTGACACGTACTCCCTCCGATTTTTAATTTTCGCCTCATTTTCTTTTGCATATAAATTAAGAAAACTGATAAAGTATGAATAAATAAAGAATTGATGATAAATTTTGGTAACTAGGCACAATGACTCATCAAACAAGGTATAAGTATGTAAATACAATGACAAATTGTGTAAATAAAGAAAATCATAAGGACAATGTGGTACTCCCTCCGTCCCAATGAATTGTTTGCCTATTCCATATTGGGACGTCTCAGTGAATTGTTTGCCTTTCTATTTTAGGAATGTTTTTTATATGCAATTTGACCATTCTCATGAGTTTTGCTCCACATGTCACTTTCTTATTGGATCTCTTACCCTTCGTGCTAAAACGAAAGGCAAACAATTCAATGGAACGGAGGGAGTAATATATATAGAACAAAAAAGCAAAGTTAAGAAATGAGACAAAAAATAAATTAAAAACTGGAGGGAGTATTCTTTTTTGGGCTGAGCTCCACCTTATATCCACAATTTGTGGTTCACATCTACCCCCACTCATTATTTATCTTCCCTTATTTTTTACGCAAAAAGTAAATTGGTCAATCATAGAAATTCAGAGGAGTATATACAGACGAGGTCGATGAGCCAAGAAGAGAATCGAAAGCGAGTTTGAGCACCGCAAGGGGAATGGGGAATGGGGAATGGCCTACCAAACCGTGTAAGCCGAAGAAGATAAAAAACTGAAGCTAAAATCCAAAGCTGCAACTTTTTTTTACTTCACTCACTCACTCACGTTTTCTTTTCCATTGCACTCTGCACATAATTATTTTATGTGCACACATCTTTCACGTGTAATAGACATTAGACAGATGGAGCTTCGGTGCACAAGATACTATGGCCAGAGTATGTAGCGTTGGATTATTGTCATCCAAATACTAGTCAGAATAGTTGATCCTATAATTAAGTTAGTGGTTAATTAAGTTTCTAATAAGTTGACCAGTAGAAAATCTATAGTTTAGTACGGAATAATATGTAGTTAGTGGGTGGTATCTTAACTTTTTATGATATTAATTGAACAAGTTTATCAATTACTTCTCTCATTTCTCTCATAATAATATTCCGCTTACAAATTCTACATCTAGTTGTGGGTCAACTGGCCACGTTATACACTCGTTTGATCTTCACCTACTATTTGGGGATGTCTTTAATCTCTCTACGTATTGGAGTTCCATAATTACACAAGACAATGTATTTTTATTCGATTGGAAAATTGAAAAATTAAAATTTGTTACTCTAGTTCTTTGAAATTGCAACTTATTTTTTTATTTAGTTTTATTAGAATTGTGACATTTTTACAAAGGATATATAGATTTTATTTTATTAGCGGAGATATTTTACTTTACTTACAGTATTTTTTATGTAAAAAGCAAATGTTACAATAAACAATCGAAGGTAGTATTTGAAGATATCCTTTTTAGATAAAAACTCTCCAATTGAAGTCTCCCATCCACCTATTTTTGACTTGAATAATCTCATCAATGCTAGACATCAATCATGATTTTATTTGCATATATGAATTTTTAACTAATAATTTTCAATTATTACGGTTTTATAGAAGAATTATTGGTTAAAATTAACTAAGGGCACATTCTATATTTTAACCAATAATTCTTCTATAATCCTCCCTCCATACACTATTTTTTTACCCAATTTCATTAAAATATTCCTCACAAATATTGAGGTAATTGGACAAAAAATAGTGTTCAAAAGAAGTATCAGTTGGTAATATTTTAGTGATGAAATCATTGTAAATCTTACTTTAAATTAGTACTCCATATTAACATGTTTTGGATAGATACACATTTGAAAAACTATTATTCCGTAGGAGAGTGTTTAAATAAGAATCATGACGATTGGCACCATACGAAGAAGGTGAGCGTCAAATAATAAAAATCTTTGAATTTATTTTTTTGGGATAAGAATACGAAACAATATCTTTCTACTTACACTTACGTGGATCTTCTGAGTTAGGAGTAGGTGTTATTTGTTACCCCTAAAGTAGTACTCCTCCGTTTCAATGAAGTGTTTGTCTTTGGTTTTGGCACCAAGGGTAAGAGATCCAATGAGGAAGTGACATGTGGAGCAAAACTCATGAAAATGATCAAATTACATACAAAAAACATTCTTAAAATAGAAAGACAAACAATTCATTGAGACGCCCCAATATGGAATATACCAACAATTCATTGGAACGGAGGAAGTAATAAACTAAGCTACAAGCTCATCCAACACATGCTCAATTTAGATTATAAATTAATTTAAGGGACTATATATATATATATAGTCAACTAAGTACAACTTTGAAAGGCTGATGATAATCAATACTTAAAACTTATACGACTAATTAATTAAGTAATAATTTATGTTATTATTCATCACGATGATGGTCTCGAACCAACAACATTATATGATTAAGATTTAGTTGGTTGATTGGTTTATATAGTGTTAAAATGTACGTACTCCAATGAGAGACAGCCATGATCTTATTCTTACACCATAAGTTGAGCTAACCCAACACACATACAAGAGACAATTACTGGGTATTAAACTATAATCACGTTTACAAATGTCATCAATTTTGTAGATTCACCCTAATAATACATACTAGTGTATGTCTAGATCAGATAAATACGCGTTAACATTGTTTAAATTTCTTAATTAGGTAAGCAAATTTCATCCAAAGCATAAGTCGGTCTAAACTTAGTATGAGACACGTTATAAAACACAGTACGTAATATACTACGTATACTAATTGAATTGATGGGGTTATTCGAAGTTAGATTACAATGGGTAGATTATATTATCAACCAGTTGTACACTTGTGCATAGTTCTATATATAATTTCTTTTTCTGATTTTGAATGTATATCAAAAAAAATTTTAGTTTTGTTATAATTTTTTTAAGTTTTAATGTAATTTTTTTTACCTAAATCACGTAAATGTTTTGCTTAAAAAGTTACCACTCAGCTTGAAAACTTGTATAAGTTCAGAAAGTATACATACAAGTTCAACTAACTAAACTAACCGACATTTAGGAGAATTGGTGCATTTATTATAATTTATGATAAATTAATGCTAATTGAAAATGAATAGTGAATGGGGCCAATAATTAATTAAGGAGTAAGTTAAAAATTATTGTCTTTTAAAATACTCATTTTAAAAATTACTCTCTTTTGAAATTTTTGTTAATAATAACTCTCAAAATCTATCAAAAGTTCAAAAATTATTCAAAATTGTAATTTTGGATGAAAATGTCTCCAACTTTTTTATTCGCTATTACTTGTCATCACCCAGTAACTAAGGACATTTTTGTCCTAAAAATAAAATTGGGAGCAATTTTTGAACTTTTGAAAGATTTTGAAAGTTATTTTTAACAAAAAATTCGAAAGAGAGTAAATTTTAAAAGGGAGTAAATTTTTAATTTACTCTTAATTAAGAAATATACGTATGTAACTATATATGTACCTGGATTTGATCTCCCATGTTGATGATAAAAGCGTGTTGAACAGGTTTAACAGTGATCCAATTGTTACCCTTACGAACCTGAAGACCCGGAACATGATGGTCGGGTAGCAAAATGGTCATACCACCCGGATCCGAATGAGAGGATAGTCCAAGGGTCAAATGAGGCTGTGGACATTTTGGATAAAAGTTTGCTCTTAAGCAAGCTCCAACCTCCTCCCCTCCAAATGCATTTCCAAGATAATCCTCCTCTAATCCCAGATTTCCCGATAATACCTTCATTAATCTTCCACTTAGTTTCACCACCTCCTGTAAATACTCCTCCACCACCACCCTGTCATTTACGATGACAAATACGAGTACTCAATAATATGGCAAAATCAATCGAAGATGTACTGTCTTAACTTAGTGGGTAAGATTAGATACATATACCGTAGACAATAGGTCTCAAATTTGAATCACTCTCTCTTATATTGTAATACAATTAAGTGTGTGTTTTGTTAAAAAAAAAAAAGGGGGATTTCAAAAAAAGAAAAAAAAACAATATGGTAAAACCTAAGTACCCTAACAACTACTCTCTATGTCGGTATCCAAAAGTTACGTTTCTCCTTTGGACAATATTCACAACTCCAGATAATCAGTAATATTTCTGACAATCTATAAGAGAAAATATAATCATATAAGATTTTGTTTGATTCGTCTCTAGGAGTAGATTAATAATATTGATTTTTTATAATTTTTGTTAATATAAAATGAACGATATTGACGGTGAATCAAGAGTTTCATTTAGTTGTGCAAGACTCCATAGTTATTTATTTGGCTGCTACTTTATTTTGTAAGACTTTTTTTTTTGGGTAAATACAAAATACGTGAACAAATTATTTATTTTATAATAATTACTACGGAGTAACATTTATTCGTTATCTATTAAATTAAGTTCAAATATAAAGTTATCAACTAGTATCGAGTACTCCGTATATCTTAAAGAGTGAAAAATATTACCCCTTTGATTTTAAATAATTGTCCAATTTCAATATAATACTCCCTCACATGTATTGGATAACTGAGGTCATCATTTAAGATATTATTATTATTATTATTATTATTATTATTATTTGATTGTTTCATTGGAGTTTTTTTGACATTTTAAAAATGATTCACGTTAATTGACTTCATTGAAATCTTTGGGATTAAGATTCTAATATTGTTATAACACATATCTTCGGGAGTAATTCAAAGGGCTGTAGATTATCTATAGCTATCTTAATCTTTACATCATCTTTTTTTTCTTTCTTTTTTCCTTACGGTCACGTTGCATTTATTAGGCCAGGGACCCAAAAAACCTTACGTCCACCTTATCGTATACGTAGTACTACTACATACTAATAGTAGGGCGAATGTAAATAATACTGGTAGTAGTAGCGTCCGTACGTACCTATGGTGAGAGGGTTGATCAGGCCATTTCTTATAATCCTTCAAAACAGGAGGAAGATAATGAAGGAAGTAATAATCACTCCAATCAAGGGTCGCACCCTTCACAACACCCAACCTACTCCCATACCCTTCATAGGTGCATGGAGAATTCGCATACTTCTGTTTCTTCTCCATTGGTGAATGGAAGAACTCCCGCCAAACCTGTCGAGCCTGATCCATGAGACCAGACTCGATCCCATGGTTAACGGCCTGGAAAAATCCCCACTCCTGACAGGCCTGGGCAACTTGGTTCCTAGTGGCCTGGACCACGTCCGGGTCACTAGAGAACAGGCCTGCCAGGTCTACCAGAGGAATATCCATATCCATATCCATATCCATGTCGGTTGTCGCGGTAGGGTCATCCACCACAGGGCGGTCGGACATGGGTTTGACGTAGCGGTCTGGGATGTGGTCTAGCCCACTATTTGCTATGGATTGGACTCGGACTATGGGCTCAGGCCACTCTTGTGCACAACTCATTTTCTAATCTTTTGTACGTTTTGATAATTTCTTCTTGTTATGAGCTTGTAGTAGTGGAAGCTAAGTAATGGTATGGTAGGAAATTTTAGGTAGCTCGGAATTTATAGGAGTGTTATGTATGTGGGCCAAACAATTGGGGATTTGGGTATTGGGGGATGACAAATCTTTGTTTGTGACAGAACTATCTGTCATAAACATGTAATGAGTCAGATAATATTCATTTGGATAGATAAAGACAAAGTCATGTGCTACCCACTACCCTTGTCTTCTCTAACCAAATAATATTATTTGACCCGTCATCAATTTATGACAGATATATTTATTACAAGGGAGACTTAGTATGGGATAGGGTCAAATGGATGAAAAGATATTGGGAGATGAAGAAAAGGGTGGGTGGAATTAAGAGATAAAAATTACTAAAAAAAGTGAGAAACGTGGGATAATTTGAATATAAAACGTGGGATAAATAGGGTGAAAACGATAGGTGGAGTGTAGGGTGTACTGTATAGGGTGTTCTTTCTATACTGTATTTGCTTCACCATTGCATGACAGCTCCGCATGCATAGCGTATTCAGACCGTTTTGTTAATTCGACACATTTGATTCGACAATCTGGTAAACGTAATGTATTCTCTCTATTTACGCAACACCAAATAATTGTTTATTTTTCATAACCAAATTTGTTCGGATACCATCTTTGTACTTAAACGTTATTCAATCATACTTAAAAATTACTCGTATTACTTTACATATTCTCCTCTTCCCATCTAAGTTTCTAGAAAGAACTTGAGAGAAAAAAAAATCACACAAGTTTGTAAGCTCAATAACTTAAAAACCCAAAGCAGAATAATCAGAAATCGTGAGTTTGATGGTTGATACACAAGATTCTCCAACAATTGTTCATACAATATAATCGTAAATGAATCCAGCAAAATCTTTGCAATTGGAATTTCAAATTCAATTGCACCAATTAGAATTCTTCGAAAAAAATCCTAATTTGTGATGATACAAGCACATTGATTAACTCTAATTTTCAATTAATTAACATTAATTAACCATAATATTCAATTAAAATTACTATACAATAAAATATCAGTTACCAAATTACTTCGTAGGATTTATAGTGAATTAGTGATTTACCCTCTACTTTTTTTTTTTAAATAAATAATCTATAATTCTTCTCTAACTACTTTATTAATCATGTATAAAGCAAATGTAACGTTTAAAGTGGGACGGGGGAGTACAACATCCCTATATACTAAAAGAATAACGACTTTCTAAAATTTTCCCTCCAAAATGCATTATTTCTAAAGATGGAAGTTAAACAAAGATTACTTTAAAATAAATTGGTAACCCATTACATTTCATGGATGATAATAAAATCATCAAAATGGTAAATTTATAGTATAGAGATTCTTAGTTTCACACTAGAAAAATATATTTGGTTCTTTTTTCTAAATAACGTTTTTTGTTTTTCGAGTTGAATCTCTAAACATTAATTTTTTCTATTTCACAAAACAAAAAAGTACTATTAAACCATTTAAGAAAAAAATGTATCATATGAATGTTGATTTTTAGAATATTTTCATCTAAACACACATTTATTAATTTTATTCCCGCCATTACCTTGATTGTTTTATAAATTTGAAATTATTTTCTCAAAATTGAGTCATTACCTTGATTGTTTATCAATTTGAAATTATTTTCTCAAAACTGAGGAATGTAAACATTATAATATAGAGGCGATTCGAACCTATGACCCATTGTCACAAGGTACCGAGTTCTTCTACTATACATATAGATCGATCCAGTCATGATTCAGGCGAGTTTTCAGGAAATAGATAAGCACAATAATTTGATGTTTTGACCCTAATGAACAATGACCCGAAATTAAGGGTTTGGTTAAGATACAGTGACCCATTACACAACTGGATCGAATACAGCACGAAATTTAATTGGGTTAGTTTTTTTTTTGAAAAAACCCAAAAAATCGCGATTATATCATTGCATCGAAATCAGCATATAAAACAGCTTGCACGTTTAGTGGTCCAAGGCTCTCCCAAACACGCCTTCCGATAGATAAAGACATTGCCCGCGCGAACTCATGAGCAACACGATTACAATGACGCGGAACAAAAGACCAACGAACACAATCAAAATTACAACTAAACTCCAAAATTTCATCCAAAATAAGAAAAATGTCGCTTCGTCCTGTGTTAGCATTCCGGAGATGATCAATGACAATTTTACGGTCACTTTCAATGATAACGTTATTGTATCTTCGGCGTCGTGCTTCCTTCATGCCCTCAAGAATGACCTCCGCCTCCGCAAGACTGGCCTCCGTGTCACCGAGTCGTCTAGCACTCACCCCCCACAGCATCCGTCCATCATCCCCTCGTCCCACGCACTCCACACTCACTCCACCCCCTAGAACGCCTGCATCACAATTGATCTTGATGATAAATCTTGCCATCAAGGCTTGCCACCTCTGCTCTCTCCCTCCACCACTATCACCTCCCGCTCGTTGTAAGCCTCCCCCCACGCCTATCCCCTCCGTCACACTCTCAATCTCAGTCATAATATCATGAATCCTAGTTAAAACATCCCCGCAGCTCAGCCGCTTCCCTTCAAACACCCACTTATTGCGTGCCTCCGATCCCACATACATAGCCTAACATCCCACCATAATCTTCCCTTACTCCTCTTCCTCCAACTCCCTCCACACATCCTCCACTCACTCCCTCACCCGCTCATGCCCATTTTCCTTCTTCGCGTCCACCCTCAACCCATCACATATCCCAAACCCCCACCCACACCCTTTAACAAGATGGAGACAAGTCTCCACCTCACAGCAACAAATCGGGTAAGTACCATCAAAGCTAGTGATACGGTGAGCAATATTACCTTTCGTAGGAAGCGCATTAGAGCACAATTGCCATAAAAAGATCTTAATTCGAGGGAGCACCCGTGCTTGCCAAATCCGCGACCATAACCAGCGTTCACTAGTAAAATCGGAGGGCCCCTCAGTATTCTCCATACTAGATGTTAGAAGACGGTATGCCGACTTAATGGTGTAAACGTCATTCTTCTCCATGTCCGAACACCAGACATCCTCAACTTGTCTTGAGCACACCCGCATATTCAAGATAATTTCTTGCTCAAAAGGCAAAAAATTAGCCCGAATTCTACTAGCATCCCAAGACCCATCCCCCCGCTTCAGATCAGCCACCAGTCACTCATCCCTACCTGGCGGGCAATACGAGAGCACCCGCCTCAAACCCCTTCCCTGGAGCTAAGGATCATGCCAAACCCTCGTCCCTTGCCCATTCCCAATCCTCCTTCTCATTCCCTGTACCACCACGTCCCGTGCCTCCCAAATACCCTTCCAAGTATAACTTGGATTATACCCCAACTCAGCTTGAAGAAAAGACCCATTCCTATAATACTTGACCCGCAAAAGCCAAGAAAGGAGAGTCCCCTTCTTAGTGGTTAATCACCATGTCTCAGTGGGTTAGATTTAAATTACAGGATTCGTGATTCATTTACCCATGGGCCATGACCTAGTGCAAACCTTTATCCTGGTTTATTGTGAGATGTGGGCTTTGTGCCAATCTAATCTCTGCAAACTTTGGGCCCAATTCCTCTCCACTTGTTCAGTTGTTCCCCCGCCAATCTAATCTCTACTCTCTACGTATCTTTTGAACCATTTTTCAAAGCCCACATTCTATAGTGAGATGATATCATACTCGTAGTAAATATTGTTGGACCGTCTTATTAAAAACTTGATGATGTAAAATGATGGTATGAAAAAATAACGTTTCAAATCGTGTATTACTCTCACCTACTTTTTTTTTTCTTCCCTCTTTTCTGTTTGACACTAATTCAACAATCTTTTCTCTTTTCATTTTTTGATCGTACTTTAATCAATTTTTTATTCTTCCTTCAATTCTTTATTCTTTCTTTTACTCACAAACTCCACCATATTTCTACTTTATACCCCACATTTATTTACTTTAATCAATTATTTAATTAATACTTTCTTAATTTTTGTGCCCAAAAAAAGAGAGAAGAAATAAAAAACTAGGAGGGGTAGTAATTGTGGAGACTTGACTGAGAGTTGATAGTAATTATCTTCTTTTCAACGAAGCGCGGACTTAGCTTCTTTTTTTTTTTCTGAACCCAAAACTTTGAAAAATGTGTATTATACCCTACAAATCGAGTTACTCGTGATCTCATATCAAGTCACGTTTCAAATCAACTGACTTTTCATACCTTGTGACTAGGGTGTCTTCAGGATAGACTATGTCCGATTACTCGCTCAATCGACAAGTATAGGTCGTCTATACACGATAAAGTGATTGTTAGGTAGAGGTGGTTTAACACGTACAAGAACTCCCAAACTTTCTCTGTTGCACCTTATATTTTGTGTAGACGTTCCTACCAACCTGATGAAAAACTTCAAACGATTTTCAACTCTTTTTATTCCGAACCCTGAAGTTCTGAAAAACGTGCATTATACACTACAAATCGAGTTGCTTGGGAACTCATATCGAGTCACGTTTCAAATAACCTGATTTTTCATACCACGAGACTTCGTATACTAGTTACATGATATATACACGTGTTGTAATTAGTGAGATATACCATCCTATAATGGGACAGGAGATTCTCGGAGCTTAGCTCCTCACTCGCACAAAAAAAAATGGGACAGGAGATAATCTAAAATATACAGGAAATAAAGAGATATTGATTGTACAAACGATTTTTTAGTGTAGTCATAAGACACATATTAATAGTCTAATGAAAAAAAGATTCTCAAGCATGTTGTATGAATATGGTAAATATAAATTAACATTAAAATTTCTCATAATAATATGTTTAGAATGTTTTCTTTTTTTTTTTGAAGTGAAAATCAATATCATTAATAATAAGTCATCCGACATCTACAAATGATGTCAAATTGAACTGAATACAGATTTGTAAAAAAAAAAAAAAAATAAAGACAAAGATCACTATTAGAATAAAGCGCTTCTGCATAGCCTTCTATATATCGCTGTTTATTGACACAGTCTTTCGCAAAGAAATTTATAGATATGATGAAATAGTCTCCAAAATGATAATTTTCTCGTAAGATTATATCGTAATCTTATCCTTAAGCTAAATTATGTTTGTTGACTTCGGCTGCTCCTTTACTCACGTTAATTTAAGTTATGGATCCCACTTATTTTGCCAACTGAAACCTAGGTGTTGCTCTAAATTCTCATTTCCGGCAAACATCTTTGTATACAACAACAACGCATACCTCCCAACACAAGGGAATTTGCTCGCGTGACGGACATTCAAATAACTACTTATATTTTATCAAAATAAGATTTTGGAAAACATGAAAGAAGCATAAAAATATGTTTTTTTTTTTCATTTGGAAAAGTATTAAAAAAAGATGGTCTGATTAGAAAATGAGTGAATGATCGTGGGAGACTGTCCATAAATTGCATGAGTTTTATGCTAGTTTTAGAAATCGTTCCCACTTAAAATATAAAAAAAATTGTATTAATTGAATCGTTGTGAATTGTGTTACAATGAACTCATTATTTATAATATCGTAATGATACCAAATCTACTTAGGGCTCGTTTGGTTCACCATGGGAAGATTGAGTTACCGGGAACTTAAATTCACAGGAATTTGTATTTCATGGGAATTACAAAAATATTGTTTGGTTGCCTTGTGGGAAATAACTTCATGCGGGAAGTTCTACACACCAAGGGGGGCTTGGTGAGTAACTTCCCATGATTTAAGAGGATAACCAAACGACCCCTTAAACTATGAATGAAACTAATAATACAATTCTTAATTCTATTTTAGATAATATCTCATCTTATTCATACAATATTATCGCAATATTGTGCTTCCTAAACTTACTAAGATATCGTAATAATACAATATTCTCAATCTTGGGAAGATCTTTGTAGTACGGAAAGGAGGTAACACTTAGAAAACAAAACAAGGGAAGCAACAATATGATATCCGTGAGGCAAAACTAACAATCATCTAGTCATAACTTAACCATACAACTAATATTAAGTAGATAGGAGATTGAAAGAAGAACAAGAGGTGTGAATTTGGGGGATTTCATGCCAATTTGATTGGGTAAGACTAGAGTGAGACGAAGAAGCCAAAGTGAGAGACACACACACGCGGAGTACACCCCTTTGACCCTCTGACTTTTTGACCCCGCTTTGAAAAAGTATCATCGCACTTGCACTAAGAAAAACCAAAGAAAAGTAAAACGAAACAAGGAAGAACCAACCCATAATAACTATTCCTCCGGTTCCAAAATAATTGTCTCATTTACTTTTACACAATAATTAAGAAAATTGTGTAATGATGGGTATATAGACAATTATGACTACTTTATAGGGTGATGTGTGAGATGATGTGGGTTAATGAAATGACAAAATGATAAATACTTTGTCTTAGCAGAGACAAAGTTGTAAATAAAGATAAATTAAAAAGAAAAATTGAAAAATAAGACCATCTTTAAGAACCTACCCAAAAAAATGGGACGATCTTAGTGGGATTGAGGAAGTATAATAATAAGAAGAAAGAAAAGGCATAATAAAAAGTCACACTTTCCTTCCTTGTTCCTTTTTGGCCGGTGTTTCTTCCCCTTTATAAGAGCCGCCCATTCACTCTTCTCCCTACAATCCCAATTCCTCACTTCTTCAGTCAAACCATCTATCATTCATTCTATCTTCTCCTCCTCCTCCTCAATTATTTGCTGCTTCTTCTTCTTTAACTTGTTAGTTTGTTTATCGGATTGATTAATATGGGCGTGGAATTGAAAAGGGGGGACGACTCGCCTTCGCTACTTGAATTGGCGGCGTTAGACGACGCCGAGAGCTTTAGAACCGCCGTTGAGAAGAACGCCGCCGGAATCGATGCGGTGGCCAATTGGTACACCCGTCGTATCGGGTCCAAAACGATGTCGTATGAGGAGAGGACACCTCTCATGATTGCTGCTCAGTATGGCAGCCTTAGGGTATTGGATTATATCATTAAATCTGGGAAATCTGATGTTAATCGGGTTTCCGGGTCGGATCGAGTTACTGCTCTCCACTGTGCTGTTGCTGGCGGCTCTGATTCTTCTTCTTCTGTGGTTCTGCAACTTGTTTCTGCTTCTGCTAATGTCAACTTGCTTGATGCTACTGGTAAGACCTCATTGCTTAATTGGTTTGATTTTTTTTTTATAGTTTGAATAATCGAATTAAACGTTTCTTATGTCAATTAATTGATTGATTGATTTGATTGTTCAGGTAATCGAGCATGTGACTTAATTCCCAATTTACCAAAGCTGCCAACCAAGAGCAAACAGTTGGACACCCTACTGAAGGGTCAGGGTCAGGGTCAAGAATCCGATTCGGTATCCATCTCGGATTCGGATTCGGAATCGAGTTCCAAGAAGGAATACTCGGTGGCGGAATTACCAGACATAAACAATGGAGTGTACGGGAGCGACGAGTTCAGGATGTATTGCTTCAAGATCAAGCCATGTTCAAGAGCATACACGCACGATTGGACGGAGTGCCCGTTTGCTCACCCGGGTGAGAACGCCAGGAGGCGTGACCCGGCTAAGTACAACTACACCTGCGTCCCCTGCCCCGAGTTCAAGAAGGGGAGCTGCAAGAGGGGTGAGGACTGCGAGTTCGCTCATGGGGTCTTTGAGTCGTGGCTGCACCCGGCTCAGTACAAGACGCGACTCTGCAAGGATGAGACTGGTTGTGCTAGGAAGGTTTGCTTCTTTGCTCATAGGAAGGAGGAGCTTCGCCCTGTTTATGCGTCCACTGGGTCTGCTATCCCCGACAATAACATGAACAATGTGTCGTCTCCCCGTGGTGGTGGTGGTGGTGGTGGTGGGTATGGTGGCACGTCCACGCCTCCATTGTCACCTTCATTTGCTCCGTCTTCCCCCAAGAATGGAACATCCGGTGGTGGAGGACTGATGTGGCAGGGGAAGCCTTTGAATCTTGGAGGTACACCTCCTAATCTGCTACTCCCTGGAAGCAGGCTAAGGTCTAGCTTGAGCGCTAGGGATATGGAAATCGAAAGAGAGTTGCTTAAAATCGAGCACCAAATACAGCAACAGCAACACCACCAACAACAGGTCCAACACCAACATCACCAACAACAAATGATGTCTCCTAGATGGAACAACAGCAATGGGAGAATGGGGGATATGAGCCCATCCAACCTCGAATCAACCTACAATTCGATGAATTTGTCGAGAAAGACCCCCTTGTCAATGCCCATGTCTATGTCCATGTCGATGTCGATGTCTCCTTCCAGTGTTTTGGATTCACCCATCAACATACCAAGAAAAATGTCCCCTCCAAATGTTCTAGATTCCCCCAAGGCGGTGGCAATGCTCAATTCTAGAGCAGCCGCGTTTGCTGCACAAAGGAGCCAGAGCTTCATTGACCGGTCAGGGACAATGAACCCAAATCCATCAAGCCCAATGTCGAATTGGGGTTCGCCCAACGGAAAATTGGATTGGGGAATGCAAGGAGAAGAGTTGAACAAGCTTAGGAAATCTAATTCTTTTGGGTTTAGAGGCAACAACAATTCAGCAAGAGCAACCCCACCTGGTTTCGGCGGTGAGCCAGATGTGTCTTGGGTTAACTCTTTAGTCAAGGACGATGCCAATGCCGGGTTCTTAGATGCAAAGTCACCAAGTTATGGCCGTGGCAGCGGTGGTGGAGGTGGTGGTATCCAGGGCAAGCCTTGGGAGCAATTATACATAGAACAAGAGCTTGCGGTTTAATTAGAGACACACTAGGCATAAGCCTAATGCTAACGAGATTAAATTAAGTTGATTTTTTCATATGTTGTTTGTTTATATTTATTTATTTATACATAGTACTGTAGTACGTACGTACTTGGTCAATTTCAAAGAAGATAATAGATCACTTGAAATTATAATTATAATTATAATTATATACTCCATGGAGTAAACCTTAATTTTCTTTCTTTTTGCTTTCGTTTTGAATAAGGATAAGGAATTTCCATTGAAATTACGAGTGGTTGATATATTGTTCGTTAACTGTTTTGTTTTTGTGCAAAAGCTGAGCGACATTTTTTGTATCTTTAGAGTTGTGACTTAACGTCGGATCAATGCTTATTCTGTGACTTAACCCAATTGGGTCGGGACTCTGATGTAATTGGTCTTGCGTGGAAGTATGATATCTCGTACAAGACTCGTGTTACATGTGTCCACAGTCGATAATAGTATGATATTGTTGCTTTGTTAGATAAGTCTCCGTGAATTTATTCTATAATTTCTATCCGAAATATCCGAAATCAAATTCATATCTTGGAATCCATTCATCTGGATTATTCTTATCAATACTGTCGATGTTTATTTTTTGATTATTTTGGTGTTTACTCTTATGAAGCAATGAAATACCTATGGTTTGGTACAAAATAAATTGGCTGTTGTCCTTTATAGACAAACGAATAGGTTCAATAAAAAACATCCCTCTTTTAGCAATCGTGTAAACATTAAATCCTTCTGAATCATGAATATATTCAGACTCATTTCTCTTCTTTCAATCGAGGATATTGCAATTTCTCTCGGATTTGTCAATCTAAGCAGGAGACAGTAGACTTTTATATTATTTATCACTTTTTCATTCAAAAGATTGTCCCATTTCAATTGAAAAAACAAATACCTTTTAAGGTAGAAATGGATTTCTGCTTCTGGATTACTCTTGTCTTGTTTTTTTTTTCTACTATTTTTAATATCTGATCCTATATAATTTTCTTGAATATATTTTTGGTGCTTTGAGATAACAAATGATTCATAATTTTTTTGAACATCGGGTCCGGAATCTCTTTGACTCTGTATTATAGTTTGTGAATAACTATATCAACGATGTGGAACATGCAAACAATACGTTTGCATCCAAAACTAATACGGAGTAATTCTGGTGAATAATAATACAAAGATACAACATAGTGACAACTATACAAAGCAATTTAGGTGTATACAAAGTACACGCATAATGTTTAAAATGGCTACCACAAGTACACGACTATATATATACTTGCGTAGTTTTTTAAAAGAAGAAGAATCATTAATTATATTCTTGGATCTGATTTATTCATAACAGAATGAAGTGTAAAGGTTTGTACTTTAACAATCCTTCATTATTACTCCCTACCTAGTTTAGTTTATTTCACAACCCACTCCCATTATATGCTTATGACTTCTAATTTGCTACATAATTGAAGGGATCATATAGTAGGAAGCTCTTATAAACAATGTTAAACATTATTAAATCCTATATTAATAATTTGTAGGGACCTAACAATTTTTTCTAAACTTAAACAGTAAGTCTTACTTAAGACGAAGTATCCGTCATAAATCTTAAAGCGAGACAAAATATTTGACATTTTCTAGACAATTTATCATGTGATTTGTTATATATTTGACCAATCTAAAGGTTTAAGATAGATATTTTCGTCACAAACGAGAATTTGTGCAAAGGAAATAATTAAAACCATTAATGTTGTTGAATTTGGTTGACGACCCCAACCCTTTTATTTAAGTGTTTGTTGTGCTACCACTACCAGAACCAACATGAATATGAATAATGTAGAAGTATTATTCTTACACCTATGCTCATCATTATTGTTCATTATTACAAAATGGAAATCTTGCTGAGCTAGCAGAGTAGCAGTCTTTTTGAGTGGAAAACCAAATATGAAAACATTTGAGTATATTTTTGATGATATGAGTATAATTTGACATATTATTGCATCGTTTTTCTCCCAATGAAATGGATATCATTGAAACGGAAATCATACTCCAATTAAGATGGCCTGGGTCTATCTTTACGTTAGGAAGAGACTGTCTTTTAAAAGATCGAATTGGTATTGTAATTCAGGATAAACTACGAGTTATATACTCATTATTATGTAATTAAAACGTATGTTAACTACTCCCTCCATTTCAATGAATTGTTTGTCTTTACTTTTGGCACTAAGGGAAAGATATCCAATTAGGAGGTGACATGTGGAGCCCAGGTCAAATTACATGTTAAAAACATTCCTAAAATAGAAAGAAAAACAATTCATTGAGACGCCCAAATATAGAATAGGCAAACAATTCATTGGAACGGAGAGAGTAGTAAGTATTACTCTGGAGTATTATTTAGTGTTTGTTTGGTAAATAATTATCTATTCTTTTCTCACTTCAAAAAAAAAAATTATCTATTCTTTTCTTTATCACAAATCCAATATCTTTTCATTTTATTTTATTCTTTCTCCACGATAAATTCAGTATCTTTCCATCTCGTGACGATGATAATTAAGATGAGTAGAAAGTAAGGACGATCTTGTTTCTCTTGAGATGAGTAGAAAGTTAGTGTAGGCAGTAGCAGCAGAGAAGTTTCCGTCCACCCAAATAATAGAGCAAAGCCAGTTGACGCAATAACCATAATCCTATTGGATAACCACTTGATAATCTAATCCCATGCTTTATATCCTGACATTTATATTACTGTATCAATCATTTATTTATTCGAACACGTGACAGATCAAATAATATTCACTTGGGTAGATAAAAACAAATTCATGTGCTACTTTCAAGGCTTATCTTTTCTAACAAGTGATATTATTCAATTAATCATCAATTTATGACAGATATATTCATCAAAAGGGAGACTTACTCTTTTATTTATAGATCATATATATATACACAAGCATGCTGGTGTCCGCAAGGAAAGTGATGGCTCAAGTCTGTCTCTGTCTAAATGGCGTGTGGGGGCCATTACACTATCTTAACTTAATACTACAATTTCACATGTGATTATTAAAGCGCCTAACACCTGTAGGGATATAATGTTCTTCTATACAAATATCAACAGAATATCGTAAAATTGCATCGTGTTGCAGTTTGATCATCATTAGGTATTGGTCAGTCGTTTGAGTAGACACCATGTATAAATCGGGGTGTCTACAATTTGAAACAAGAAATTGACGAATTCTTTTCCTGCTGCAAATAAAACCTCTATTCTACTAACAGTTTCAAGTTCAATTTTTTCTCTGCCATCTGTTTAATCAGATTAATACAGATGAAATAATTTGATTATGAGAATTAAGGGTGATTATGTATAGGGGATTGAGTTATTTATTTACATGAGAAATATCTATCTATTGACTGACTGTATACATACTGAGTACTGACATAATTGAGAATATTTATTGACATAATTTATACTCAGGAATTTTAAACAACATGCTAACATTGAGCATTATTTACTATTGACTGTTAACCACCATTTCACTTTCAGTTCAATATCTGACCAGTAAATTGTAATGTGGTTAGAATTGAGATTTCCTTTGGATCGATATGATTTGCATTAGACTGATTGAATCGGATCCTAAATTTCACAAGACTATACATACAAAAGTCTGCTGATTGATATCGCGTTTCCAAAGCTTACACCCAAACTATATTAGGACAAGTGGACAACCCAGCCAATCTGTAACCGTTTTATTAAACTGGTGTCAATAGGGTACAAACCTCGACAACGACTGTAACAGCAGCATAGCACAGATATTAACATCAACACCAGAAGGTGGACAAAAATGCATCAAGTGAATGAAGCTAAATGTGGAACACTGCTAACTGAAACCACATCTCTTAGTTGCATTCCATCATCAATTACTTCGGTTACTTTGCCTTCTTTCTGAGGAAGACGGTAGTAGTAAGCACCGTGTTAATGACCTCAAATACGCTTTCAGCATCGCTAATCCCTTAACAAACAGATGAAAATAAATCATATATAAGTCGATTCTTAAACCAGCACCTGGTAAAGGGGTGAAATGTCTGCAACCTCGCCTCAGTAAGACCAACTTATTGTGTCTTTCTCAGTCAATCCCGAAACATTCTTGACATTGAGCTTATTAATCAGGGTTATACCAGAAATGGTCAATATCAGTTTCCCCGGCTGCATTGCTATCTGTCGCAATATAGACAGCATTCTTAGGCTCAACATACATTATCTGCATAATTATATGGCGACCACAGCTAGGACATATTGCATTACAGTCATCACTCACAACGATACATAGTCCTACGGTTGGCTGGACCCTCACTGAGTTGCAACAAAGGGTCATTGACAGCAGATTTTCTCTCAGGCAACATTGGCCTGGAAGGCTAGAAGTAGTCAGAGTTGAGGGAATTGACACTCTTATAAAGCGACAGTCCCGACTGAATTCTTTCCCTGCTTCTGCCAACAGAACTTTCTTAGCATCATTGCATGACTGTCTACTAACAGTTTCAATTTCAGCTTTGTTTCTGCCATTTGAAAGTGGGCTCACCGGCACCAAAAAGCCGAGCGAGCGTGATAAAATTGAGCTCATAAACAAGTTTGCATGTTCAAACCCAAGCGTGTATATAATATTAGTTGAGCTAGTTTGGTGGCCGGTGTGTTACAAGTTTCCCTGTTTTTATTGAATATAAGACTCTTATCCTTGATGGTCATATGACAAGTACATGTACTCTAAAAATATCAAGAGAGATCAATCAAAGATATAAAAAATAAGATCGAATCTCAATGATGGGAAGAAGATGCTTTCCGAGTAAATAGAAATATTTTATATGTACACATTACAAAAATCAGACCTTGTGATGCATACTGATCAACAATGGCTAAACATTATTCTTTCAGCTTTCCGAGATTAGGACTCGCGTCGTTTACCCTATTATGACAGAGTCCAACAAATTTTAGGGAATCTATAACAACGTACATCTCGGAATCCACTTTGGCGGCTCTGATAGACGAATCAAACTTTTATGTGTATAGTAAACCTCAAAGATCTGGATGTTTCTGATAATAGACGATATCACCAGTGTCGCTGACATAGTGATCTTTCTCCATGCTTTGTTTGAGGACATCCAGTAAGTGAAGCGGAAGAGGTCCCGACTTCTTTGGCTCCTTGTAGTACTTCCCTAGTACAGGCTTCGCTGCTTCCGTCTGAAACAATGATTCAGTCATTATATATTTATATACTGTAAGATAGTAAACGAAACAAAATCAAGTTCGTTCAATAATGTACACTCACTGCTTCAATTAGGTGGTAGTGTGGAATTTGAGGGAATAGATGATGAATGACATGGGTGCCAATATCATGATGGATGTTGTTTATCCATCCGTAATCACGGTCCAGTGTCGTTAACCCACCTCGTAGGTAACTCCATTCCTGACCACGGTACCAAGGAAGTTTGTCCTCATGTCCATGATGATGCAAGTAAGTCACCATGTCCAACCACATGACGAAAAGCTGCAAGTATATACTGTATATCAGAATGCGTAAACTAATTTTATGTTAATGAGTTTATAAGTGGGAAGAAACCTACCACATAGGGAACGCCATACAATTTGAGCAACTGAAGAGGGCCAATTACAAAGGATAATCCGACAAGCAAAGCGAGCATAGCAGACCAACAGGCCGTGGATGTTATAATGTCTTTCTTTTCAGCAGGAACGAACAGATCACTTCCTGGATGAAAATGTGAGCCCGTCTTTCCAGGGCTACGAGCGAACTGTACGTGTCCACATATATTACAATACACAGATTAAGAAGATCATATCATATGAGTAGGTAGCTAGTTTAAGGTAGGGTAGTTAAGAAGTTTACCAGATAAATAGGGTATGCAAGCATGGGAAAGGGCAAGGTGAACCTCAACTTCTTTGTAATGTTATCCAAACTATTGAATACTCTTTCAGACAACTATTCCATCATTGCAAGAAAAAAGGGCATTGGTTAGTTAAACAGTACTACAATTAAGGGAATAATTGTCATGATCAGAGGGAATGAAGAAGGCAACATACAGGGTGCCACGATTCGTCATTCTCAACATGTCCATGATTTTGATGGTGGGTTCTGTGGCTAATCCTCCTACATCAATAATGCAAACTTTCATTAGGGATTGGGCCGTCAAGGATAAAACCCACAGGGGAATCTAGCTAGTACCAAAAAAAATGATTAAAATTATCGATTTTTGCTACCCAAACTTCATAAAGATTCGACCTTTCCATATATATAATGAGCTCGCTACCCAAAAATTTAATTCTAGATTCGACAAATAATGATGAGATACACTGACACATTATACTACATACCATCCATGGTAAGGAACAAGGATTGAAGAGTGGAGAATGTGGCCAACCACGCTATTCAGGTTCAGATCGCTCGAAAAGCTTCCGTGCCCACTGCATATAACGCCAATTCAATTCATTAACATCATACATACATACATACATACATACATACATACATGATACATACTAGCAAATAATTGAAGATGTCTTAATCTAGTTAGAACAATAATCTCAATCTCCAATCCCTCTCTCCTATACGGTAAAACGACTAAGTGCGCTCTTTGTTGAACTAAAAAAACACACGGAGTACATGCTAGCAAATAGCATTAATATCCTGCTACTACAAAAAACAGAGATTTTATATATAATTGATCTATTTACTTTTAGAATGAAAAATAAGGAAGAAAAAAATGAGGGTAGATGTGAACCCACATTTACGGCTTAAAATAGAAAGCGAGTAAAAGATCAACTCAGCCAAAAAATACGTGTCTAACTCGGAGGGGTAAGTGAAAAGATTGCATACCAGTCATGGCCAAGAACAAAGAGAGCCCAAAACATGGTACCCTGAGCAAACCAGTAAAGAGGCCAAACAAACCAACTATCAACATAAGCAGCAGCAGCAGCCAATCCAAATACAACAGCAACATCCCTTGCTACATAACTCATTGACTTCCATGGATTCTTCACCCAACAATGTTTGGGTATCGCGTTTTTAATGTCGGCCAATTTAAACGGTGGCACTGCTGCCGGATCAAATTCCCCACCATCATCACCACCATTACTCACCACCACCTTCTCCTCCTCCTCCTGTACTGCAGCGCTCGACGCCGCCGCTTCTACCTTCTTCACTTCCCATTCCCTGCCTCTGCCACCACTGTAATTAGAGACGAAGAATGAAGGGTGTTTTTTGAGTGAGGATGAAAAAACAGGGGAGTTGTGGACTGCAGGAATTCTGGGTTTGGTGTGGAGTTTATGGAGGAGTGGTTTGACACCGCATTGTGAGAGTATGCAACTCGCCATTGTTGTTGTTATTTGAGAATCAATCAGTGAATACTCACAATTTAGGAAATAAGAGATTATGAATGAATGAATGAAGGAGTAGTTGTGAGTTGTGAATTTGATATCTGAGAATCAACAAGTGGAGTTATTTATAGGGGGAGATGAGATGGATGACGTGTGGATTTTGTGAATGTAATGCTGAATGAATGAAATAAAGTTGATTTGGAGGACGGAATTTGATTTATTTATGAGTGCATGCATCTTTGGAAAATAGCCGCTTTGACTTACAATTGACTACGACTACGAGTAGGGAGTACGAGTACGCCCTTTTGCTTTCTTTTTTGAGTCTTAATAGTAACGGCCGGTAGTTGTTGTTTGCATTTGGACGGTTGTCGCCAAAACCACAAAATTACATGTTCGTTCATTTTGTTTAATATATGTGAGGAGTATTGTGGACATGACATAGGTCCACCCCGACGCGGCCACGCGCGGGTTTTGGGGAGGCGAATGAATCTCCATGAGATGGTCAAATGGAAATTTAAATCGAAGTCGGAGTCGCCACCGAATTTTATGGTTATTCGGAACCGTTCGAGCCCACTCTATGTCGTAGTGGGCCGTGTACAAAATACGGCCCATGTCCGATGTCAGAGTTTATTGGGCTCGTCCCTTTGCATATCGATACAGATGCCGACTAGAGCGGTTAATCGTATATTGAATGACTCTCGTTGCCAATGGTTTCGGACATCCGGAAACCACGGTTCTGAGTAAGGGGTGAGGGTACGTGTTGGGAAGTTCACTAAGAACACCCAACCCCGCCCGCACATTAGCGGCCTCTACTAGGATATCGAATGACGTTTTAATGCGCGCGTTAGTAATACGATGAATGATATGCAAACATTGTTTTCTAAGCATGTGAAAAATTGAATGGGTTGCTAAATGGTTTAATGCATGCAAAATTAATTGATGTCAAAGTCAAATTTAACATGTGAGATTTGTTTTAGTATAATAAAACAAATGAAATAAAATGATGAATTTGCTACAAAACAAACAAACGAGTTAGTATCGATTTGTAAATAATAATATAGCAAATAAAATATACGAGATCGAG
This sequence comes from Agrostemma githago, assembly GCA_958450325.1. NCBI lineage: Eukaryota > Viridiplantae > Streptophyta > Magnoliopsida > Caryophyllales > Caryophyllaceae > Agrostemma > Agrostemma githago. The sequence continues at coordinate 1,692,493 of OY288242.1, forward strand.
AAAATATATATATTAATCGAAATCTGAAAAATATTGTTGAAAAGAACGTTGTTTTGTATAAAAAAACGAAGTTCGAAAAAAAAAAAAAAAAGGAGAAAAAGCCGCGGCAAGCAGCCGGCCGCGCGGCTCGCCCGGGACGCCGGCGGGTCGCGTGGCTGACTGTTTCGGGTCCGGTTTTTGAAAAACTCGAAGTTCGTATTAAGTCGCGTATGAATATTGTGTGATTCGTACTCGAATTAATATTTTCGATATTCGTTATATTCGATAATTGACTACGAAGTTAATATCGAATATTTAGAATAGTTTTTAGAAAAGGTGCAAATTATAGAAATCGATCGAAAAATAAATAATAAACGAGCGAAAACGTAAAAAAAAGAGGAAGAAGATCCGGACGGTGTGCCGTCCGGTTTTTTGGGATTTTGTTCGAAAATTGTTATTTTTAATAAGTCGCGTACAAAACATGAATTAATTTGTATTCAACTTATATTTTCGATATTCGTCATATCCAATATTCGATTATGAAATCGATATTGGATATTTAGAATGAGTAAAAAAAAAAGGTTTTGTAAAAAAGTTTGTTTTGAACGAGAAAAGAAAAGAATTTTTAACGAAGAAAAGATGTAACGATTTTTAGTATCGTCGAAACCTTAATATAATTCCTTTCAATATAATATTCGATTATGGAAGAATCGATATCATATTTTTCAGAATATACGTTATGAAAAATAGTTTTTCGTTAATAACGATATTAGATAAAAAAAGTCGACTCTAGACCCATAACATAAAACGGACGAAGAGAAGAAGGGGAGAGAAGGGAAGAAATCGGGTTTGATTACACCCTCAACCTACATGCTCTTGTTGACTCGAATCGGGACTCGTCGGAATGTGGCTAGGCACGGGAGTGTCGAGGCAACGTCGGTTGGGTTAGGGTGGTACGGTTTTGACGGGTGAAGGGTGTCGGATATCGGGACCGGTTTCCTTCGGGTTTTGGATGTATTATCGGTTTCTCGATGTGTGTCGGGATGACAGAAAATTATTGCTGAAAATATCGTGTGTGTGTGTGAATTGTATTATTTTTCGGTAAAAATTGATGTTGATAATTGATGGATGCAAGGGGCTATTTATAGGAAATTCCCGACCTTGACTTAGGAGAGTTTGACTACCGCTTAGGATAGGAAACGAGGGAATTTGAGGGAAATAAGAATTCCGCTTTCTTGTGGAGGAAGAAAGAGGATCTCGGCTGGTTTGCCACTGTTTTTGGGCTGTTTCGGCCGAGTGTTTTACACTCGGTCGGATGCTCGAATCGGTTTTTGAATAGGACTCCTGTTTGAGCTAGAATTACCGCTTGAGTAAGAAGCTGAGAGGAACGAGGATTCCGTTTTCTTGTGAGGGAAGAAAAGAGGAAAAAACCGGCTGACTCCTACTACTTGGCCGAGTGTTTCAACTTGGTTTAGTGTTTGAGTCGGTTCTCGGATAGGATTCCTACTCGGGATCGAATTCTACCTTAAACGGAATTGTTTATTATTTTTTGTATGGCTGATTTTGTAGAGTTGGAGTCCGAATAGGACGTGTGGTATGTCACGGTCAGCCTACGAGTTTCGGGAAATATCTTTGACCGGGTTTTGACTCGGTCGCTAAAAGACGGTTTTACCCCTGGTGTCGGATTCGACCCAAATTAGTGTTATTTGACTCGAAACGACCCACTGGGCCTGAATTTGAGGTTGGTTTTGTGAAATTTGTACTCCGTAAAATGCCTAAGCCAAATGTCCATCATTACGAGCCCATTTCCGAGTATGTCAAGGCACGTTAGCGTCCGATCATCATCGGGTGTTTGTCGGAAACTACTATAGACACCTGGCGGTCAAAATGTGGGTGTCTACAGAGCCCCCACTCTGACTGAGGCTTGGACAGGGCGAAAGTCAGAGTAGCTACCAGGTCAATCAAGGATTAAAACCCGGTAGCTTCCGGTCGGGTCGTTTAAGGTCCATTAGACCTGCGTGGAGGGCCCGCCGGCCATGGGCTAGAAATGTACCTGAACTGATGATGATAACTCCGTGGGGAATTGAACTCGTCGCATGAGACTTAAAATGGGCCTGTATGTGGGCTCATCTTGTTTAAATGCCGCTGGGGAGTTATGTGAATAGCGCTGTCGTCATTTGTACCTGTATAAGTTACATAAAATTTTGCATGCAACACGTAGGCGAAACAAATATGACTCGCGCTGGGGAATAAAAATGATTTTTGCTGCATTTTGAAATCAAAGTCCTGAAAGCAACTCACGTGCTAGGAGATGGGTTTCCAAAATTGAAAGGGTTGAAAAGAAATTTGCAGTTTAAATAGACTTGAAATTTGACCTTGTCGAAAAGGATTTTTTTTTCAAATGGCTAAGTTTTTGCAAATGAGAATTTGAAAAGAGAGGCCTACCGGCTGACTCGACTCTGGACGTGACAGGACGAGTTGACAGACACGACTGGGACTCTCTAAGGGTTGGACCGTGACTTGGTAAGGAGGTGGGCCACCTAAGATGACAAGACTCTTAAGTTGCGTTATTCCGTAGCCTAGGCGAGTGACAACACGGTCGAATCCCCAGAATAGGAAGGCTGTGCTATGGGGGGATTGCAATAGTCTGTAATGAGACCGTTTTGGCATGACAGGACTTTTAGCAGTAACAATGCCGTAGTCTAGTGCTCTTCTGGATTTTTGATTTTTTGGGTACATTTCCAAAGTGGGTATTGCCTCGAGTCCTGACAGATTCTTGTCTTCGACTGAGCCGAGTACTAGGACACACTACAGAAAGGAGGCTAGATTTTGAATGTATTTGGATTATGTGAGTGGATGGAGAACTTCTGCCTAGGAGAAGCCCCCAGAATGACAAAGCTAACTGTCGAGAACATGACAGTGTCGTGACCGGAATGATGGTGCTTTTTGAATGTGTGTCAATGTGGGTGGTTGTGCCTCTGTTGAAAGGCTGCCTACGTATTCACGTGTGGTGAAATCAAACCAAGCCGTAGTTCAGTGGATTATGGTGCCTAGTTTATTAGGGCCTTGTGTGTAACTAGCCATAGCGATGGTGTAGGCTAGGTGCATTCCCAGTGATGTCTTGATCAAAGGGCTGGAATGGTTAGGATATTGATCCTGTGACTGTGAGCGTTCTCCGGTATAGCGCCCAGAGGTGGTGTGAACTATTTGGGCATGTTCCATGCCGACTGCAAGTTGCATTCCCGTGTTTGGGGTTGGTAACTGGTTTGAATGAGGAGAATTGGGATGGGATTTTAACGAGTTCTGCTCTCGGGGATTTTAACGAGTTTTGCTCTCGGGGATTTGATGAGTTCTGCTCTCGGGGATTTGATGAGTTCTGCTCTCGGGGATTTGATGAGTTTTGCTCTCGGGGATTTGATGAGTTTTGCTCTCGGGGGATTTGACGAGTTTTGCTCTCGGGGGGATTTGACGAGTTTTGCTCTCGGGGATTTGATGAGTTTTGCTCTCGAGGGATTTGACGAGTTTTGCTCTCGGGTTTGCGTATGGCGATTGTGAATTTTGTTATGTAAAGGGGAAGTCGAGTAAAATGGCTCGAACTTTGATCGGGATAAGTTTTGATAATGCGAGATCTGATTTCCATGTCTGGCCCTAATGGTTAGGGGTATCCTATGGAGCTTGAATTCTCAAAATTCCGGGCTGTCTCTGGCCTGGGTCTCGGGAAGGTCTTGAGGGTTGTAATGTGGGAAGGCTAAATGTGGTGTTAGCTGACCAGCTTGATTGTCTCTCCCTTATTGGATGGTATGAGTATTGATAATTTTGAATTGATCGTTTTTACTACGGTCATGGTTTGTTTGAATATTTTTTGGTTGACCTCTTAGCCCCGGTCTCGGGATTCTTCATTTGGATTGACCGCTTAACCTCGGTCATGGGTGCCTCTTCTTTTTTTGATAATGGCCTGCTTTTTTGTTTTGGCCTTTTGCTTTTTCTTGTATTGGACTTTTGATTTTTTTTTGTCCAGTTTTTTCCTTTTTTTGTTGGTCAGACTAACACCTAAGGTAGGGATTGGTTGATCTTATTGGATGGGTGTTTTATTGTGGGAAATGGGCTTGCCTCCCGTCTTTAACCCAAACTAGGAGATTACCTAGATTTGTCATAGGATTCGATACCGCTCCTGCTAAGGGTAATTATGTGGCTTTCTATACCAGACATGGAACAGGTAAAGGAAAACACGGGTCTCATTTCCTGCAGTCATTATAGATGTGCCTATAATAGTCACGTGCGTGTGCTCACAGTGTACGATGGTGTTCATCATGTTCTCGGAAACACATAAGGAAAGTATATATGAGAAATAGAAAAGCTGATTTTATTGAATTTTGAAAAAGAGGACAGAATACAATTGACTCTGACTCTGACTTTGAAGTTGAAATAAATAGTATATCCTAGACTCGGACTCAGACTTGGACTTAAATCAAATCCGGACTCTCGGATGCATGAGAGGTAGATTGGATGCTTTGGTCATCGGGCCCTGTATAGTCCATGAGGGGCTTTGCAAGTGACAAAGTTTCCAAAACGGGAGTTTTCCCGGCATCGAGGAAGTCTTGAATGAGGTGTTTCAGTTTCCAGCACCGTTCTGTATCGTGTCCCCTCCCTCTGTGGAATTTGCAGTAATGCTCGTCGTTCCATGCTTTGGAGCGTTTTTCCAAAGGTGGGTCGGCTGTTGGGCCTATAGGTAGTATTAGGCCCTTCGGAACCAATTTCTGGAAAGCAACGGTGTAGGACATATCCAGGTGGGTAAATGTCCTTCCCTTTGACTGGTTCTTGATTTTTGGAGAGGTGACTTGAGGGTTACCTCTCTCGGCCTCGCCATCTTGAGGGTATCGGACAGTTTCGTAAGAGTGTTCACCTTTCAAATGGCTCGGTTGGGTGATAGGCTGTCTTACCCGTTCTAGTTGTGTTAGACGGGATCGAGTTCTTACAAGGTCTTCTTCGATGGTGGTCACCCTGGCATTTAGGTTATCTAGGGCGATATTGATTTTTGAGAAGATATTGTTAATGGAGCAAGATAGCATAAGCATACTCCCCTGGATATCCCCTTTTTCGACGGCGCGAGATTTGTTATGGTTTGGTAGTGTCTCGTTCATAGGGTCCCTGATCGGAAGAAACGACAGGTGTTAGAACTCGCCTAAGCTCGGTTTTGCGCAAATGCAAGAGAGAGAGTCAAACTAGGTACGGCCCGGGGGCGGGAATGACTAAGATTCTATGACCGGGCTACTTAATTGTTAATCCAGACAAAGTAACGACTGTGACCTAGACTCGACCACGAGACTCGAGTTGTACAAGGATAAGTCCGAAAATGGGACGACCGTATTTGACCGTGCCGTGTGCTTGGACCAACCGTGGTAACCTAACCCTAGGTGACCCGAGTATTCGTAGCGTGGGTACGACTCGAAGAAGGCATCATAAGGACGCCGGTGTAGGATGAACGTAAGGTACTCTCTAGGGTAACCGTGGTTGACTGCTCTGGTGGAGGGCAGCCCCCTGAGTAAGGTTAGAGACTCAGATGGTGTGACATCTAAGTGACTTGAAAGTGGGATACGTGAGACAACTCGTGCAAGACATGACCCTTAGAGCAACCGTGATTGATCGCTCTGCTGAAGGGTAGCCCCCGAGTGGGGAAAAGCCTGAAAGGGGAAATGACTCGGAAAGGACACCTAGACGGGTGACTCGTGAAAGGTGGGCCTCCCTTAGGATCCAACGCTGTGGGTTGGGCCCTGCCCGGAGGAAGGTTCACGTGGGACATTCCGAGACTTTAGACTCGATTGTGTAAACTGGGCCAACCTTTGTAGGAGTATGTCCTACGTAGGTGGGCTTTGCCTTAGTCAAATAAGGCGGACTGGGATAGGGAGGAAACTCGTGATATGAGATCGACGGAGTTTCGACGCTAAAGACTTTAACGACTTATGACATGACCCGACACTGCTAAATACGGGAAGTCCTAAGAAGAGGAAGGTTTTGAAAAAGGGATTCTTTTGGAAAATCCGAGAAGTCTCGGTGGATGGCCCAATTTTTCGAAAAAAAACGGAAAAGTGCATCGGGCCATAATTTTGAAAGTTCGAGAAAAAAAAATCGAGTTTTGAAATGGGCAGAATACCGACTGGAAAATAGGCTACTTTGAGTCAAATCGTGAATCCTAATTTCGGTAGCATTCCGGGGTTTTGAAAAGTTGAATATTTGGAATTTTGAAACTTGAGTATCGAAAAAAGGAATTTCCGACAATTTGAAAATTGAAGATGAGATCCTGAAGATTTGAAAATCGAAAAAACGGCATCTCGAAGATTTGAAAATTAAAAAAATGGCATCTCGAAGATTTTGAAAATCGGAACTGGTATCTCGAAAATTTTAAAATCGAAATTGAATTTTGAAAATTCGAAAATCGAATGGTGGATCGGAAATTTGAATTTTGAAATGGGCAGCATGCCGGCTAGAAAATAAGCTTGTTTTGAGTCAAATCTTAAGTCTAAATTTCGGCAGCTTTCCGATCTTTTTTAAAATTTGAATATTTTTGAAAAGATGCATTTTTTGAATTTCGGAATTGAAGATGAATTTCCGAAAATTTGAAAATCGAAAACAGGATCCCGACTCTTAAAATCGGCAAAAATGTCATCGGGCTTGAATTTTTTTGAAAAGTCAGAAATTTTGAATTTTTGAAAGCCCGAAGAGAAATTCGGTTGATGGCCCGGTTTTGTTCGAAAGAGAAGAAAAAAAAAACGGAAATCGAACCGGGCGACGGTTTTGCAAGTTCGAAAATAGTTTCGAGTTTTAAATTGGGCATAATACCGGCTAGAAAAAGGGCTATTTTGAGTAAAATCGTAAATCCTAAATTCGGTATTTGACCCGAGTTTTGAAATTGGATATTTTGAAAAAAAAAAAGGATGCAAATTTTTGAAAAATGACGGTTTTGAAAAAGATGATGTGGATCAAGTAGCACGTAGTCATGGAAACAGTATAATGACGCCATGTATGCTCTTAATCTAAGTCTCGGTCAGTCTGTAAGGGTCTATACCAGTGTACACAGCCTATCAAGAATCGGGGCGGACTCCCTAACTCGAGTTGAGATTAGGACATGCCGTAAAACCCATATGAATCGGCTTATGGACACCTTTGACATAACCAGTTTGGACTATATCAACGGTATAGTGGGACGTCGGTCGCGAGTACCGGCCCGGGAAAGTGGGGTTATGCATGAACCGTAAAACTAAAACGCGCATTGTACTAGTCAAACGATTTCTATTCGAGTCTCACCCTGAGGACACCGAAGGTTATTAACTCATCGGAAAATCCCCAGCGGAGTCGCCAAATTGTGGACATGACATAGGTCCACCCCGACGCGGCCACGCGCGGGTTTTGGGGAGGCGAATGAATCTCCATGAGATGGTCAAATGGAAATTTAAATCGAAGTCGGAGTCGCCACCGAATTTTATGGTTATTCGGAACCGTTCGAGCCCACTCTATGTCGTAGTGGGCCGTGTACAAAATACGGCCCATGTCCGATGTCAGAGTTTATTGGGCTCGTCCCTTTGCATATCGATACAGATGCCGACTAGAGCGGTTAATCGTATATTGAATGACTCTCGTTGCCAATGGTTTCGGACATCCGGAAACCACGGTTCTGAGTAAAGGGTGAGGGTACGTGTTGGGAAGTTCACTAAGAACACCCAACCCCGCCCGCACATTAGCGGCCTCTACTAGGATATCGAATGACGTTTTAATGCGCGCGTTAGTAATACGATGAATGATATGCAAACATTGTTTTCTAAGCATGTGAAAAATTGAATGGGTTGCTAAATGGTTTAATGCATGCAAAATTAATTGATGTCAAAGTCAAATTTAACATGTGAGATTTGTTTTAGTATAATAAAACAAATGAAATAAAATGATGAATTTGCTACAAAACAAACAAACGAGTTAGTATCGATTTGTAAATAATAATATAGCAAATAAAATATACGAGATCGAGAAAATATATATATTAATCGAAATCTGAAAAATATTGTTGAAAAGAACGTTGTTTTGTATAAAAAAACGAAGTTCGAAAAAAAAAAAAAAAGGAGAAAAAGCCGCGGCAAGCAGCCGGCCGCGCGGCTCGCCCGGGACGCCGGCGGGTCGCGTGGCTGACTGTTTCGGGTCCGGTTTTTGAAAAACTCGAAGTTCGTATTAAGTCGCGTATGAATATTGTGTGATTCGTACTCGAATTAATATTTTCGATATTCGTTATATTCGATAATTGACTACGAAGTTAATATCGAATATTTAGAATAGTTTTTAGAAAAGGTGCAAATTATAGAAATCGATCGAAAAATAAATAATAAACGAGCGAAAACGTAAAAAAAAGAGGAAGAAGATCCGGACGGTGTGCCGTCCGGTTTTTTGGGATTTTGTTCGAAAATTGTTATTTTTAATAAGTCGCGTACAAAACATGAATTAATTTGTATTCAACTTATATTTTCGATATTCGTCATATCCAATATTCGATTATGAAATCGATATTGGATATTTAGAATGAGTAAAAAAAAAAGGTTTTGTAAAAAAGTTTGTTTTGAACGAGAAAAGAAAAGAATTTTTAACGAAGAAAAGATGTAACGATTTTTAGTATCGTCGAAACCTTAATATAATTCCTTTCAATATAATATTCGATTATGGAAGAATCGATATCATATTTTTCAGAATATACGTTATGAAAAATAGTTTTTCGTTAATAACGATATTAGATAAAAAAAGTCGACTCTAGACCCATAACATAAAACGGACGAAGAGAAGAAGGGGAGAGAAGGGAAGAAATCGGGTTTGATTACACCCTCAACCTACATGCTCTTGTTGACTCGAATCGGGACTCGTCGGAATGTGGCTAGGCACGGGAGTGTCGAGGCAACGTCGGTTGGGTTAGGGTGGTACGGTTTTGACGGGTGAAGGGTGTCGGATATCGGGACCGGTTTCCTTCGGGTTTTGGATGTATTATCGGTTTCTCGATGTGTGTCGGGATGACAGAAAATTATTGCTGAAAATATCGTGTGTGTGTGTGAATTGTATTATTTTTCGGTAAAAATTGATGTTGATAATTGATGGATGCAAGGGGCTATTTATAGGAAATTCCCGACCTTGACTTAGGAGAGTTTGACTACCGCTTAGGATAGGAAACGAGGGAATTTGAGGGAAATAAGAATTCCGCTTTCTTGTGGAGGAAGAAAGAGGATCTCGGCTGGTTTGCCACTGTTTTTGGGCTGTTTCGGCCGAGTGTTTTACACTCGGTCGGATGCTCGAATCGGTTTTTGAATAGGACTCCTGTTTGAGCTAGAATTACCGCTTGAGTAAGAAGCTGAGAGGAACGAGGATTCCGTTTTCTTGTGAGGGAAGAAAAGAGGAAAAAACCGGCTGACTCCTACTACTTGGCCGAGTGTTTCAACTTGGTTTAGTGTTTGAGTCGGTTCTCGGATAGGATTCCTACTCGGGATCGAATTCTACCTTAAACGGAATTGTTTATTATTTTTTGTATGGCTGATTTTGTAGAGTTGGAGTCCGAATAGGACGTGTGGTATGTCACGGTCAGCCTACGAGTTTCGGGAAATATCTTTGACCGGGTTTTGACTCGGTCGCTAAAAGACGGTTTTACCCCTGGTGTCGGATTCGACCCAAATTAGTGTTATTTGACTCGAAACGACCCACTGGGCCTGAATTTGAGGTTGGTTTTGTGAAATTTGTACTCCGTAAAATGCCTAAGCCAAATGTCCATCATTACGAGCCCATTTCCGAGTATGTCAAGGCACGTTAGCGTCCGATCATCATCGGGTGTTTGTCGGAAACTACTATAGACACCTGGCGGTCAAAATGTGGGTGTCTACAAGTATTATATTCAAAGTGAACGAACATATAGATACGAAAAGAGTATTATACCATCCATTGTATGTAACACTTCAAAATTGTTGACTTATTCTATATACAGTATTTACTAAGATTATACTCCCTTCGATTGTCTTATTTTCTTTTCTCTTTCCTTATTTGACTAAGTTTGATTTTCTTTCCTTTTTCCATTTAAGAAAAGTTTTCCACTACTCATTAATTAAGAGTGTAATATTTTTTCCTGCTTTTTCACTCTACCTTTTCTCATTTAATATGGGTCGTGCTTTTTCCTAACGAGCGTTTATTTAATCCTAATGATATTTTACCTATTTGTCGTAAGGTTGATTTTCTCTCTAAAAAAAATCTCAAATTTGACCTAGTCGAATCCCGCCGGCCGCCACCACCACTACCCTTGTTCCCTAAACCCTAATTTATTTCACCAAATTACAATTAAACAATAATTAGAAAAAAAATGTAACTAAACCCTAATTTAATCCTTCAATTTCAATTAAATTTTGATTAGACAAAGTAACTAATGTAACCAAACAATTGATTTAGGGAATATGACAATAGTTTATCATTAATTGAATTAGGGCTAATGATCGATCCCTAATTTACTTCAATTAAACAATAATTAGAAGAAAAAAAAGTAACAAAACTCTAATTTAATCCTTCAATTTCAATTAAATTTTGATTAGACAAAGTAATTACCGTAACCAAACAAGTAATTTAGAAAAAACGGTGAATACTTCATCATTAATTGAATTAGTACTCATAATCGATTTGTAATTATGGTTTGAATAGTTGAATGCAAATGAGAGAAAAGTTGTTCTTGGTCAGGAGAACTGTGAATTTTGAGGAGGGTAAATTTGAAAATATTAAAAAAAATACGTTTGAATTGAGTAAAGTTGCGTTACGAAAAAGTAATTTCGTAATATAATATCTCTCTTTCTTACTTTTTTCACCCCACTTTTTCTCATTTAATTAATACTCCCTCTGATTTTTATTTTATTTTTGCCCTGTAGTCCTGTGGACATGACATAGGTCCACCCCGACGCGGCCACGCGCGGGTTTTGGGAGGTGAATGAATCTCCATATGAGATGGGTCGAATTGAAATTTAAATCGAAGTGGAGTCGCCACCGAACTTTGTGGGAGTTCTGGTCCGTTCGAACTCACTCTATATCTTAGTGGGTCGTGTACAAAATACGGCCCATTCGGATGTCAGAGTTTAATGGGTTCGTCCCTTTGCATTTGAACCGATACCGACATTATCGGATACCGTGTATTGAATGACTCTCGTGTGCCAATGGATTCGGACATCCGGAAACCATGGTTCTGAGTAAGGGGTGAGGGTACGTGTTGGGAAGTTCACAAAGAACACCCAACCCCGCCCGCACATTAGCGGCCTCTACTAAGATATCGTTTGATTTTGAAATACGCGCGTTAGTAATACGATGAATGATATGCAAACATTGTTTTGACTAAACACGTGAATATTGAATAAGTTGTTATGTCGATTTAATGCATCTAAATTAACGTCAAAGTTGTATTTAGCATGCGAGGTTCGTTTTAGTACAATAAAACAAACAATAAAATCGCTAAAAACATGAGCAAACAAGTTAGTAACGGTTTGTAAATTGAATAATCGACATGAATATAATGCAATGCATGGTTTTGAAAAGTTTATGACACGTGATTGACTTGACATGTGTTGACCAAAATCACGAAAATATTTGATCGGGACTCGGAAGATGCTAACAGACTCACGGTTTTGATGAACAGGAGCCACTCGATCGAGTCACTCTGGGACTCGACCGAGTGGTCTCGGAAAAAGCATTCTGGTCGAATTATGGGGTGCCACTCGATCAAGTGGGCTAGGCACTCGATCAAGTTCCCCCTGTACGAGCTATGACTCGTTTTATTTTTGATTTTGAAATTGCTTTTTGTAAAATCGATAATTTTGCTAAATCGCGTATAAATATAGCATAATTTATACTCGACTTAAATTTTCGATATTCGTCATATTCGACACTTGATTATGGAATCAATATCGAATATTCAGAATGATTTTTAGAAAAGATGTTTTATAAATTATTTGAAAATCAAACTAAGACAAAATAAAATTCTCTCCGCGTCGAAATCGTCGTATTATGTCTTTTTAGGACCATGTGACGATTGTCTTAGCATCAACGAGATTAATTTTAATTCTTTTAGATACGATATTCGGTTATAGAATCGATATCATATTTTAAGAATGTTTGTTTTGTGAAAATTAGATAGTTGTTACGATAATATCGATATTAGAAACGAGGAAAGAAAAGAAAAAAATCAAAAATAAAAAGTAATAAAAAAACGTGAAAGACGGAAGAAAAGGAAGAGAGAAAAGGAGAAAGCGGGATTTGTAACACCCTCAACCTACATGTTTAATTATCTCGACAACGGACTCGTAGTAGCGGCCTAGGCAAGAGAGCGTTAAGATGTATATAGGTGAGTTATAGTGTGTATGGTTAGGGAGGGAGATTTGACGAGTTTTGCTCTCGGGTCTTTGACGAGTTTTGATCTCGGGTTTCCTACGGGATTTCTAGAGGAAAATCAGAACGGTACTTGTGTATAGTTTGCCTAAAATTGCCTGGAATTTCGGGTGGTGAATTGATATATGTTGCTAATTGTTTATGTGAATTGTTGATTTTTTGTAGTATTTGACTCCGAATCAAATTGTCGAAGCTTGCGCGGCTGATTTCTATGCCTCAGAAATGCCTTTGACCGGGGTTTGACCCGGTCGTTAAAAGACGGTTTTGCCCTTAGTGTCGGTTTTGACCCAAATTAGGCTTATTTGATTGGAAATGACCCACTGGGCCTGAATTTGAGGTTAGTTTTGTGAGATTTGTACTCCGTAAAAAGCTCGTGCCAACTACTATTGATTCCGAGTCCAAAATCGAGTGTATTAAGTCATGTTTACGTCAGATCATCATCGAGTGTTTTTTGGAAACTGCTATAGACACCTGGCGGTCAAAATGTGGGTGTCCACAATTCCTTATTTGACAAGTTTTTATTTTTTTGCCCCATTCTCTTTTGTCCTATGTATATTACCACATTGTCCTTATACTTTTCTTTATTTACACAATTACCATTGTATTTACACACTTATACCTTTATGTTTGATGAGTCATTGTGCCTAGTCGCCAAAATTCATCATCAATTCTTTCTTTATTCATACTTTATCAATTTTCTTAATTTCTGTGCAAAAAAGGATGAGCCGAAAATTAAAAACCAGATGGAGTATTATATTTCTCTCTCTACTTTTTCATTCCACCTTGCCTATTCTACTAATATAATACCCCCTCCTTATTAAGGGGAAGAAAATAGACAATCGGAGGGAGTACATGTTTATAAGCTGAATTTTAAGTTGTTGAGCTTAAATATTTATGTGATTTAACCCGACAACTTTACACTAAAACTCAGATAATTTACAACAAAACTCGAAAACTTTGTGATAAAGCTCAAAATCATAAAAAGGATTATGTACAATTGGCTGTATAATCTATTGCAAAATTAAGGTCAATCAATTTTTTTTATTATCACGTTTTTCTTAAGGTGCTTTCACTAAATATATAGTACATTAATATGTTTATTAAAATTATATTTACAATCATCAATATATATATATATATTTTAGGCTTTTTTCGAGCGATCTCATTGGTCCGTTTCATCGAACGATCTGATTGGTCTGTTTATTTTTTATTTAAGTTTATTAATATGGAAAACATAATCATAAAAGTATAATAATAGTATTAGGAAAGTATATAGAATTGTAACAATAATACTACTAATACTAATAATTAATAGTATAATATAAGAAAGTATATGTAATAGAATATAATATCATAAATATAATATAATATAATCTATATTACGTATAGTAATATAAACTTAAAATCTAATAAATATCAAAGAATTGTATTTATATTACGTATAGTAATATAAATATAATATATATATTATATCATAAATCTCATAAATAGTAATAGTAGTATAGCAATAGTACTACTATTACTATACTATAAACTATACTACTAGAATTGTATCTTTTTTCGAGTGATCTCATTGGTACGTTTATTTTTTATTTAAGTTTATTAATATGGAAACATAATCATAAATATAATATAGTAATAGTAATAATATAATATCAATTGTAATAATAATAATATAGAATAATATACTATATTACGTAATAATATATAATAATAGTACATAGAATGGTTACCTTAATTATTTTCTCAAAAATATGGAAAATAATAATGTATAAATACCGGTTGAATTTGTCACAAAAAATCATTCAACCAGGTACGTGTCTACAAATTTTGTCTATTCTCAAGTTTTACGTATATATAATGCATTTTATTATTATTTGAATGTGTTATGTAATATTTTTTCTATTATATAATATGATGTGATGTTCATTTTTTTCTATTATATAATAATATGGTAATACTATTACGTATATATCATTCGGTTTTAAATATCGACATAAAAAAAATACGATGAGATGATGAAATTTTATATTATAAATAATAGTAATCATTCGATTTTAAATATCAACAATTTTTTTTTAATATATAAGACTACAAACTTAAAATCATCCCGGCCGCATTAAAAAATTATAGTGAGATGATGAAATTCTATACTTCATATTATAACCAGAGTAATGTATGATGTAATTTTTTTTGTAAGCTTAAGATTATAAGCTTAAGTAAATAATCTCACATGATTTTTTTTTTGGAAGACTATAAACTTAAATAAAAAATCTCACATCGAAAAGTTATGATAAGGGGATTAATTCTATATAATAAATAAAACTAATCATTCGTTCTTAAAAATAAATAAAAAAACATTTAAGTTTTAAAAAGTTTCTTAATAAAACTATAAATTTGATTAAAAATAATCTCACATCGAGAAACTATAATAAGACTAATGATAATTTTTCTCCAAAATATATAATAAGATGAATTATCCCACATCGAAAAGTTATGATAAGTTGATGAATTTTATATTATAAATAAGACTAATCATTCGTTCTTAAATATCAATAAAAACAATTACTTCTTAAGAAGTCTCTTAATAAGACTACAAACCTAAATAAAAATAATCTCACATCAAAAAATTATAATAAGGTAATGAAACTTTATATTATAAACAAGAGTAATCATTCGGTTTTAAATATCGACAAAAAACTTTTGAGTATTAAAAAAGTTTTGCTAGATATATAATAATAAATTTTCCGATGAACTTTTATATTATAATCAAGAGTAATGTCAGAGTATCATGTATTTTTTTTTCTTTTTAAAAAGAGCTATTAAGACTATAAACTTAAGTTATTATCTCACACCGAAATATTATTACGAGGTGATGACTAATAATGTGTTCTTAAATATCAATCAAAAAAAACTTTTACGTCTTAAAAAATCTCTTAATAAGACTGCAAACTTAAGTAATATATATCTCACATCGAAAAATTATAATAAGGTGTTATATTATAAATAAGATAATTTTGTGCTCTTAGATATTAACCAAAAATCTAATGAGTCTTAAAAATATATTAAGACCATAAACTTAAGTAAAATTGTCCCACATTCGAAAAATTATAAAGTTTTATCAAACAAAAATCTTTTGAGTTTTAAAAAATTTCTTAAGACTATACACTTATATAAAAAATTATACAAGGTGATGAAATTTTATATTGTAAATCAGACTAATAATAATTCTTCCTTAGACATCAACCACAATCAACTTTAAGTATCATGAATTTCTACTAAATAAGAATAATTATTGTTTTTAAATATCAACCAACAATATTTTGAGTATAAAAAAGGTCTTAATAAGACTTAAAATTTAAAATTATCCCACATCGAAACAAATAAAAGAAGGTACGGTGATGATTCTATATTATAAATAAGACTACAAATTTTAGTTAAATTATCACACATCGACAAATTATAATAAGATGATGGATTTCTACATTATAAATAAGACTAATTATTTGTTAGACTATATACTTAAGTAAAGTATCGCACATCAAAAAATTATACTCCCTCTCTTTTGAGTCTTAAAAAACTTTTGAAACTATAATAAGACGATGGAATTCTATTATAAATAAAAGTAACCACTTCTCCAAATTATGATGAGATGAGGAAATTCCGAAAAATTATAGTAAGGTGAATTTTTTTATTTTATAAATAAGACTAATCATTCATCAAAAACATATACTCCAATAAGATGATCAAATTCAATTATATAAATAAAAAGTAATTATCTATCCTTTAACTTAGATATAAAAATAAACTCTTTTAAGTCTTAAAAATAGCTCTTAAAACTATAAACTTAATTAAGTAAATTATAACACATCGAAAAATTATGATGAGGTGATGGAATTTTGTATCATAAATAAGTAATCTTTCGGTTTTAAATATCAACCAACAATCTTTTGAGTCTTAAAAAACTTTTAAAAAGACTATCAAAGTAAAATTATCTCACATCGAAAAAATTAAAATAAGGTGATGATTTTATATTATAAATAAGAGTAATCGTGCGTTTTTCTGGGTCTTAAAAGCGGATCTTAAAACCATAAACTTTGAGTAAATTATCCTATATCGAAAATTTATGATGAGGCGATAGAATCTTATATTATAAATAAGATTAATCTTTCATTTTTTGATATCAACCAAAAAATTCATTCGTTCTTATATATCAATCAAAAAAAACTTTTGAGTCTTAAAAAATCTCTTAATAAGACAGCGAACGTAAAATTATTTCCACATCGAAAAATTATTAATAAGTTGATGAAATTTTATATTATAAATAAGAGTTGTCATGTATTATTTTAAGTTTTAAAATAAGTTCTTAAGACCGTAAACTTAACTGAAATTAAACCAGATTACTAATACAAGGTCATCTTCTTATTTGTTATAATGATATAGATTGATTAAGTATCTTATTTAACGAATGTAAATCATCAGTGTAATTACGCCAATTAACCCGTGCAGCGCACGGGCTTTCATCTAGTGATGTACTCCCTCCCATTCACTGGATTCCTACCATTTGATTAAAATACTACTCACATATATTCAATTTATGGTAGGAATCCAAAGAATGGGAGGGAGTATTATTTAAGTATTGTAAATACAAATTGATACTGTATTTCAATTTCTCGTGATAATATCACTGTGAGTTTTTGTTTTGATTAACCTTTTAACGTGTGGTCGTTTATTTTTAGTTAATTCTATACCTATATTTGAGGTTTAACCTAAAATGAATTACTTGGAAGAAGTAGTAAAATAATTTTATATGTTCATCCGCGTTTTGTAAAATGGTCCGAGGACTTCGTAGCCTTGTAGGGCATGAAAGGCATGGGAAATTATTTTTCTAAAACCAAAAACGTACATTTACAGTACAGTATTTCGCAAGTTCGCAGCACAAGTGACAAGCAGACAAGTCAGGTGTCTTATTCAACAAAAAAAAACTTCTCCTTCGTCTCGTTCATTTATTTGTATTTAATTAAAATACTTTTTACGATTAATATAAAAGCAAACAAATAAACGAGATGACTAGACGAGGGAGTAGTAACCACCTCAATTTTTAAATCAATTCATCTTAATGTCATGATCGCTATGGATTCATACTACGAAAGTAACAAGACAACTGTAAAATTAGTCTTTGAGTCTGTATGTATGTATGTATGTACAATGGTTACAACTCTTATAATAACACTTATTCTTTTGGCAACATTGTTTATACAAGTTCGAATCAAATTAGATCCCAGAATTAAATTAGTAGTTACACCGAATAACCTCTCCAAAACATCATAATTGCCACCATTTTCGATTTTCCATCCTCTTTGCCAGCTCCTTCGCCATTGATGCAAAGTCTTCTGCTCCATTTCGCAGCTCTTCGCTGTTTTGGCCAATCCTCTGCGACCATAAACATGCAGCGAGAAGAGTTCAATAAACATACTTGACGAACGTTAGACTCGTAACAACTCAAAGCATAACATTAGGCCAATGCCTCGGGGAAGTCTATGTGTACATAGGCCTACCCATGTATGAACGACAAGCAAAAGTTGAAAGATTGCATTGAAAGATCGCTACTTTACAGTATAAGAATTAAGAAGATAAATGTTTTGAAGGAAGGTTTAAGTTTGGCGGCATACATCAAGTTTTTCTTGCCTTTCTAAGAGCTTGTTTCTAGCTTCCGCTGCAGCAGAGGCCGCAGAGGCAATGTCAGACGAGGTATTCTGCACGAAGAGAGTCATGTCAGCAACTATGTCACAACAAATTATGTAAGTTTGCATCTTCACAGTTTTCAGCTCAACCTTTCTATACTTGGATTTGATTTCATTAATCGATCTTTGCTTTGGTTTCGTTTCAGAGGTTGCACCTTCAAATAGCTTTTTCCTTTCTGTACTTTTTTTATCTGCAAGAAATAAAAGGTTAAGAGCTACAGAAGCCTACGGAGCAACAAGAATCAAGTTCTGAGACATACCTTTATCTACCAATTTACTTTTCTCAGGTTTAGGCGATACACGTAGAGGTCCATCAATCTCTATATCGTCTGGGTCAGTACAGGTAAATCAGAGACTTATTAAGAGTAAACTGGCAGGAATTAAAGATGTGAAGAGAATGATACAGACCGATGTTCAGCTCCACTACTCCTGCAGCTTTTACAGGTTTAGAAGATGGGTGTTCTATAGATCTTGAAAAAATTCTATCCAAAGATGAACGCGGAGAATCCAGGCCCTCCAAATTATCTGTATTCCGGCCTTTTTTGCTAGCTCGTAAGCCCTTAATCATCCCGCCCAAAAGTCCAGATGGAGTTTCCTGCAAAAAAAGCGGTGGTGAAAAATCAGCCTTTCCAAAAGCCTGAAATTTAGTTATTAGAATAAATTTTCAGATTACATGAACACTGCTAAAGTTTCAGGCAGTCGATTGGACAGATGGAAGCGAAATCTAAAGCCATCATTACCTTATTTTTCTTTTGACTTGAAGAGAAATCCATATTCAAAGCAGCTGCCATAGCCTTGTCATGCAGGCATGGTAAAGATTGTGGAATTCTAGCATTGAAAACAGAAGAAATGGGGATAGGAACACAGTAAGGGGTCTGCTTTGTGAAATTCAAATTGCAGAAGATTCTAACCAATATTGAGCAAATGGAAGCAAAGTACCTGAAATCATTTTCACGAGCTAAAAGAGACACAATAGCAAATTCACAGCCATTTATCTGTAAATGAAGAGAGGGGAAAATTTACCATTAACTCATGCCTACAATTTGGAAAGACAGCTAAAATTTGTTGTTGAGGCTAATTTTCAAATTGCTACAGCAAACTCCATGCCAAAAAATCTATCCCAATTTGACATTGGTGCTGAACCAGTGTCACGTCCAGACACCATATATCCAAATATATGTGCAGACACGTAATTTTGGATAAAAGGGATTAAGGGTTTGTAGTAGAGATACGATATAAAATCTCCCCATGTTTGACTTGACAAAACAACCATTTCTATATGAACATTTTAAGAAAGTTGTACCTATTGTAAATTGTGAGAATATATTTAACAAAGTCGGGAATTGTTTGACCACAAAGCCAAAATAAAGACTATAAATGGGAGTACTATACACCACAAAGCCACTAGAGACTACTATACACCACACGAGATATATTAGGAGGAGTCCATCCATTACGTGAGATGATGTACAGAATCGAAGTTTTAACACGTATCAAAAGATTATCGGAAAAGTTGAACAAAAGAAAAAGTCCACAAACCAATGTTAGCTGCCCGTTTTCTGTGGAACTAATAGTTTTATCCATGTTGCTCTTCAAACTCCATCGCAGAATTGACATCAAAGACAACGTCCCTAAGACTTCAAGTTTTGGCAGAGACCTATGATGCAGGATTTCAACAACAGAATGTATCACTTCTGATCTTTGTCATCCAAAAAAGGGCAGTAACTAGATATTTAATACCTATCATGAGTAAAAGACTATTGAAATACATAGTAAGACTAGCTGCTTTACTTTGGACATTTGCTAAAATCAGACATAACTTCAGTATGTCCAAAGTTGGAAAGCTTTGAAATGATTCACATATCTTCTTAATATCTTTTATTTAGTGGTGAAGTGAATATTTAAGAGCCAAAATTATTGCATAGCATCACTAAAATAATGTGATATATTAGATTGTTCAAGAATGATATCAATCTTTCATTTTAGAATTTCAGAAGAAGAACGAAATTTGTGGAAGCATCACCTGATCTCAATGGTGCCATTCTGATAAAGTAAAAGAAGCCCATGCCTCTCCTCATCTATCTTGAAAACACTGGTCCAGCAAATGGGTCTCTCGAGTTTTACTTCAAAGGTGGAATCAGCATTCCCCTGTTGGGTACCATCTTGAGTAATAAGTTAAAAGACAGATAGTATTAAAAAGGTAAACAAAAAAGTAAATTATCATGACTCTTGAAAAAAAAAGACACAGAAAGAGAGAATTAGTATGATAAGCAAATTAAATACCTGGATTAAGGATTCAAAAGAGTACAGCAGTAACAATTCTGTACAGCAAACCAAAAGCCGCAAGTTCTCCGAACTTTGAACTTTGAATGATTTTTCAATTCCTTCCAAGCTTCCCTCTGTGCGTTCACTAGATTCTTCAGTCTCAGTATTAGCCTTATCATCGTGAGACACGGTGTGAGGATATGTTTCACCATATGCTTCAGAAACACACTTAGTATCCTCTGCAAAAAGTAGCTATTAAGCTCTAACATAGGCAAACAAAAACCACCTTCATCCAAAGCATACTGTCCAAATTTGACTTTTGCATTCAGCTGCTATTGACTTTAACCATTAATTTCCCTAAATATATGGAAAGACACGCCAAAGTTTATCATATTTAATCACTGAAAGCAATTGTTCACATAATCTCATCAAGTTTGCATCAATAGTATATTGTGAGAAACATCTTAAATCAACATCGTTTAACCACCAAAGTCAAACTGGGGAAACACAAATGAGATGAAGGGACAACATCATCGAAATCACTACTTGCCTAGAATATACATCGAAACTGCAGGTGACTCGACGATATGTTCTTCAGGAGTGGAGCTGATTATACAGCCATTGGAGCTATCAAGTGTTGTAACAAGTGCATCCCTTCTCAAGGCAATCACCAACTCTTTTCTGTGTCCACTATGCCGAGATTCCGACTCGTCCAACCCTTCTGTGAGGCCACAATTATCTAAAAATATGATCTTAGATAATGCAACTATAGGGGAACTTGAACTGGAGAGAGCATCAATCACAAACAGAACAGAGGAAGACTTGACACATAACACTGTAACCTGAAAAGAGAAACAAATGCATAAATTTTATTTAGTTCTTATAAAAAATAACCACTCCCTTTCTTTCTTCTATATTTCCATATTTCCTTTTAGGTAATGTTTCCGATTGTCCCTTTTCCAAGTACTCATTCACTACCCAGGTAGGATGTGAAAGTAAACGGGCTATTATTGTATCTAAGACCTTTTAGGGTATGTTAACAAAATCTTGTCTTACATTTTTTGGAAGAATTTCAAAGAAACAGACAAAGTACAATTTTCCAAATGCAAAATGGTTATCAAAATGAGAGTGCAAAGACCTGGCCGCTTTCATATCCAACAGCAAGTCTGGCTCCATGGTCAATGTGCCTTAAGGTGCATACAGGAGAAGTGCTCACGGTAAACACAGCAGAAAGTTGAGATCTGTTTTCTTCATCCAAATCGTAGACTAATAAAACAAAAAAACAAAAAAAAAGCATAGTACGCGGTAAGAGATGATTTCTTTTAAGCAAATAGACACATAGACATATAGACAAAGATAATACCGTAAATGAATAAACGTTTAACTAAATAATAACAAGAAGCATGGATTGATAAGAAGGAAGTGACCTAAGGAAGTTGCAAATTGTGTAATCAAGAGAACAAAACATAAAATAAAAAGGGCATCTGAAATTTGCACTGTACCAGTATTTATCAGTCAAATCAATTTCAAGTCGGCGACTGCTATGTAACCAATACCCAGTAAATACAAAACCTAAAACATTTCGCCCAAAGGACATCGTTTGAAATTTACCATCAGGAGAACCGAACAAAGTGGCATAACTCAACTAGCCAGCTTATTCACAAGAGTAAATGATTGGAACAGCCTCACCTCTCTATTGAGTTCATAATAATACTCAGGAACTACCTAACTTAATGAACACGACATAAGATCCTCTTCAGGTAAGTACTCTACCTAGCACTCATTCTCAGAAAAGTTTATACAAATCTTCCCTGAATGAATAACATACTCAAAAGTAGAGAAACTTCTGTCTCGCAATAGATGAATTAACTTTCAGCCACAAACAATGAAAACTTGACGTGTACTGACATGGTTATACAGTAATGGACAGGTTAGACGGCAGAAGTGTCAGACCTTCAGATTTAGATCCTGACACAACATGCAGCTTGGCTTCAATGGAATGCTTAGCGAGATGGTAAAGGTAAACCTGCATAATGCCGAATAGAAGCACTAAATATACCTTTTTGAAACAATGTATAGAGCAAATAGACGGATATATCAATTACTCACCATACCACTGCTATTCCCAGCTGCTATATTTAATGTTTCAGTACAAAAGTCCAGAGCTGATATTGATGCAGTAACACCAGGAATACTGATACCTTTGACCTGCAAGCAGGACACAATTTAATAAAAGAATCAAGCAAACACTTTGAGCTTCGTAAATGTTATAGTCTGACTAATAAAGATAAGTTTTACAGCAATGGGGGTCCTACATCGATCAGAGAAGAGAAAATTCTTTACAAACCAGTGAGCTATACCTCCTATCAAAGGGTTTTAGGACAAAACCTCCATTGGACTTATACAGTGGATTATCTCTCTTTTATGGATGTGGCCCAACGTTAGGTAGAATTTATAAACAAAATGTTTTTAGTAGGAGAGTAAAGTGAACCTCTGGATATAATATGCAGAGAGGAATCAGCATTGGGTATGTTGCATCCCATATTCGAACTGTACTATCTTTGTATCCAGCTACGTACAATCTTTCAATAACACTCTGTCTTGAAGGTGGACGCTGACAAGGGACGCCACCATTTAAAGGCCACTTTGTATTTCCATCATTTGCCTGAAGTGTTTTTTTTAATTCGGAAGCCATCTGAGGAAAACAAACTGTATTATTCAGAGTCAGAAAGCAAGATCTGTAAGCACCGCAACATCAACAACGAGAGAGCCTTAAATCCCAAAATAATTTGAGGTTAGCTACATGAATCCTTACTTAAAATTGAACAGTGAACAGAAAAGAAGTAACTAAGAGAAAGGGAAAACAAACAGGGAATAAAACAGAAGATATAGTTGCTCGTACACATAAAGCTAAGAAACTCATAATTATTAGAAGGAAAAAAAATCTAAAAAGGAGGTTACAATAAGAGCATAATATAAAGATAAAAATCTAATAATAATGTTAATCGTGCAGGAAGTGTGATCAACCTCTGACAATACCACTGAATCTTGAGTGTTTTTATGCACTGAGATGAGCATTCCCACAGTCAAGTATGGTTCTGTTGTAGGCACAGTACTTCTGTAGTTGACGGGAATGGTACGGGAATTATCTTGATGAGATATTAATTCTGACAAGCAATGACCCTCATAGAATTGCAGCTGACCGGGACTGCTCAACAAAAATAACGATGTAGTGCCTGTATCCTCCACGACATTGAAGGCAGGAAGCAAAATCATATCCGCAAAGGAACCTTCAAGGGTGATGTTTGTTCTCTTGATGGTCTTCAAACTATCTCTTCCAGGAGACCACTCAAGACTCAAGATCTGTAAAAGCCTTAGCACATTATATGATATGCCAAATAGAACTTTTAGAGACAAAATAAACTCAATTTTGAATACCCACTAAATAATACTCGTACTCTCTTTGTCCACGAATAAACTTTCCACTTTCCTTTTTGAGTTGCCCGTGAATCAATTTCCCACTTGGAAGTTGGAACCTTTTATATTCAATATATGTTTTGTGTCATTCTGGTTGGTGAACCCACATCTTTACTAACTTCCATTTTTTTCATCCTCATGTTAATGTGCTGTTTAACTACCATGAAAGAAACCTAGAAGTTTATTCATTAACAGAGTAAGTAAGAGATAGTTCGATGCTCATGGCTACAACTGAGTTTTGCAGATATTATAGTGGAAAAGAGATATCTTGTCCTTTCTTCATTGCAAAACAAAATAAAATGAAGTGATTAGCAAGGCAATTTGGAGCTGTTCAGTAAGAGACAGACCGTAAGAACTTCAGGAGATCCAATTTTATCGCCACCATAGACAAAGAGTTGGCCACCATGATCATTATGTAATTCACTTGCAGACCAATGTAAAACAATGACAGGAAATCTTTTATCAGCTGATGACAACTGAAGTTTGACCATATTATTAGCAGGTTTTCCAGCATTGTGATCACTGATAGTTGCCCCGCTCAACAATTTCCATAACAAGATATCTCCATCGTCATAGCCAACCGCTGCAACAGAACCGTCTAATGAAGCCCAACAGAGAGCGACAATCTCTTTGCCCTCCTGTTCCTTACATGTAGCATCCTTAGGTTCACTGTTCCCGGCTTTTGTAGGATGTTTAGCTCTATCTTTTATCTGTTGATCATTCAACCCTCTAATCAGAACCAGCGCATCTTTAGAGACATCCCATAGAACAATGACACCACTAGCATATGCAAAAAGCACCCTGAAAATAAACGTTTTGAATATATTACTAGATACCTTGAGAGTATATTTTAACTTTAAGAGTTTAGAAAATTAACTAAGGTAGGCCAGTAAGTTACGTAAATACAAATTAAAACTTAAAGTCAGAGAAAACGACGCAAGATAAGATATGACAAAAATGAATGACCATTGCTATAATACTTCATGAGAAAATAAACTCGAATGCTTTTAAGAACCGCTGCTACTAATTGTGTCCCCACATTCCCAATTAGTTTCCTTATTTAAGACAGTCTCGTAAAAATACAAATGTGAGGCTAGCTGAATTGAACTAAAATCTACGACATTATACCTATTAATTAACCTATAGAAGCTGAAATAAAACAAATAAATAAAGTATGCTAAAATATAGGTCAGTCTCTTGATAACTTTTTCACGAGACTGTCTCATTTGAGAATTGGTTTATTACCCCTCACCCTAGGTCACTGAAAAAAGGAGAGTAACAGAAATTAACTGAAACATCCTTCAACAGGGGTGGGGAACAACTCCGAGTAATCATCTTACCTTTTCCTACCAGAACAGGGCTGAGGAAGAATTCCAACAACAGACTGGTAATCAAGCAATGAAGTGGCAGCAGCCTCTGTGAGTCCAATAACAGCAGTACCTCATGTTACTACTCATATTGTACAAGAGATCAAAAGTAAAACATATGGGCACTCATAGTTACAAACCCTATGTTTCTATACATTCTTAATCTCAACTTAAGAGCATGCCCAACATGTAGATGGTGTTTCTTTGACTCTTCGGTTCATATGTTCCATGCATAGTCTATAAGTTAAGACAACTATGACAAGTTAATGTTATTTTCTAGCAACCAGCCTCAACATGGTTGGCGAACAACATTATAGTTTTTTTTTTAGCGAACAACACTGTAGCTGAAAATGCTGAGCATACTAGGAAAAAATTTGTAAGAGACCACCAATGGAGTATGAAATAGTGTGTTGTAGTATTCATTTACCAGAAACAGAATTTGCTGGGATGTTAAATTTCTGTGTCAACAGCTTTGTTTCTCTGGCATCATATTTTAGTACAGAGACTAATCCACAATCATCTCCGAGATACCTGTATTAAAGTGTCCAACCATCTTAGATCAGAAATACTAATAAGTCCCTTAATATCCAAGGTGTATAAGCAACATTACAATGGCAACAAAAATACCCAAGTGCCTCAACGGCTCCCGCCTGTGGCGAAGTAAGGAGGGCCGTAGCCTTACCCCCTCTGGGTTTTTAACACACGGTTGTTTTTGGTTAATCATTATGAAAAAATGCTGTTGTAAAATGAACCGATAGTCTGCTACTGCTTCTTCATGATACAAGTAAAAGGAGCGTCATGACTGAGTAATTACATATAGTTGGTTTCCTGGATAACGGCAAATGCAGTAATATTTGATTGCCAATGTAAGGTGGCTGCAATATATCTGTGCTCAAGATCCCAAACCTGCCCAGATATTACACATGCTGAATAGCTGTATCCAAATTACCAAGAAAGACCTTTATCAGGAAACATACCTGAATGTCATTTTCATTTGAGATGCTGATGAGCAAACCTTGATTTTGAAGGAACTGAAAATGGAATAACACGAGAGATTATGCATCAACCATTGGCAGATTTACATGTTAAGATATGGGGTCGTTGGACTCTGGATCATAAGATGTATTTTTCGTGCGATTTGCCAAATATTTGAGCATAGAAAAATTCACACTTTTGTACAATAATCACTTAGAAATGTTTGATGGGATATAGAAACAAAATCAATTTGATACACCACTGGGCCAACAACAATGCAGGACGACAACAGAGCTAAAAATCCTGACGAGTTCAAAGAATGTTTGTCATCAGACTATCTCTTATTTACTTCTACATCTTTTCCCTTTGAGCACTAACAAGAATACTTGCTGTCAATTAACGTAGTCAAAAAATCATAAGACTAAATATAGGTATGAATGCCACAAAAGAATTGACCAATTCAGAAACATTTACATTATTTGATCATCGTCCATTTAAGGCACTAACGTTTTGTTTCTAGAGATGAACTGTTAGGAACATCATATATTCATATCAGGTTACCTCTAAGTGTTTAAAAGGTATTTCCTTAGGAGATTCCAAGAGGCCTTCAATATTGTCACCACCCATGACTTTAATCCTTCCATCTCTGATACATGAAGACACAAATATGAGAGATTGTTACAAAAATTTAAAATGCATCCATCCACTTCCAGAGTCCAGACACAGCAAATAACAAGATGACTTCTATTCCTGAGATTTTAAAGTATATAAGCATACAGACGCATAACTAATCGTGCCACACTGAAGTATAACTTTGATGTGAACGATTATAGCCTTCATCCATGTTTTTGTACGCTTTCACAGGATTATGCATGTACTGCATCTGAATGAATTTTGTTGGTTCTTATTTTGCGGCATCCATGAATAAACTTCCACTTAAAATCTTTCCTTTTTATTCATGTATCTTACTTGTGGAGTTTTGGTCATTATGATGTGTTGTCCCATATCTTTCATTAACTTGCATTTCTACTTAAATCTTACCTTGTTCCTTTATTTTTGTGGAAAACAAACTAAGTTTTTTCACATGGACTTTGGATGCGATACCTATTACCTACATAAATCATGGACAATAGTAGAATACTCACAGTGTTCCAATGGCCAAAATCTGCTGAACGGGATCGTGAGCAAGGCGAGATGCAGTAGAAGGGATCCCATAATGACTAATAACTCGTGGATTTAAGTCAATCAGCGCCTCCTTCTTCAGTGAATGAGAGCCACCCTATTCGTTTCGTAATAGATGAAGAAAATTATTAATAACATTAAATGAGCATAAAACATCCGCTTCATCCATAATTCACAATTTGCATGACCCCTTGAGGTACTAGGGTAATGTTGTTTTTTTGGTAGTAAAAAACTCTGGGATTCCATAACGTAAGAGCCAGAATTAGAGCAGGAGGTCAGGCATTGGTGAGGGTAAGAACATAAAGGGGTCAAAAGCACCCAAGGAAATAAGGGGCTGTATTTCAAGGAATGTAGAGCCATGAATGTTTCAACAACCATAGCTCCAAAGTTAAATGTACTAGGAAGAGATGAAAAGGGGAAGGAGGGGCGGAGAAGTGTTAATGTCAAAAGGGAATTTATATAATGACAGTAGCTTGACAAAAGCGTTGTCAAGATACATATAGTTCCCTTATATTTATGAAAACATTTAGACACATAACAATAGACTAACATAGATTGAAGCTTGTGATAAAACTACGCACTGTCAGAGCCAAACATTCCATAGTATGGGGTCATTTCAGTTCAGTAATATGTAACCTAAGCTATAATTATTACTCCCGTATTTATTTTCAAAACAACCAAATTCATCAGAGTAAACATCGCTCGCCTAAAATTCTGTGGGTTCTCAAGACACCTTCACACCACTGAAACCCCCCAATCATTACTCTACAAGAAACAGCTAATCAAATTCAAGGTGGCAAAAAGATACACCAGCTACCAGTTTATAACCTTGGACGAAGTTGGTACGAAATTCGTCCACTTCCAAAGACCGAAGAAGGTTCCAATGTTCCATCCTAGAACATTAAGATACGGAGGGAGTAGTAGTATTCTCTCCTTATGTCGCAAATGTGGTACACTCACATCACATGTGAGTTTTTCACTTGAGCAACAGTAGTCATTAGTCATCTTCACACTCTGAACTATAGTAAACAATTCCCATTTTCATGCAGGGGTGAATCCAGAGTTAAAATTTTAGGGGTAGCGAGTTCATCATATTTGCTTACTATATATGAAGTTGCGCTACTTTTACTAACTTTGGAATAGCAAAAGTCGATAATCTTAATCAATTCTAATCTTTTAAGTTTGGGGTAGCGAATGCTACCCTTTGCTACTAGCTAGATTCCCTTCTCTTTCCATGAAACTCAACCATATCAACATTTCAACCGAATAATGATCAACAACAACAACAACAAAAGGGACGGTAAGGGTATCATTCTATTGAGATTATCAACATTTCTACAACCCAGAAACTGCATATTTCAACAACAAAAAAGCACTGTAAGTGAATCGTAAATAATGATCACAATCTCCAATTCCTGGATACACAGTTCAAATTGATAAAACCCTAACAATGATCAAAGAAGAGGAAAAAGGGGGCAGAGATACAAATATTGTTGAAAGTATAAATTACCTGAGACCCAGAAGACTGTTTGTTGAACAATTTGGTGAACATGATGAGAATCAATGGTGAATTACGTAGCTTAGCATCATAAATGTGAAACTTTTGTATGTTTTACGACTGAATTATGTATATACAAAATCGCAAATTCGAAATTAGGAAGTCAATAATAATAATAATAATAATGGATATATTTCCAGAAAACAAAAGTTAATTTGGATTGAGAGAGATAAAGAATCAAAGTTTGATTCGAAATCGTGGTTGGTAATTGTGGAAGAGACGGAATTTGGAATGAGTATGGTAATTCCGTTGAAATGTTGTGTCCCATTATCGGATGGGTGGGTCAAATAATACCATTTGGTTAGAAAAAATAAGACTGATCGTTAGCACATGATTTTGTTTTTATCTATTCGAATGAGTATTATTTGACCCGTGATCTATTCGAATGAATATTATTTGACCCGTACACATTGGTGACAGATAATTCCGTCACAAACAAAAATTTATTCGTGGGAGCAGGTATCATTGGTTAATCATGCATCACGTAATGGACTGATATCAACTAATCCACAAAAAAATTAATCTAAAAAAAATCAACTAATCCATTCAGTAAAGTAGGGTAGGAAGCGAGTAAGTTGAGCTATTTAACCAAAACCAAAATAAAAGTTAATGATTATTTGTGTTTGAGTATCTTTCTTATTAAAAAAAATACAGTAATTGTCTAGGGAACATAAATTCGACAAGACGACAAGCGGTGTAGATAATACTTCTATATACTACGGAATACGGAGTACAAGTTAATGAATTGGAGAAAGTCGGTATCGTGGAATTACGTAGGTTATAGCGACAACTTTCGGGTATAGTGGTAAGTCTGGTAACCACACAACAGGTCCTAGACACTTTCGATCTTACTAGGTCGATGTACTATTCATGCTTAAACGACACATGTTCCGGACTTTCGATCATTGGGATGAAATTAGCAAGTTTATTGAACGATTATGGCCAACAAGCACAAACTAATACTACTCCCTCCCTCCTTAAGATTTTTCCACTTTCCTTAAAAGGAAACTCCACTAAGATTTTTCCACTTCAAAACTTTCTTTATTCATCCAATTTACTTTCTTTCTATTGATTACTTTTCGTGATTTGACTTCTTGAACCCCACCAAACAATTTACCACCATTCATTATCGATTTCTTAATCCATGTGCCATATTGAAGTGGGAACGTCAAGGGGTGGAGGGAGTAGTATGTTATGAGTATCAAGTATGGATCATAATTAATCCCAACAACACCCAAATTACCAAAATAACTTACATGCATAAACTACCCTACAAGGTCCCGACCTTAATGATGCACCTACTTTAGATCTGCAATATAAAAACAAGAAATGATGTAAATCAATGCTAGTATTGTGGTAGTATATGAATAAAGCTGTTCAATTCTGATGAATTGATAGGCTTGCATAAAAGTGAGGACTGCAGTAAACTGATGTGAGAAAAGTTGCTTGGTTCCTTACCATAAAACGTAAATAGAAAGATTAAGCCAAGGGAAGGTTGATTTCATTAATTGATGATGATCTAATACATTTGATCAGCTATTTATATGCTGTAAATACTTGGGCATCAAGCCAATGCAACGGTAATAAGATGCTAATTCATGATAAACTGCAATAAGACAAATTATGAGCCTAAATGCTAGTACATCCTCCATGTGCTGTACGTACTTGTATTCCCTTAGCTGTCATTGTATCTCCCTTGGTGATTATCTCTTGGTGACTCATCAATCCCATGTGCACCATTCTTCTCCCCTTATCAGTTGCTTGCTCTCCTTCCATTCTCAAGCTATTTTCTTGCGCGCCAATTAAATTAACAGTCATTTCAGCTTGGGTTGTATCATTACCTTCCTCTTCAAAGGATCCTTGTCCACAAGGATCAAACTTGGGAAACTTGTGTTGTAGGTCGAATAAAAATTCCCATTGTACATCCTCTATCTCAGAATTATGTCATTTAACTAGGACTTTAGTTGCCATTACTCTACCTCTTTTAACAGATTTCTTAGCAAGTATTAGCTCAGGTTCTCTTGACACATTCTGATCTTCAGGAAGACTAGGTATTGTGAGAGGGGGGTCATAACACCTTTTGAGCATAGATACGTGGAAAGTGTGGTGGATTTTTGCTGTTAAGGGCAACTCTAATTTGTAAGCAACAGCACCAACTTTACTCAATATTTTGTAAGGACCATAGTACCTTTTTGCCAACTTTTGATTACTTCTCTGAGCAACAGAAACCTGCCTGTAGGGTTGTAACTTTAGGTAAACAAATTCACCTGACTGGAATTCCCTTTCACTCCTTCCCTTATCTGCTTGTTGCCTCATTCGGTTCTGGGCTTTTGCCAGGTTTAGTTTGATGGCTTGCAAGGCTTCTTCCCTGTCCAAAAGACATCTATCCACCGCATCAACCTTGCTCTCTCCTGCTAAATATGGGAGATGTATAGGAGGTGGTTGCCCAAACATAACTTCATAAGGTGAAGCCTTAAAAGATGTATGGTAAGATGTGTTGTACCAATATTCTGCTGAAGGAAGCCACTTACACCAATCGGTGGGGGTTTCATGGCAAAAACACCTTAGGTAGGTCTCCAAACACCTGTTGAGTACTTCAGTCTGCCCATCAGATTGGGGGTGATAGGCAGAAGACATATTCAAATCCACACCTTGCACCATAAAGAGCTTCTGCCAGAAATTACTCATGAAAATTGTATCCCTATCCGAGACTATACTCTGTGGCATTCCATGGTGTTTGTAAACAAAATCAAAGTAAGATTGGGCCACTTCAGTAGAGGAATAAGGATGGCTTAAGGGTATAAAATGAGCAACCTTTGAAAGCCTATCAACAACTACCAATATAGAATTGTTTCCTATGGACTTAGGCAACCCATCAATAAAGTCCATGCTAATATCAGTCCATAAGGCAGCAGGAATAGGTAATGGTTGTATCTTTCCCGGATATGCAGCAACATCATATTTGCACTGCTGGCAAACAGCACATCTATGTATATACTCCTGGACATCTCTTTTCATTCCTCTCCAGTAAAATTTCTGCTTAATTCTCTGATAAGTTGCCTCAATTCCAGAATGGCCAGCTTGCATATTATCATGCATCAAAGATATAATCCTTTGTTGTAACCCTTCATGATTCCCTACCACTAGTTTTCCCTTCCTTTTTAGTTGATCTCCCCTCCAAGAATAGTATTTATGAGAATTAGGGTTCTCCTGCAATTACTTAATTATGGTTGCTAGCCCTTGATCTTCTTTCCATGCCTGTTGTAGCATGGTATACAAATTAGTACTGATGGTGCTAATGTGTAGTTCATACAGCTCTGAACTAGAGACCCTTGAAAGAGCATCAGCTACTGTATTTTCCTTCCCTTTTTTTGTACATTATCTCATAATCATATCCCATCAATTTGGCTAACCATTTTTGTTGAAGAGGATTGGTGATTCTTTGATCAAGAAGGTATTTGAGGCTTTGATGATCGGTTTTTATTATGAATTTTCCCTCTACCAAATACTGGCTCCACGCCCGCAAGGGTGGAGCCTAGTGGTTAAAACATGTGGCTACAACCCCATGGGTCTCAGGTTCAAGCCCCTGCAAGAGCGTTCTTGTGGGAGTTGTATTGCTTGAGGCTATGCCATCTAGACTTCGAGCCTGTCGTCCAAAGGGCGGCTTACATGGTGTGCGTGGTTTGCAGGCTATTGCGTACACCCGGGGGTTTACCCAGAGCGCACCAAAGGTAGCGGCTGCGGGTTCCCTCGTCACCAAAAAAAAATGATAATAATACTGGCTCCACTTGGTAACAACATGGATGATAGCCAGTAATTCCATCTCATAGATGGACATAGCTTGATGTTTTGGGGCTAGGGCCTTGCTAATAAAGGCTATAGGGTGGTTATTCTGCATCAGGATCGCTCCTATGCCATGGCCAAAAGCATCTGTTTCAATCACAAAGGGCATTGAGAAATTATACATAGCCAGAACAGGTGCTGTTGTCATAGCAGCCTTTAATTCTTCAAATGCTTTTTGAGCCAATTCTTGCCAATGGAATGCATTCTTTCTTAATAAACTGGTCAGG
Source organism: Agrostemma githago (assembly GCA_958450325.1). Classification (NCBI taxonomy): domain Eukaryota; kingdom Viridiplantae; phylum Streptophyta; class Magnoliopsida; order Caryophyllales; family Caryophyllaceae; genus Agrostemma; species Agrostemma githago. The sequence continues at coordinate 1,725,536 of OY288242.1, forward strand.
GGTTTGCTAATAATCCCATAGCCTTTGATAAACCTCCTGTAATACCCCGTTAACCCTAGAAAACCTCTTAGCTGTTTAAGTGTTTTAGGTGTAGGCCAATTCTTCACAGCTACAATTTTATTTGGATCTGTAGCTACCCCTTCCTTTGATATAATATGACCCAAATACTCTATTTTGACAACCCCAAAGCTACATTTACTGGCTTTTGCATACAAGGTATTATCTCTCATAAGTTGCAGCACCAAACTTAGATGTTGGAGATGTTCCTTCCATCCTGTGCTATAGACTAGAATGTCATCAAAAAACACAAGCACAAATTTCCTTAAGTATGGCTGAAAAACCTTGTTCATGAGACTTTGGAAGGTGGAAGGTGCATTAGTTAAGCCAAAAGGCATAACTAGGTACTCGTAGTGGCCATTATGAGTCCTAAAAGCAGTTTTATAGACATCTTCAGGTGCCATTCGAATCTGATGAAACCCAGCCCTTAAGTCTATTTTAGAGTAAAATCTTGACCCATGTAATTCATCTAACAGCTCTTCAATCAAGGGTATGGGGAACTTATCTTTGATGGTCTGCTTACTAAGAGCTCTATAATCCACACACATCCTCCATGAACCATCTTTCTTTTTTACTAAAACCACAGGAGATGCATAGGGGCTAGTACTATGCTTGATAACTCCATTCTCCATTAATTCCTTGGTTAGGGACTCAATAATATCCTTCTGCACCATAGAAGCCCTGTATGGTCTTATGTTCACCGGTTCTGACCCAGCATTAAGTACGATTCTATGATCATGACCATCCCTTAGTGGAGGGAGTCCTTTAGGTTCCTCAAAAACTTGGCCGAACTGCTTCAGAAGGTTATGTAGCCCTTTCTGCTCTTCTTCTTCCTGAGTAAGTTGTAGGGCAAAAAAGTCGGTGGTAGGCTCATATAAATGAATCATAGCCAACTGAGCTCCACTCTGAATCTCCTTATCCATATTCTTTAGTTCCTTAACATTGGAAGGTTGTGAGCCCTTGAGGACATGCCTCTTTCCTTCAAAGTTAAATTCCATTGTCAGCTGTTTAAAATCCCAAGTAATGGGTCCTAATGTTTCAAGCCACTGGATCTCTAATACAGCATCACAACTGCCTAGAGGAAGTACAAAGAAATCTGCTATGAAGTCAGTATTTCGTATTCTCCATTTAAGGTCATGTATTGCATACGAACACATAAGTTTTCCCCCATTAGCCACAGATAAATTAAACCCTGGTATTGGTTTCATTTGTAGCCCCAATTTCCTCACCATATTAGCATCCAAAAAATTGTGTGAGCTACCACTATCTACCAGTATACTCATAGTTTTCCTCCCTATCTACCCTGGGATTCGCATTGTCTAGCATTGAGATTTTCCAGCTAGAGCCTGGATAGAAATTTGTGCCATCTGAGATTCACTCTCCTTCTCATGTTCCTCTTCCTCTTCTTCCTCTTGTTGTGCTTCTATGTCTTCCTCTAAGACAAAGAGTTGCCTTTTGTTTTTGCAAACATGGGAGGGTGTAAACTTCTCATCACAATAGAAGCATAAGCCTTTAGATTTTTTCTCCTTCATCTCGGCATTATAAGGCCTATATCTTAAAGATGGTTTTGAGGTGGATGGTGTGAACTGGAAAGGCTTTCTTTGGGGAATAAGAGGTGTTTTTGTGTGGTTAGGTGTGAAGGGTGTTTTTGTGGGGGTAGCTAAGACAGCAGGTTTGGATGAATTAAAGGTAGAGAGGTTGTTTTTGTAGTGGGGTTTTGATTGTAAAGCAAGAGCTGTTTCCGGTAACTTAGCTAGGCCATAGGCCAGCTCGGCTATAGTTTTTGGCTTTAGCATTCGTACCATCACATATATTTTATCTGTCAAGCCAGTCAAAAAACAACTGAGGGCGTATTCTGGCTGTAACTCCAACTTGCTAATTAACACATCAAAGGCATCATGGTAATCTTGAACAAAAGATTTTTGCTTTAACTCCAAAAGCTCGGACATGGGATCCTCTTGGACATCCCCAAATCTAGCTTTGATGGCCTCCTGATACTCTTCCCAACCCAATGCTCCTTCCGTTTTCCTGTTTTTATTGAAGGCCTGATGCCAGGAGAGGGCCTTAGCTTCTAGGTGCATAGCTGCGTAAGTGACTTTAGTCGTACTGTCAACATCAGTAACAGAGAAAAACTGTGTTGTTTTAAAAAGCCAGTCAGTCACATCCTCCCCATTAAAAGTAGGAAACTTTATAGTGGGTGATCTGACCATGGTGTTAGCACCTCTTGTACCCTTGCCAGAGTTGAGGGCCAATGTTGAAAGTGTCTGTATTAGAGTGCTTACTTGCTCCTTAAGAATTTTGACATCTTCAGCTATTTCTGTTGTATTTGTCATGGTCTTTTTTCTTTTTGTTGGTGTGGGTTTGGAAATTTTTGTATTTTTTGTATAAAGGAAAAATGAAGAATTAAATATTTTTGTGTTTTTCTTTGGGTTTTTGCGCAAACTTTCTCTAATTGTGAAGAATAAAAAAAAGTCACATGTCAAAGGAAAAAAGAGCTCTGATAGCAATTGATGCACCTACTTTAGATCTGCAATATAAAAACAAGAAATGATGTAAATCCATGCTAGTATTGTGGTAGTATATGAATAAAGTTGTTCAATTCTGATGAATTGATAGACTTGCATAAAAGTGAGGACTGCAGCAAACTGATGTGAGAAAAGTTGCTTGGTTCCTTACCATAAAACGTAAATAGAGAGATTAAGCCAAGGGAAGGTTGATTTCATTAATTGATGATGATCTAATACATTTGATCAGCTATTTATATGTTGTAAATACTTGGGCATCAAGCCAATGCAACGGTTATAAGATGCTAATTCATGATAAACTGCAATAAGACAAATTATGAGCCTAAATGCTAGTACATCCTCCATGTGTTGTACGTACTTGTATTCCCTTAGCGGTCATTGTATCTCCCTTGGTGATTATCTCTTGGTGACTCATCAATCCCATGTGCACCATTCTTCTCCCCTTATCAGTTGCTTGTTCTCCTTCCATTCTCAAGCTATTTTCTTGCGCGCCAATTAAATTAACAGTCATTTCAGCTTGGATTGTATCACTTAAATATCACACATCAAACTCCATCAACCCAAATCTTTGTTTGTCCTCAAGCAAACGCATCATCAAATATGACAAAGAACAAGAGCAACATGCACCAAACAACAATGTTTGATTCAAAGACATAGATTAACGAATTCTAAAATTAGGTTTAACATTAGATGGATCGTGAATTAACTCGGAGAGGAGTGAGCTGAGTATATTGAGTATGTGGGTTGGGAGCGAATTAGGTCAAATATTAAAATCATCGTTGGAACCTACATTTGAAAGCTCGAATCGAAAGCAAATCAAGCTTTTTCGAGTCGAGCCTTACAAATCGAATCAGATAACAACCCTTTAGCTTATCAAAATATTTCGATCATATTTTATGTTTCTTCCTGTTGATTTTTGCACGTGAAATGAGAAACCGAAACACAAGAAGCATAAACTCAATTGGAGTGTGAAGAAGAATTACACAACACAAGATAAATAAGGTCATGTTTATGAACTCAGTAAGCAGAGCCTTCATTACTCGTAGTCGTCACCAACCCTTCCCAATCTTCACACTCACAACATTCCAACTCTCACAACGCTCATCCTTCTCTTCCATGGCGGCGGCAGCAGAGGACTCCTCTTCCCTGAAAAGGGTTTATCCCTTCTCCACCGACGCGGCCCTCAAGCGCGTGGGCACCCACAATGGTAGCTTCCACTGCGACGAGGCTCTTGGTTGCTTCATGATTCGCCTCACTGATAAGTTTTCTGGTGCTACCATCGTTCGAACCCGCGACCCCCAGGTTTCCATTCATTCCCTCCGTATCTATATGTTCGTTTTCTTTGTTTAATTCTAGCTGATTTGATTTGAGTTGAGTTGTGGGGTGCAGGTATTGGAGGGTTTGGATGCAGTGTTAGATGTTGGGGGTGTGTATGATGCAAGTAGAGATAGGTATGATCATCATCAAAAGGGTTTTGGGGAGGTTTTCGAGCATGGATTTGTTACTAAGCTCAGTAGTGCTGGTCTTGTCTACAAGGTACTCTACTCTACTGTTATCAAGTTTTCAACTTTTTTGACGGAAATATCCGTCTTAAGCTTATTATGGATCAAATATATGGGATAAGACAAACTCATGTGCTTGTAAGAGAAGATTTTTGGCATTTTTGTAGTTGGGTATATTTGACCCGTTTTAATGACGGATATGCCCGTTGCAAGGAAAACGAACTGTTAATTGTTTAGGTTGCTATTGATTTTAATCTTTTTTTTTGGTTCAACGAAGAGCACACTTAGTTGCATTCCAATATAGGGGGAGGGAGATTCGAACCTGAGAGCACCTAGTCCAAACCACTAGGCTAAGACATCTTCGGTTATTGATTTTAATCTTGATTCTGGTTAAGGTGGGTTTTCAGCCTTGGTGTATGTTGTATAGGATTGGGTTTGTTTTGAAATCTCAGCTGTTTCGGATTGCATATTCAAGCAAAGTTCGATTCTGAACTAGATTATGGTCATATTTGACAGTTTATCAAAAATGAGTGTTTTTAAATCTTTGTTCTTCAAAAGCTGGAAGCAACAAATTGGAACTTCTATTTCTGAAGAAATGTTGGGTTTTGAGCTTTTAAAAAGCTAGGCGAAACACGCATGTTTAGTTTTGATCTTTGTGTTAGGTAAGGGGTTGTTTTGGATAAGAGCTATGGAGTATAATTAGGGGAGTAATAGGGCTTAAATTGTGTAACTTTTGTTAGAATGGGTTGCTTTCTAGTTTCTAGTATGCTCTTGTTTGTGATGTTATTGGTGAAAAAGTGTTTCTATCTTGTTATGTCAAGGGTAAGATTGTGTAATGCAGTCACTTACCTGGCCATTTATTTACTGGATCGCATAAGGCGTTGTGTAATGTCGTTTGTTTGTTACGGGTGATCTTATAGTTTGTTATCGGAGTTGTTGTGTGCAGCACTTTGGAATGGAGATAATTGCCAAGGAGTTGAAGCTGGAATCAGCACACCCGGATGTGTTTCGGCTCTTCATTTCAGTCTACAGGAACTTCATGGAGGTTTATTCTTTTTCTCCTTGTTACTGAATTGCTTATTCCTGTAACTTCTGCTACATAGTTGTTGACGTTACTTTCATTTATCTTATACTCTGGCAATAATCAATAACTTGAACTTTGGGGCTTTTGAGGTTTGGAGCCAATAACGTGTTGCCTGTTCGTTAATTTTCATGCTGAATAGATTGTTTCTTGTTAATTGATTCAAATATGATTTGTTAGACATGTAAAAAGGTTGGATATGATAATTTGCTACTAACTTCATGAGCTTCTATCTTGAGCAGCAGAGATGATTCTCGATTGGTATTTACTTCTGTCGAATTTCCCGTAAAATCTTGTTTACTACAGTATTTCACACTTTTCAACTGAATTTCTATTTCGTTAAAGCAAAGTGACTCACTAAGTATCTGCGGTTCTTGAGTTTTGTAGTAGAATGTCCCTGCAATTTGGTGCCCATTTTATCATTAGTAACTAGGAAACAACCTCTTTGTGCTTCTGACACAAGGGTAAGGATGTGTTTACATTTGACCCCCTCTTTAGAAAGGATATTGTTGAAGTTGGTTCCTCGAACAATTTATGAAGCTTATCTTGTTCTTTGTAGGCTATTGACGCTATTGACAACGGAATCAATCAGTATGATACTGACAAACCGCCAAGGTATGTGAATAACACGTCTTTGTCATCAAGAGTTGGAAGACTGAATTTGGACTGGACAGATCCTGATCAGTCTGCTGAGAAGGAGAACGAAGCTTTTGAGAAAGCAATGAACCTTGCTGGTGGTGAGTTTTTGGATGTGAGTTCCTTACTGTCTCATCCTTTTTTATTTGTAGTTTAGTACTGCCTTCTTGCATGAATGTTCAAAATCTATTTTGTCCCATATATAATGCTTTGCGGATTGGTTACAGAATGTCCGGAGTCTTGCAAAATCATGGTTGCCAGCCCGTTCAATTGTGGTGGAGAGTCTCTTAGCAAGAAAAAACATTGATGCTACCGGAGAGATTATGGTGTTGCATAAATTTTGCCCCGTAAGTTTGCTAAATATTTCACTTGAATCATCCGTTTCCTTCGGTGTGCATCCTGTTAGTGTTTTTGGTGTAAATGAAAACTTTTTTTAAATCAACTCTTTCAGACCACCAATGAAACTTCTGTGGTGATCTCGCTGTTAATTTTACTTGCATTTCTCATTGTAGTAAGAGTATACACAAAGCAAGTATTGATTTTGAGGGATCCATATTGAGATGATTTTCTTACGTGCAGTGGAAACTCCATCTTTTTGAGCTCGAGGAGGAGATGAAGAGTGATCCTCTCGTCAAATATGTCCTTTATCAGGTACGCTGACAATTGCTAGAGACTATGGCCATTTATGGACTGGATAAACCGATAAAGCGAATAACCTGGTCCAAACAAAACAATAACAGCTGAAGTAGACTCGAACAGTCAAACCAAATTGATTTGACCCAAAAAAACGCCAACCCCAAAACGTCCAAAGCCAACCTAAATGACCCAAAAAAACTGCTATCTTTTGCTTGACTTGATTATTGAGATTGGGTGCGTAAACTCGAGTATGCGTTGACTGAACATGATATTGTTGTTTGGCAGGATGAGAGGAGCAAACAGTGGAGAGTGCAGGCTGTGGCAGTTTCACCCGATAGCTTTGAGAGCAGAAAACCTCTTCCAGAACAATGGAGAGGGCTGAGGGACGATGATTTGTCGACAAAGACTGGCATCCCGGGTGGTGTTTTTGTGCACATGAGCGGTTTTATTGGCGGGAATGTTTCATATGAGGGTGCTCTAGCCATGGCTAAAGCCGCTCTATACTTGTGAGATTAGTGTTCAGGTTTTGGCTAAATTTTGCTTTGGTTCAATTAGTGAAGAGAAACTAGAAAAAAACTTTTACTAATAGAATTTCCAATTCATATTATCATTATCAATTTGTACTCTCTCCAGTCTCCATTGCTATTAAAGGACAAAGCGTTTATTTATTTATCGACTGGCGATGATTTGGCTATGAACAATCAACAAAAAGTTGAACCATTCAGTAGTCCCTCCGTTCATAATCTTGTAACGAACTTTTTGATGCGTATTTTCATTATACTTTGCTCCCTATTTGATCATCTTCTGTGATGGTACATATAGTCTACTTGTATATGAGCTAAGATTCAAGGTTCCCTTTCTTTTTGACAGTTTGGTGTTGTCCCTCCATATTCACATCTGGTCCCTTCTGTCTATTTGAGTTCTGTACTTCTGTTAGACAAGTTCTGCCTTCTGGTCCTTCCAAAGCTTTTCAAACATGTGTGATCGGGTACAGATGTTCTAGTGTTAACCTTGGAAACTACCAATTAACCGATGTGAGATGATAACCACTGTGGTTGGGACCGATACAATTTTCAAGTCAGGTGACTTTCTTACAGTGACATGGCTATTTTCTTCCTGTCATGATAATTTTTTTTTCTATTTGAGTCCATCTTGCTTCATTTTTAACCAACATGCACCCTCTATTACTCTCTTTTTTGTCGATATTTTCTCAAAATAAATTTATGGCATGTTTGGGAACTTGGATTTGGATTTGAATTTGAAATATTTCGAGCGTTTGAAAAACTTGGGATTTGGATTTGAAATTTTGACCAAATTCAACTAGTTCAAATTTGGTTTTCTCAAATTCTTAGTATATTGACCGTCATTTCAATTCCGTCACTTACCGTTTATTTGTTTTTTCGCATAATCTTGTCGTAGTATTTGTTTTTCTTTATTTTTTTTTTCCCTATTTGAACATTTATATTTTTGTAATGAAAAATTTTAAAAAATAAAAATTGGTGACCTTGACCCGACTCCACCCGTCCGAAATCCAAATCCAAAACCAAGGGTACCCAAACACCATTTTGTCTTTGGATTTAGATTTGAATTCTAAAAATTCAAATAGAATTCCTAATATTCAAATCAATTCCGAGTACCCAAACGCAACTTAGAGTAATTTTAAAATCTATAGTAAAATGACGGAAATTATACGGAGTAGGTAAAATAAGTTGCACATTTTAATGGTTCATTAACTCAGTATTTGATCACCTTCTTTGATAGTTCATAGACTGATTACTTCATTACTTGTATAGTTGTATATGGAGTATGAGTTAAGGTTTTAAAGGCTCACATTATTTGACAGTTCATGTTGTCCCTCCAGAGTCAATCATGCATAGTCCATACTCATTATTAGTCATTACTCTCGCACGTATTCAGGATCAGGAATTAAGAACCTTCAACCTTTTACTTGCAACATGTTACATGTTGTCCACTTGTCCCTCCCTCCAAATTTAATAGTACCAACCAGTCTTCCTTGTGACGGATACATTCATCGCAAGTTTACGACGGTTCAAATACTATCCATGTAAAACAGATTATCATTTCATAGGTATTTTGCTTTTGGCTTATCTCCCTCACATGGGTAGGTTTCCACTGAAAAAAATGTTTGAAAGGATAAGAAGATATGAATTCGGTCTAATAAGACACATGGCTTTGTATTATCGACTTATTTAACACGTTGTAAACTTAAAAGACGAATATTTTCGTAGAATTTGCCTAATCAGTAACAGAGGAGTAGTGTACGTAGAGTGATAGAGGTAAGCTATGGAGTACTGTAGAATGAATAAAAAGTAAAAAAAAAACACATTATCCCCTTTTTGAGAAAGACAAAACAATTCTCCCCACAATTCCCACACTTTGTTCTTTTCATTAAACAATTCCATAAACGATTAACTCACCTAATCAATCCATCTGCTTTACATTTCCTCTGTTTTCTTCCCTTTTCTCAGTCACCCTCTTCACTAATTATCTATCATTCTATCACCTTCCTTACAAAAGTGTGTTGAGTCAATGAAGCAAAAGAAAAACAATACTCGTCTTTCGATTTTCATACTACTTATTTTTACACTCATTCTCTTTGCATTTTGTATGTACAGTGAGACTGTCAAATCCATAGCTCAATTTCCATTTAACACAAAGAAAGCTCAAGAAATAATTAAAGAAAACAGGGAAACGGAAACAGATGAAGAAGAAGAAGAGATAGAATTACCAGCAGAAGATTGTGATCTTTTCACAGGGAAATGGGTTTATGATAATCTAACTCACCCATTATATAAAGAAGATGAATGCGAGTTTCTTACTGCTCAAGTCACTTGCATCAAAAATGGAAGGAAGGATTCTATGTACCAGAACTGGAAATGGCAGCCTAAAGATTGCAATTTGCCCAGGTACGTAGAATTCTCGTGGATTGCCAGGGTTCGAACTCGTGACTAATTCTTTACGTTTTTTCGAGAAAGGCTTATGATTTTGCAATTATTGGAAGGTAGGTTTAAGCCAAAGTTGTTGGCTGAGAAGCTAAGGGGGAAAAGATTGATGTTTGTGGGAGATTCATTAAACAGAAATCAATGGGAATCAATGGTGTGCCTTGTACAGTCAGTTGTTCCTCCTGGTAGAAAGACTTTGGTTAGGTCTGGTTCACTCAGCATCTTTACCATTCAGGTTATTTTTCCTTCATTTCTCCCTTTCCTAGTATTATTCTACTCATCACTTTTTATTAGCCACCACATCAATAGTTCGGGATTCAACTAATAAAATATAAATGGACCTTGACCATCATCTTAAAGGTTTTGATTGAGATGGTCAGTTAAGATGGTATCAGAGGTCAAGAATTTGAACCTGACAATCCTCAATATCTCGAATTCTCAAGTTGAATCTCAGCAAATATACTCTGTCACTCATGGAACATTTTAATGGGACTAACCAAATCTTTATTATACATTGACAAATATTGAAAGGATTATAATGCTACAGTGGAATTCTACTGGGCACCGTTCTTGGTGGAGTCGAACTCTGATGATCCAAGAATGCATAGCATCATGAACAGAATCATCAGGCCTGAATCAATTGAAAAGCATGGTGCCAATTGGAAGGATGCTGACTATCTTATCTTTAACACCTACATTTGGTGGATGAACACCGTCCAAATCAAAGTCTTGTAAGTACTCGTAGTATTTTTATTCAAATTCAAACTTAGCTGGGTGTGGTCAGGTCAGGTCAGCGGTCGTCAATACAAGTGGTCTGGGAGTGATTGACTGTGTTGGACCTGTTCACTGTGTCTAGAGGAGAAAATGACATGATAGTGGCAGGCTGTGCCATATGGGCGTGGCGTGACATTCCCCATTTTTTCCTTAATTTGGGCGTGCCGGGTGTCATATTCATGGGCAGTAATGCTTGATTCACGTGCCTGTCTATTTCTTTCTCTGCCTATCGACAATAAGTCAATTCGGTATTTTAAAAGGGTTTTACCTAAGTAACATTAAATTTGAATGACGATTCAAATACTAATAATTACAGAAGGGGATCGTCATTTGAAGAAGGGGAGATGGAGTATGAGGAGGTAGAGAGGCCAGAAGCGTATAAGAGGGTAATGAAGACATGGTCGAAGTGGGTGGACGACAACATTGATCCTAATCGTACCAAAGTCTTCTTCACCACCATGTCTCCTCTTCATATCAAGTACACTAACTAACTATATCCTACTACTTACTCGTCTTTTTATGTTCTACCTATTTAATTAAAATATACCACCTAAATAAATATATAATGGGTAAAATTATTAGAAGACGGATATAGTATTAGTTTTACTTCTCACATCTCACAATCGGTTCCTTTAACATTATTTAATTTGAATGTGATCGAGCCGTCCGAAGATTATTGTGGTGGGGGGGGCAACATGAGAATTTGCCTATAATTGTCAATCAACATGTAGATTGAATAAATTAATAATGTTTGTTAGGTGAGAATCTACGCGATGATTTGTAGCCAGTCATGTTAACAAAAGTAAAGTCATCAATAATTCAAATCATGTTTGTTAGAGATAGCTTTTAGATTTTGGTTGAACTGGTTACATAACATGGTATTAAAGTCAGCATGATAAAAGTCATGGATATAAACAATTTTGGACCTCTAACCATCGCCTTAAGATTTTGGTTGAGTTGGTTCTATAACAGATGTATGGCGTAGAGTATTGCTTTAATTTAGGTGAGTCAAAACCTACTTTATTTTGCACCTTGACTAACTTCTTAATTCAAAAATACACTCACAGGAACTCACTTTAAAATCGTAAATCGTGCTCTGATCAATATAATATATTAATGTGTGACTTGGAAATCGGGACATGTCTTGCATTGATTGATGAGGTTGTTATTAATCTAATCATCTTAACTTAGAGAAGTATATATTATGTCTATATATGTTGTAGAGAATTAACCATGTTTGAAATGAAATTAGGAGCTTGGACTGGAACAACCCGGAAGGAATAAAATGCGCAAAGGAAACGACACCAATACTCAACACAAGCATGTCGTTTGACGTAGGAACAGACAAACGACTGTTAGTAGCAGCACACAATGTGACACAGGCAATGAACAGGGTGCCTGTCATCTTCCTTAACATCACTGCGCTCTCAGAGTATCGCAAAGACGCCCACACTTCTGTCTACACCATACAACAAGGCAAATTGCTTACACCTGACCAACAGTCCGATCCCAGTAACTTTGCAGATTGTATCCATTGGTGTCTTCCAGGTTTACCTGATACTTGGAATGAGTTCCTCTACACAAGTATCATTTCCCGCCCCTGAGCCTGAGCCTGAGCCTGAGCCTGACACGACTCTTCTCACCTCCTCATCTTTTCATTCTTTTCCTCGATGTTACGGAAATTGATTTGCTTTGCTGCAACTGTGATCCTGCAAGCCCATGCCCCATGCCATGCCAGGCCATTTTTTGTGAATCCCTTGGCTTAGAAATTATTCATGTATAGGATTTTACTCCCTCTGTATTGTAAAGTATAGAAAAGGTACGAAGAAAATTGGAGTGTAAACTATGGGGTTACACTCGAAAGTGGGAGCTAGAGAAAGGTATAGACGACTCACCTCACCCCTCCAAGGTTTGAATGACTCGAATAGGTTGTGTGTTTTAAGACCCTTCTCCCCAAGCTCCCAGTCCACGAAGAAACGAAATAAAACCCACCCACGCTATTAACTCGAGTCCTACGAGAGCTAACAACGAGGTTAGGTGACTAATCTAACCTCCCAGGTTAATTAGGCCTAACCTTGCACACTACACTCGGTTATATGAAAGGGTTTTTAGAGAGAGTTTCAAACTCAAAATTTTCATCCAACATCACCTAACTATTACTATCTCTGGACACTAATTTTTTTGCTTCATTTAATTAAAATACTCCTCATAAATATTAAGGTAATGAGGTAAAAAGTGTCCGAGGGAGTACAATGCATAATGGATGCCTTATATAGACCCTTAGGTGGAGGGAATACACATCCAAAGAGGGCTAAATACATACAATAACAATAAAAACAAGACAATCAAAAGCTGGTATAAATCAGATGGTCCATGGTCTTTTGAGGTGTGCTCTAATATCGCTTGTGTATCAGGTAGTTAGGTGTAATAGAATTGTTTTTTTTTTTTCTATACAAAATTTTTATAAAACTTGGAATCTCTCATATCATACTTTATCTATACGGAAGAGTATATAATAGTACTCCGTATTGATCAGTGTTCGTATAGTCGCACACTCGCACTGTACTAGTGTATTGTGTATTTCTCCTTTGGATTTGGTCCTGGATCAAATAGGTACTCCGCATATTTCTACACTTTTAATCATAGTATCATAATCAACACAAACATAATATTTCTATATATCGTATCATTAATACTCTGATGATTTGCTTCCACCATTATTCATCATAATCCTTTGCTAGATGAATATTTTAGACAAAACAATAACGAAATTACTTTTTCCTAACGCACGTATTGATAAATGATTGAATTCAATTTAGTTTGTGTGTGGGATATTATGGAGAATGTAGACTACATGATTGTTTGTTGATTGATTAATTTTTCTTCATTTCTTATTCTGCATTGCATAAATGATGTCCCTTTATATACTAGGTTACATCCCACAACCCTAGAATCAAAGTAAACATGTGCATACTGACATTACAATGCTATTACTGATACAGTGCATTGTCGCTATCTGCTATCAGTATGTCTTCTTTCATGTTATGTCCTCTGCTTCCTCACTGCATAAGCATAGGTCAACTTACCAATTTGAGCTTTGTTGTGATCTAGCTTTTGGACTTCTCTTTTACACTCCCCCTCAAGATGTGAGTGTGATTCATTCATCACTCCATCTTGTTGAGTAAATGATGATGTTGTTTCACTGTGAGTTGTTTTGTTAGAACATCAGCTACTTGTTCATTTGAACTAACATAAATAGGTTTGACAATTTCATTTGCCACCTTTCACTACAAGAAATACTTCATATAACTACCAATTACGCGCGACTGATAAATTCAGTAGCTAATTTTGTAACACCCACTATTTTCCTAGTGCCGTTAATTATTCTGTTGTAACTTCGTCATGACTCTATGTCAATTTCGTCTTCTATTTCCTTCAACTTTCTGAATTCTTATTATTTTTTTTGAGTCAAATAATATTTATTTTTATTTTAAAAGATTTTAATTCTTGTAAACCTATTTATTTGATTTTCATTGTAAACTATTTATTTTTGCGCGTGAAGTTCTTTTTTTCTACGAACTAACGTTTTAAGCTTGAAATTCAGTTATTTATTTTTCCTAAATATCAAAACACGTTTATATGATATTTCCAACTAAGAAATATTTTTATTTAAGAATATTTGACCTTTAATGATTTTATTACGAAGTTTCGTAAATAATTATTTTCCAACGCGCGGTTTACTCGAACTGATTTGAAATACCTTTACCAATTTTACGATTCATCTTTTTATCAACTTAGAAATTATTTGGGACATTTTCCCCATGTTTTGGACCGTGACACACCCATGTCACATTTTTACACTACAACTTTGTATACATTTCATTTTATGATGTTTAAGCATTAGATTTTTTTTTTTCTCACCCATTTATTTTTGGCCTTAAACACAAACTCTTCACACTCCCTTCTTCTCTCATTTTGGTTGATTTGTGCATGTATTATGACATAGTTTTCATCAAAATTTAGTTATCATTTATGCTTTAGAAAACCATCCACTTTCTTATCATTCATTTTACAAAAAAATAAACAACATTTCCTCCCTTTTTCTCTCTTGGCTGAGATTTTCCAGCAGCTTTTCTAGCCAAATGTTGTCTCAAATCGAGTCTCGATCGTCTCGTTTTCATCTCCTAAATAATCGTCATTCCGATCTCTTCGTTAAGGTAATAATCGATGTTGTTTTCGATCGTTATTTTCCTTGATTTTCTTAGTTTTCTCATGGTATTTTTCCACCATGCTTTTCTTGTGTTGAAGGATTTTTGAATGATCCCAAAGCCGACGAATTAATAATCGACTCGAATTTGGGTTAGAGGTAACGTCGATGTTACTCGGTATTTCATGATTTTAATTGTGTATTTGCATGTATAATTTTTATATTTCATTTTTGACAATATATATATTTCATATAATCTGGAAAATTTTTAGAAAAGTTGAAAATTTGTATGTTTCGATATTTTTATCGCTTTTACGAGATTAACGATTAAATCGTCATATTAATTTGTAAAATCGTAATATTCGGCCTAAACATGTAATATATATTTATATTATGTAAAAATGATGTTTTTGATGATTTTTAATAATTTAGTATTTTTCTGATATTTTAGTTATCGATTATTGAATTATTTCCGTTTACGGACAAAAACGATTAAAAGCCGATTTTTAGTTCTAGTACTTAAACATTTTATTTTAATCTTATTTTTGACGTGGTGAAACTTTCTGATGCAATAAAAATTTCTGAATTTTTTCGTAATTTTTTTGGAATTTCTAAGTGGATGAATTAATAAATCACTTTAAATCATCGTTTATCGTTAAAACCGCGTTTGTCGTTTAAATTCTCGATTTTTGGTCTTTTGATTTAATCTGGAAAAAATTATGTTTCTGATGGTTTTTTAATAAAATGTATTTTTATGATTTTTAGTGCTTTAATAAAATGTTAGGAACGATAAGTTTTATTAATGGAATCGTTAATTGTGAAAACGGGTTTTAAAGACGGTTTTGGTGGAATTTATTAAAGCTGGAATTTTTGGAAATCTGGAAAAATGGTATTTTCTGGAAAATCATGATTTATAATCTTAATAATAATTTTTGGATATTAATACTTAAATCGTTTTGTAATTACTATTTTTATTAATCGTTATTGTCGAGATTAGACGATTAACGAGAAAACGCTTTAAAAACCGAGTTTTAGGATTCTGGAAAATTTTATTTTCTGGACATAATATCCATAAATATATTTTAACTATTTTACGTAATTTTTGTACTATTTATTAAAGTCTTTAATTAATAAGTATTGATTTTTGGACAAATTACGATTTATCGTTAAAATGCTTCGTCTTACCTAAAAGATTTATTTTTCCAGCTATTTTGAAAATATTTAAATCTGAAACATTAAGAGTTAAATCATCCCTTAACATATTCTAAATATATTCAATGGTTTAATTAAATAAAAGACGTTAAAAGATTTAATTTGACATTTGCCGTAAAATCCTATTTGTAATCGTATTGTCGTAACTAATAATAATTAGGGAATTTTAGCTTTGTAAATTTTGAAAACACCCTGATTAGTATTATTAAAAATTTTAAGACATTTTTAATCATTTTATACACTTGTACGATATTTCAATAACTTCATAAACTCAAATGTTCTTACTTTAATAATTAATATCGTTAAGGCCGAAAGTATTAGTTTTATAAATCTATATCGTTTACTAAAAATTGGTATTAGTATGAACTAATATTTTTACTATTTTGATATAATACTATTTTTAGTAAAGTTTCTAAAAATAGAAGTTTCCTAAAATAGAAAGTTTCCTCTTTTAGAATATAAATGTTTACTTCTTTTATCCTAATATTATTTATATTTATTATATCTTTTGAATATCGATAATGACTTTGTTTTGGAGTTATGGAATAAGGACAAGTATGAGGTTAGAGTAATATATTCTAGGGTTTACGGTTTTGCCATCAACTATAAGGCTAGTGTATCAGGAATCGGTACATTGGTTGTTGAACCGGGTGACAGGTATCCCGGGAGTTTTGTATATTTTGATCTTAAGCTTAGGTCTCGCAGTAAGTCGCCGTCATAAGTTGAACTGGGTGACAGGTAATTCCAGGAGGGGTGTGCATTATCTTAAACTAGGGTCACGCATTTATAAGTCGCCGCTCTATTATGGTTGAGTAGCCTAGTTAGAGACCGAAGTTTGATTTGTTTGAAATAAGTTCTCGAAGCTAGTTTTTAGTACTCTTCTAGTGAAAGTCTAGCCGTCTACACTACTCTTATCCATAACTCCATTTTGAATATTTTTATTATTATCGATATAATTTGGTTGCAGGTTGGCAAATGTTTTATGTTTTCTTCGGAAAACTCATTTTTATTATATTGTTTTGATACGTGAAGTTTTTCACTGAAAGTTTATTTTTATTATAATGTGTTTTACTGTTTTCCATTTTTACTATTTTTCTATAATAGTAATTACAGTTTTAAAATCCTGTTATACGGCTGGGAGAACGTTGACGTTGCTCCCCACTGATTGTGGCTGTTATGTTTTTAACATGGCTGGTATATGTGTTTTCCTTCGGGTGGGCTAGCGAGCAGTTATAGATCCTGCTTGTTTTAATCAGATCACTGTATTATGGATTGTTAAAACCCTTTTTATGGATTTTATTTATTTATTTATTTTGTAGCCATTTTAATTTTATGGCTTATGTATTGACTTACCATTTTTATTTAATCAAGACATAGCTACAGTGTGTTATAATCTCACTTCTACAGTGTTTCTGCCACTGTATTGCGTTAAAATTTTTAGGGGATTACAAATTTTGCGACTGAAAGTACAACACGCGACTGATATTAGTCGCTGGACGAGGAGGCGAAAAAAAAAATTTAGTTACCCTTAGCGACCGAAATCAGTCGCTAAAATAAACGATGCGCGATCGATTTCGGTCGCTAAATTGTTGAACTTGCTACGGAATTAGCGACTGAAATCGGTCGCTAATCGAAGTGGCGTGCGACCGATTTCGGTCGCTAAAGTGCGTCAATTTTTTTAAATCCGCGAACAGCCCCCCTATCCCTCTCACATTCGCCATTTCACTCTCTCTCTCTCTACAAACTCTCTCCCTTCTCTCTAATCCGTCTCCACCTTCTTTATCATTCCTTCCTTCTTCATTCCTCCATTTTTTTAATTACGGTATGTTTTTTTATCTATACTTAATTTAAATTATTTGTTAATTTTTTTATTTATTGATATAAATAGATTAGTTATTGAGTTAGATGTTTTTATAGTGTAGTGTTGTTGTTAGTATTGGAGTATTTAGTGTAGTTAGAATGTTAATCGCCCAATAGGTTCCCCAATTTGAAATATGTAGATTGTTAGTATAAAATTAGAGTTTGTGGTTAAGTAGTTGAATGAATTGGGTTGTTTTGATGTGTTAGGAAATTGGAAGTAAAATACAATTATGCCGATTTAGTGAGGTAAATATGGACGAATTGGGTGGAAATAGTACTATGTTTAGGCGAATTGATAATTTTACAGGATATTTGACTAGTGTATATATATATTAGAAAATTACTTTGTAGGAAATAATTTGTATGTGGTTATTCTCTCAATTTTTTTAGATAAAAAGATGAAGAGACAGGAACGAAAATGGATGTATGGGGAAAGATTCGATAAGAAACGACGTCCCACAAAGGAATTTTTAGAGGGTGTTAATCGCTTTCTTGAGTTCGCTGAAACCCATCCCGAATACGCGTCAGAGGGTAGATTTAGGTGTCCTTGTGTGAAATGTAAGAACATCAAATTCTTGGATAGTATTTTGATTAAGGAACATATTATCTCAGATGGGTTTAGCCCAAATTACTATTATTGGATTTGTCATGGTGAGAAGTCTGCTTTTGAGGAATCTAAGGTGGATCAGAAAGAGGGCGGGGTGAGAGGAATGATTGTTGATGTGGTTGAGTGCAATTTGTTTAATGATGAGAGCATATACACTAACGACGATGACCAACCAACCCCACAAGAGCCAAACCCACAAGCGAAAACTTTTTTTGATATGTTAGAGGCTGCGGAGAAGCCATTATATGGAGGGTGTGATGTGACATTGTTAGAAGTCGCGTCTATGGTAGTGACCCTTAAATGTGAGTATAACCTACCTTTTGGGTGCGTAGACGGTATCGCTGCGTTGATTGAGAAACTCATCCCAAAAGACAACATTATGACCAAAACATTCTACAACACCAAAAAAATAGTTAAAGGTCTTGAACTTCCGCATCAAAAGATCGATGCTTGTCCCGATGGATGTATGCTTTTTTGGAAGGACGATGCCATGCTTGAGAAATGTAAGATATGTGGGAAGGGTAGATACAAAACTGTAGATGGGAATATTGTTTTGAGGGGTAAGAAAGGAAAGAGTGTTGCGAGGCATAAAAAACCTATACCACTTAGTCGACTTACCTACTTTCCCTTCTTTCAACTATTACATGTCTGCAGATATGACGTTGGGCAGCAGGCTGAGGTTTGGTAGTTCGAGCAACAGCAGGAACAGGGACCGGCAACAGCAGGAAGACCAAGAAGAGAACCGGCGGGAGGACGAACAAAAAGTGGAGAACAAGGAGGAGGTGCAGGGCAATGATGAGCAACCAGAACAACCGCAACCACAATAGGATGAAGTGCTTCGATACACAGACGATGGGCGCCTAATAATTGGTCCCGAGTCCACATGGTGAGACATTGTATTTCCTTTTTTTTGTGAGACATCATCTTATTTCACTCTTTGGTGTAGATTTTGTACTCGTGCGACGGTGACTGGTGTCAAGGACAGTTTCATGAATGATTTGACTACTTACTGCACGAGTTGGACCAAGTTGCCTCTGTGGCAACGGGAGAAGTGGTTTGCCAACTTCAAGGTACACCAATTTTTTATTTTTATTAATTATCTGTTACTGTTTACAGATTACTAATACAATGACAACAAACTATCTTGCAGTACAAACACTTTTACAACGATGGTCTCGAGGTGGCTGTGAGAGACAGATACATGGATGTCGCGTAGGACATATACAAAGACATGATGTATAAGATGGCGAGCGATGTAAAGTTACAGAAACACCTTAGAGGTTCGATAACTAAATTGGTGTTAGTACCTGAACAGAAAGTTGTATATATATTCAAAACATTTATTGATCTCAAAGTGTATAAATTGTAGGTGACGCCATCCAACAGTTCCAAACAGCGCGCTCCGACCCGAACTTCCTTAAAAGATCCGTCCAGGCGAAAAAGAACAAGAGGCGGGGAGGGGACCCCGAGGCGGAGGCGGAGTGCACCCACTACGGTGGGTCGCAGTCGATGCACCAACGGGCCATGAACGTTAGTATTTCCGTACCTTTGATTTTTATATTGGATTCTTATTTAATGTTTTCATTATAAAAATAAATGAAAAATCTACATGTACTGTCAACAGGTGAAGAAGAAAACCGGAGAATTCCTTCCTCCTGTGCAGCTATTTCTCGAAGCGAAGAGTAAGGGGGACGATGCCACCGGTCGATCATTCGCCACGAAGAAGGATTTGGACACTTGGGTAAGTTTCAAACACAAGACTTCGTTACTTTTTTTTCTTCAAACAATCAACCTAATCATGACTTCAATTTCTTTCAGAGATCGTATTTGGCGGCCACTAGAGCGCCCGAGAATGAAGGTGTGGACCCGAGCACGATTTGGTTCAGAGTCGCGGAGGGATACCGCAAGGGAGTGGTGTACGGTACGGGGAACGCTCATTCCCTGTATTGGACACCACCCAATGTTCGGGGGGCCCATGCGACCACGACGGAGTGTGTACCATCCGAGATGGCTGAGATGAGGGCGGAACTTCGAGAGGAGAGGGCGCAACGGGCAGCTATGGCCGAGCAGATGAAGGAGCAGAATGAGAGGCTGAAGACGCAGGAGTCCATTAACCTGCAAATTCTGGAAGAGATACGGCGTCTTAGGAACACGCAGCAATATAACTGCAACTCCGGCCCCACTCCCCGATTCCCGGATCCTAGAGACCCCTTCGGTGACGGTGGTAGTGGTGCGCCAGCTAGTTTCCCTGTTGGCTGAGTTGATTGAATGAAAACAATTTGTAGTTTCTGAATGCTTGTTGTCAAAACAGTTTGTAACAATACTTTTAATTTAGTGTATTCATGACGTTTGCGTACTTGGTTGCCAATTTTGGAGTGTGAAGCTTGCGTAACGTTTGGAACAACGTCTGGAATGATGTTTGGGATGTATTGTGGTTGTTGGTTTGTTTTATTGTGCAGATTTTGGCTAGAAAATTAATAAATATAACCGGCCTATTTCTGGCACGGTAGCGACTGATATCAGTAGCTAAATTTTCTATTTAGCGACTGAAATCAGTCGCTGAAGGACGCCACGTCGCACCATTTAGCGACTGATTTCAGTCGCGCGTATTTTTAGCGACTGAAATCGGTCGCTAGATGCGACTAACTGTAGCCACTGTCGCTTAGCGACTGTTGACAGTCGCGTGTCTCTTTTAGCGACTGATGTCAGTAGCTAAGATCAGTCGCCACTGACTTTAACTCTTGTAGTGTTTTCCCTTATGAAGTGAGAATCAATCTCTATGTGTTTAGTCCTTTCATGAAGAACAGGATTAACTGCTATGGCTATGGCAGCTTGGTTGTCACACCTTAATGCAACAATTTCAAGTTTAGTGAGGCCTAAATCTTTTAACAGAGTCATTAGCCAAGTAACCTCACATGTTGTCAGTTCCATGGCCCTGTATTCAGCCTCCGCTGATGACCTAGACACAACACTTTGCTTCTTAGATTTCCATGAGACTGGTGACTGCCCTAACAAGATACAATATCATGTGGTTGATCTTTCAATTCAAGAGCATTGTCAGATCTCAGTATTTTGATTCTAAAACCAAACTGAGTTTTCACAAACTCATAGAACTTCTTAATATGTTCAAAAGCCTGAGATTTATATTGGAGTAGGTACACCCAAGTAGCCCTAGAGTAATCATCAACTATGGTAAGGAAATATCTATAGTTTCCTTTATATTGGACTCTATATGGCCCCCAAGTATCAATGTGTATCATGTCAAAAGGAAATGCAGTAGTGGACTTACTTAGGGAAAAAGGTGATTTTGTTAATTTGGCCATTGGACAACACAAACAAATTTGTTTTTGAGATTCAGCAGCAGACAGATTTAGTGAGGATATATGTTGCAGTTTACTGTATGGGGCATGACCAAGTCTATTGTGCCACTTAACATATAAATTTGCCTTTGCATTCATTGAAAAAGCATATTCATTACAAAAGATTTCATTTTGGTTCAATGGCAATAGACTCACATTGTTTGCCTTAGGATTACATTTGGACTTTAAACAAAAAGACTTCATATTAGTGTTCTTGTCTGCTGCATTTTTGTGAGTTTGAAAGTAGTAAAGTCCATCTACTGTCTTTCCCTTCCCTTTGACTTCATGGGTGTTGCAGTCCTGTACAAGGCAATATGTGTTACTGAATTTAACATAGCATGCATTATCCTTTTGCAACGAATTGTGCCGTCGCAAATGGCCTTTTTTTTTGTTTGCGCATGCATTATCCTTTGCCAGTTTGTGAACAGACATTAGATTTTGCTTGAAGTCTGGCACATACATGACATTTTTCAATTTAAGGTTATTTTAAGATTCATATCACCCATATGGGTGACATATGATACTTCACCATTAGGTAGGTTTATTTTAAACCTTTTGTTCAGGATCCTCACATTTTTAAGCCTCTTGAGGTCAGTGATCATGTGATCACTGGCTTCTGAGTCCACAATCCAACCATCACTACTTAGTTTAACATTATGACATGAAAATATACCTGCAAAATTGCAGTCTATCTCATCATCTGTTTCTTGTCCAGATGTGGTCTCATTCTTTTGGCTTGATGCACCCTTTAAAATGTTTCCTAGGGTCATCAAAGTTGCAGCCAAATCAGTGTTGCTTGATTCTGCTTGAGAATTGTTTGCCATTCTCCTGTTGTTGTAGTCACCAGTGTTGTAGTTGTTACCATTGTTGTGGTAGTTGTTACCATTGTTATTGTAGCCTCTGCCTCTTCCTCTAGAACCTCTTCTGCCTCCTCTAGAGTTGTTTGAGCCTCAGCCTGATGAATGACCTCCCCTTTTGGGTCTTTGGTTTCCAGGGGCATACCAACACTTCTCTGTGGCATGGTTACTTAGGCCACAATGCTTACATGCATTCTGCATCAAAGTGCTCCCCCTTTTCCAAGAGAGCTGATGCCTCAACTTTAGATTTCCCACTTGTTTGAATGTTGGATTGCTCTGCTTCCTCTTGAACCATAATGGTTACAGCACTATCCACCATTGGTAGGGGTGACATGAGCAGCATAGCACTTATTTGAGTATTGAAAGTCTTGTCCAGTCCATTCAAGAACTGAAACAATCTTGCTTCCTTCTTCTGCTTCTGAATAGCATCCAGAAAAGCAATGATTTCTTCATTCACATTGGTGATAAATGGATAATCAATGAGATTTTCCAGTTCATCCCATACAGATCTGAGCTGAATGTAGTAATCTGTCACAGATTTCTCATTTTGCCTCGAGTCATATGTGTCTTTGTTAAGTTTGTACTTCCTTGCACCATTGCTCACAAGGTATCTTTCTTTTAGAAGTTTCCATATTTCTTTTGTTGATTGAGTATGAAGAATAGCCATCTTGATCACTAACATTTTGTAGTATCCAAGAAATCACCAAGCTGTTTGCAGCCAGCCAAGCCTCCTCTTTTACTTTGTCATTCTTTGGCTTTTCTGCTGCTCCTGTGATAAATCCCAGTTTTCTTTTGGCTGATAATGCTAGTTCCATACCTCTTTTCCAAGGTATGTAATTCTCTACTCCGGACAACACTGGTGTGATTTTGAGAGAGCTTCCAGCATCATTTGGGTTGCAATACAGAGGATCTGAGATGTCTATAACATTTTTCTCAGATTTATCAGGCATTGTGACACCCAGAGCTTTGTATGTTAGAGAAGGAACAATGATCTAGGTTTTAGGTAACAAGAGGTGACAGCACGGTTCAGTAGTGTAAATGCAACCACAGCTCTGATATCATATTGATAAATGATTGAATTCAATTTAGTTTGTGTGGGGGATATTATGGAGAATGTTAGACTACATGATTGTTTGTTAATTGATTAATTCTTCTTCATTTCTTAATCTGCAATGCATACATGATGTCCCTTTATATACTAGGTTACATGATTACATCCCACAACCCTAGGATCAAAGTAAACATGTGCATACTGACATTTCAATGCTACTACTGATACAGTGCATTGTCGATATCTGCTGTCAGTATGTCTTCTTTCATGTTGTGTCCTCTGCTTCCTCAATCCTCACTGCATCAGCATAGGTCAACTTACCAATTTGAGTTTTGTTGTGATCTAGCTTTTGGACTTCTCTTTTACAGGTTACTCAATCTTAACGAATTTTTTTAAAATCTTCCAACTTTATCCTTCACAAAAATTCCACCAATCTAACCCATTTCCACCGAATTATTTTCTCTCTTTTCTCGTTCTACATTTTTTTGTTCAATTTGCCTCTTTAAATCGTTAATTAATCATCAAACAATTATGGATGTTGATTCAATTATCTTCATAACATCGATTTTTACTTATTTACTTAAATTGAAATTGATGATATACATCGAATCCTATGACTCAAAGTATCAATTTTAATTCAATTATTGATTGATTAAGTAATACTCTGATCTGTATCGTGCGATTGATTATTCAATTATTGATTAAGTATCGATTTTATTTATATATTCAATTAGGTTATGTGTTCATCAATTCTTCCCTATTGTTAATAATAATAATCAATAATAATAATAAGGGGAATGGGGAATTGGGGCTGGCAAACTTTGTTGGGAGGGTCGATGCCGTTTGACGACGAGGAACGATGGTGGTAGTTGTTGGCGTCGGGCAGTGGTTGTTGGTGTTGTTTGTGGTGGAGATTCAAATTTGAGATTTTTTCAGAGAGAAAATCAACAACATTTTTTAGGGCGTTGGGAAATGATGAAGGCAAATTGGTAAAATGTCGTTAGAATTGAGTAAAAGTTCGTTAGAAAAAAACACAACCCAACAATAAATAAAAAGGAAACAATAATAATACAGAGTATTAACGGTTTTTCTAACATGTGTTATAGGGGAACACGTTAAGGAATCAACTAAAGAAAGATTGATATGGATAATTATCTAAGTATGGTAAATGTGAGTTTATATTTCATTTTCTCATGATACAATAACGTGATATCTTTTCATATTTGGCTTCTTAACGTGTTTCCCTAGGACACCTGTTTAGAAAAACCGTAATATTAATAATCTATAATTGATTGATTCAAACTAATGATACGTACGTACCCTCTCTTATCCATTCAATTCTTTACATAGGTCCACAATTTCTCTTCACAAAAACGACCCCACATAAATAATAGAATGGATGTAAGAGAGTAGTAGCGAGTATTATGAATGGCAGTCAAATGAAATACGGAGTATTACATATATGAAGCATTATCACTAATTATCATTCCTTAATTTGTGGAATTTTTTAGAGATTAAGTATTTTATAGGAAGATATGAAGAGAATTAAGGAAGGAGATAGAAATTAGTGAGTGAATGGTTATAAAATAATATCGATAGAATCACACTAATTATGGAATAAGAATTAGAGATAACGCTTAACGAATGCAATTAGTATTATTATAGAAAATAATAATATGAATCGTGAACTATTATATTATATATATTAGGTTAAACTTGTAAGAATGAATATAATCATAATAACAAAATTTAAAAAAAATAAAAAATAAAAATAATTAGAGCTTTTAACCGTAAATAAAAGGCTCTTAATTAAAAAATAAAAAAATAAAAAAAATAATACTCCAGTGAAGATGGGTTCGATGAAGAAGAGTTTAAGCTTGTTTATTATGGTGTTAATAGTAGTATGTATTAACGTTAATAGAGTATTATCTGCAAATTTTGAGGAAGCCTTGACCAAATCATTGTTTTACTTTGAAGCTCAAAGATCGGGCAAATTGCCTGAGGGCCAACGTGTTAAATGGCGCGACGACTCTGCTTTAAAAGATGGCCAAGAGGCTGGGGTACGTACTTAGCTACCAACTACTCCAGTATTTTACTCCTTCCGTTCTATTTGATTCTTTACGTTTATTTTTTTTCACACTTGTTAATGCACATTTTCTTTTGTTCATACGGTTGGTTACATAATTTTAAATATTATAAAAATTTAATATTTATAACGCACTCGATTAAACAATTTAAACAAGATTTCATATAACTATATTTAATCATCTTACTATATATTAGAAGTTATATCGATAATTTCACTCACTTATTAATAGTGTCAAAAAAAAAACATAAAGAACCTATTGAAACGGAGGAAGTATTTAATTAGACTACTTTGTATTTTTACTAACTTCATTTGATGAATCAATAATAATAAAAACCTAGGTTTAGTGATTGAAATAGACCCATTTTTAAAAAAATAAAAATATATATTTCGTGTACGTGGAAAAATATTTAATCAACGGTTTCACCATTGACGCATTTATATTGAATAAAATAATATTTAAAATAACGTTTAATACTTTTTTTGATTATGGTCGCATTATTATTCATTAATCTCTTCTGTCACTTGGGTTTGATACATTTACACTCCCTCATATTGTACTCCCTTCGGACACTATTCTTGTTATATAAAACAGGAGGATCTGGTAGGAGGATACTATGATGCAGGGGACAACGTAAAATTTGGATTTCCATTGGCGTACACAATAACAATGCTAGCATGGAGCGTAGTAGAGTACGGGAAACAACTGAACGCCCAAAATGAACTGGTAAATGCATTAACAGCCATCAGATGGGGCACTGACTATTTCATAAAAGCCCACCCTGTGCCCAATATCCTGTACGCTCAAGTCGGGGAAGGTGAGTCCGATCACAAATGCTGGGAGCGGCCGGAGGACATGACCACTCCTAGGACCGTTTTCAAGATTGACGACCAAAGACCTGGCTCTGACTTGGCTGCTGAAACTGCTGCTGCTTTCGCTGCTGCTTCTATTGCTTTCAAAACTCTTGAGCCCGACTACTCTGACGTGCTTCTTACCCACGCCAAACAGGTATTAAAACTACTTCGATTCATTAATTTGATGTTTATTAACACTATCTAACTAACAATATAATGTCATGTCCTCCATGCATTATAGTTGTATGATTTCGCAAAGGCCCACCCAGGGAAATATTCGGACAGTATTCCAGCAGCTGGGAAATTTTATTCTAGCAGTGGTTTTCAGGTAATTCATCTATCACTTATTGAGATGTTGTTTTTATAAGTGATTGAGAGATCACTTGTCATATATAACTGCTTTATTGTGTCACTTTCAAATCGGTTGTAGTATGTCATTGTACACCCTAACTAATAAAAAAATTAGTTGTTTATTTTTTAGTTTATTTAAGGGAAATTCTAGCCCTGTTTCACGATTCAAGACTTTCCATTAACTTATTTATACATTAACATGGTACACTCGTTATATTTTGAAAATTTGTCTACAAACGTAACCCAACCTTGTTTTGTGGAATATCCCGTATCTTTTAAGAGAAAAACGAATGGTTAGTCGCTCACTTAACGTAGAGCATTTATCATCAATATCATGAAAGAAATACTCCCTCCATTCAACTCCACTCTTCACATTTCTTTTTTTGACACTATTCACACTTGAGATGAATCTTCGATATTTTCGACAATCTATAAGTGAGAATATAGTCATGTGAGATTTTGTTTGATTCGTCTTTATAACTACATTATGAATATCAAATTTTTATAATTTTTGCTAATGTAAAATGAAAGATATCGCTAATGTAAAACGCGCCTCGGTAAATGTGTCAAAATGAATAGTGACAAGTGGAGCTGAATGGAGGGAGTATCCAATAATCATTTACTCCCTCCGAGTTCCTATGCTCTTCCCTTTCTTTTTTGGTAGAAAATAAGGAAGGAAAAATGAGTGGTTTAAAAAAGTAGGAAGAGAGAGAATTAGAAGGGTAAATGTGAACCACATATTGATAGCCCAAAAAGAAAAGAGGTAAGAAGATCCAACTCAGCCAAAAAGGAAATAGGAAGATCATAGGAACTCGGAGGGAGTATCACTAAAATGATTTTTTTCCAGGATGAATTAATGTGGGGAGCTGCATGGTTATACAAAGCCACAAACGAAAATTCTTACAAGGAAATGCTCGGCAATTCTCCCCCCGGTGGAACCAGAACTATGTTCTCTTGGGATGACAAGTACGTCGGTGCTCAAATTCTGGCAGCCAAGGTAACATAATAACCTAACTTCTTTTCTTTATTACTATTGGACACACGTTAAAATGTTACTCCCTTCGTTCCAATGAATTGTTTGTCTTTCCTTTTGTGGAACAAAACTCATTAAAAGGGTCAAATTGCATATAAAAAACATTCCTAAAATAGAAAGACAAACAATTCATTGAGACATCCCAATATGGAATAGACAAACAATTCACTGGGACGAAGGGAGTAAAAAAATGTAGAAAAAGTGTATTATTGAAGGTGATGAAAATGGACAGGAAGTGCTATTAGGAAAGGCACCAAACAGTGGAAACTGGGGGCAACATAAACAACAAGTGGAGCAATACTTGTGCAATTGTGTGCAAAAGGGGAGCAACAACGTTGCCAGGACTGGTGGAGGATTACTATATTTTGATGGATGGAATAATCTTCAGTACACTACCTCTGCCTCTTTTGCTTTGACTGTTTATGCTGACTACCTCTCTGCCTCTGGTCAAGCTCTCAAATGCCCTTCTTCCTTGGTCAACCCTCCTGAGTTGACTGCTTTTGCCACATCACAGGTACGTTAAGGTTAGGTTACCTCTGCCTAGGGCTAGCAAACCGGACGTGTTGGATCGTGTTTCATGTCCATCCAGCTCAGTTCAGTTGTGTCTGGCAAGTCCACTGTG
Organism: Agrostemma githago; assembly: GCA_958450325.1. Lineage (NCBI taxonomy): Eukaryota > Viridiplantae > Streptophyta > Magnoliopsida > Caryophyllales > Caryophyllaceae > Agrostemma > Agrostemma githago. The sequence continues at coordinate 1,753,810 of OY288242.1, forward strand.
CCGTGCTTGACTTTGAGAACATGTGCTGAGGCACGGTTCCTAGCCCGGCCCCAGGCGTGTCTACGTCGTATCCGACCAAATTTTTAGGATTTTTCATTTTTTGGAATCGAGAGTCGTGCCGGCCCAACTGTGCCTAGACACGGGCTTTTGTTCAAATTGGCGCCACGACCCGACTTGGGACCGGTCGTGCCGTACCATGCTTTTCGCCATGTCATCACCGTGTCGGGCCGGGTCGTGCTTATTTTCGTGTCAGACCAGACCACTGAGATGAGCCCGGCCCAGTTTGCCAGCTTTACCTCTGCCTCCGATTTTAAATAATTGTCTAATTTCAATACTCAAAATACTCCTCACATATGTTACTCAAATGAGTAGTCTTTTTTAATTTTAGTTTTTGGTGCATGTATCTAGGTTGAGTATATATTGGGTGAGAACCCACAAAAGAGGAGCTACATGGTAGGATACGGGTCCAACTACCCACAAAAGATCCACCACAGAGGAGCATCGATAATTTCCATCAAGGTGGATCGAACTCCAGTCGGGTGTGACGACGGCATGAATAATTGGTTCAAGAAGGCTGAACCAAACCCAAATGTTCTGATCGGGGCGATCGTGGGTGGGCCGGATAAGAACGATAATTATGAGGATAGTAGGGGCAACTACCAGATGGGTGAGCCCAGCACATCTACTGTCCCTCCCCTCGTTGGAGTCTTAGCTAGAATTTCTCAGTTAGACAACTAGGTGACAGCAAGTCTTCCTTGTGATGGATATGACCGTCACAACTGAGAATTTGTGCTAGGTTAATCGATTGACTCTTTAGAGCAGACTAGCTTGTAGATTCTAGTATCAAATAGGAGTAATAGTGTAGTCACCACTTAGCTAGGACAAAATTGCTAGGTTTAGCATTGAAGTTCATGTGAAGGGATGATTTGTACTCCATTGATCAATAAATTTATGAAGAAAAATCTTTCCACAACCAACATAACCTTGTCTTTTTTTTGAGGTGAAAACGGGTTCTTATATTAGATCAATCTCCGCTAATGCAATAATTGCATTCGGAAAGTTCGAAACATACAAAACATCCTCCCCGCTTTCTGCGCACAATCTAGCAGCGTGATGTGCGACAACATTAGCCGTTTGCAAAACATGAGACCAATTGCAGCTAACAAAAGACTGTTTATAAGACAAAATGTCAGCCACAAGTAACCCCAGCTGAGACCATAAGTCATTTCCTTTCTTGACCGCGTTAACAACGACTTGAGAATCGCTTTCGAGAATCACCCGTTCGAAGTGGAGCCCTTTCGCAATATCCAAGCCCATTACGATACCTTTAGCTTCAGCAATGGAGGGATCCCAGCCAAAATTACCTCTCCTGCATCCTACCATCAATACCCTCCCATTCTCGTCTCGAGCCACCACTCCCAAGCCAATGTCCCCATTTGCATAAACGGCAGCGTCACTGTTAATTTTCACAACACCCGCACCCGGACGAGACCAAGAACTATGGTTCAGATTAGCCCTCGGTTGGCTCGATACCCTGGTCACTTGGCTATACCGAGCATATTCTTCCACCATTTTCAACATTCCGATAGCAATCGTAGCAGGTTGGGGCGGAACCTCCTCGAAAATCTTCAAATTTCTTATGTACCAAACCGACTGTTTTGGTAGAAAAATTACCGGATCTATGATTTAGATTACGGGTTAAAGCGATCGTCCTATAACTACGGGTTGCCTAAGCGATATCGAACCTATTAAACGGAGAACAACGAAAGAGAGAAAATGACACAAAGTTTTGGTGACGCGGAAACCCGATGTGGGAAAAACCGCGGGGGGAGTCGGAGTCCCGCCAATATTCTACTATGAACGGGAAATAGTGAAGAAAATGGAATATAAATACAAGTAATATTGCTATGGTTGTGACTAAAATTGATTGTGAGTATTTATCGTGATGTATGCTTGGGTGTGTTTGGATGATGATTCGTTGAGGATGAGTTGAGTAAGGTTGAATGTCCTTCCTCTTTCCTTCTCCTTGCCTTTTATACTGTTATTGGGCTTGGGACCGTTATCTTCCTTAATTGTCCATAATCTTTGCATTCATTCCTCTTTTATTGCCCTTGACCTTTTCTTCCTAGCCGTTGCATTCCTCTTCTCCTGATTTCTCTCCTGCTCTGGTGGCACTACCCTGGAATCTAGGGGGTTGGTTATTTGACTAGGTCTTGTACTTGGGGTAGGGTTACTTTGAGTAGTTGGCTGTCTTCGGCCCATTTTGGGGCTTGGATGCTCTCCGGCCCAATGCTACTGTTGGGTTTTACTTTGTTGATTGGTTGACTTTCTTCGTATCGAATCCTTGACTTTTACGACTTTGGACTTTCCGAGTATTACTTCGTGATTTTTCCCTTTTTGATTTTCTGACTTCTTGACTTTGACTATCGACTCTCGTCTTTTGACCTTTTGACCTTTCGACCTTCCGACCTTTGACCATCCATTTGTAATATGCCACGTCGTGCTCTAAGGATGCGGATTTTTATCCCAAACAAATGCCCCCAAATTTCCGACTAAGCTCATCTTAGGCGGAAATTTCTGTTCGCTTGGATCGTAGTCGGTTTGCATGATGATTGATTCTTTGATCCGACCATTCGTCCTAAACCCGAAGATGATGACACTCCACAATTCACTCTATTCTTCCACAAGTGGTCCTTCCCCTTCTCCCCCAGAGGGAGAAAAAAGAAAAGTCTGGTGGGAACATGCCTTCGGGTAAGACACGTTCATGCTTGGCTAGGTTTACTTGACCTCAATCTCTCCTGGTGCTCATTTTCGCTTGCTCCCTCCTTCAGGATCCGCTAAACCTCGTGTGTCTCCAGAGCAAGTAGCTGCTAGAAGGCGGGCCGTTGCTACTAGAGCGGTCTTCAAAAGGAAAGTTAGTTCTGTTTCTGCTGGCTTTGCTGGTTCTAGGAAAAGTCGTAACTCGTCCCATCTCTTAGAAATTACTCCTCCAGAGAGTGGACCTCTGGTGGCAGACCTTTCTAAGTCTACCTCTTATTCTGCCCCCAGATCCGTTGATGAGGTTTCTGCTGAAGTGGTGCTCAAATTTCCTGAAGGCTTTGGTAAGTCTGCAGAGGATATGACTTTCCTGAATCATATGCTACTTCCTGGTCCCAGGTCTGTGCTAGAAGAAGGTTCTCTGAAGAAGTTGGACTTGGTTCGCAGATTGTTGGCGGAGGAATCTGGTTGTAGAGAAGAAGTGACTGGATGAGGAATTTCCTGTGGCGCCTGACCTGGATGCTCTTTCTGATGTGGAGGCGGAGGATCTGATGGAGTCCGCTGATTTCTCATTGCTGATCAGGAGGCGGATGGGCAAGAGAGCGTGGACCAGCAGGATGTCGTTGATGACCCCGGGAGATATTCTGTTGTTGTTCATCAGAGACCCAGGTTTCTGCAGGAGAATCTGCTACAGTTCCGCCTCCACCAGAGGAGAATGTCCAGGCTGTGGACCAAGTTCTGCTGGAGTGATGTTACTCCTCCTTTGTTTTCGGCTTGTGAATCCTGCATGGCATGAACTTTCGATTTGTTAGTGTTTGCAAAAAATTCTGTAATGACTTCGCCTTTGCTCAGGGGAGCGAAGTGTGTTAGCATTTTGTGGCACTTCGTGCCTTAACAGAAGATCGTAATCGTTTGCTTTTGATCGTGGTTGTTTACGTTTGATTGTAATCGTTTGTTGTAGTTTTGTCTAACTATCTTCTGTTGTATGCATGCCTTATGTTTGTATGGTCGACCTTTGATAATTGGTGGCCTGGGGTCTTGTTTTGCCCACTCAGTCAGAGGTGCCACGCTTTGCGTGGGTGCTGAGTGACGCAGGGGACTTGTATTGCCCTGGTTGTAGACACTCAGCACAAGACGCACGCCTTCTGTAGAAATTATACACTCCACCAGATTGGTCACCAGTTTTGGTTGAAAAAGCTGACGAAAGATGGTAAAGATGCAATGTTTGAAGGTATATGGGGGAGGAAATCAAACTTTTGAAAATATGTGAAGGAAGAAAATCCCATTTTGAAGACATGTGAAAAGAAAATCGAATTTCGAAAACATATGAAAAGAAAATTAGATTTTGAAGACATGTGACAAGAAAATTAAATTTTGAAGACATATGAAAAGAAAATTAAATTTTGAAAACGTATGAAAAGAAAATTAAACTTTGATGCAAAAGAAAACCGAATTTTAATGCCAAAAGAAAATCAAATTTTGATGTAAAAGAAAATCGAATCTTGACGACACAAAGGAGAGAGTCAAACTCTAAAGGCATACTTGAATATAAAACATCTGACTTTCAAAAATCACGAAAAAGAAAGCAAAACAGATAGAAGGACAAAAGAAAGGTTTAAATATATGTTTGCAAGGTTTGATAAGATGAAACCTGGTTCTGGTGGAGGTGTATCTGGCAGAATAGATGCCATGTTTCTGGCGACAGTGGCCCATGTTTCTGGCGGCAGCGGCCTATGTGGTTCTGTCGGACCATAGCACCAAGGGGAGTTCCTTTGCCTATCTGCCCCCTGCATGATTTCCACATTCACCATTGTGGGGGTCATGCAAAACAACTTCTGCCTCCTCCTGACCCAGATACCTTAAGTATGGTCCAGCAAGTGATCTTCTTAATAGGATACCATCAATGAGGGTGAATTTGAAGCCTCTGATTTCCTTCTTATCTGCTGGCAGAATGTCACGCTGTAGCCAGTCCTGGTAGGGATTTCTGGGATTCCTTCTTGTTCTGCTGAGGTGCTGCAGACTCCTGCTTCCTGCAGCCGCAACCCCTAGTCTGATGAATTCTCCCTCTTTCCAGGCATCTTGTGTTCCTTTGGACCTTTACAAGTTGCTGGCTCCAGTACGTGGATGATGGGTATGGTGGAGACTACACTAGACTTGAACGTTGCCCACAGGGTAGCTAGGGCGTCTGCTTCGGCATTCTGGTCCCTCGGGATTTGGTTGATTGAGAAGGCTACGAACCTAAGGGAGAGCTCCTTTGCCACTTCAAGGTAAGACATATCATCTTGGAGTCCTTAGCTGCATACGAACCATTCACATGGTTGACAATCAGTTGGGGATCGCTGTATGCCTCCAGACGCTTGATTTTGAGGTCTAGAGCCAGCTGGAGACCTAAGATTAGAGCTTTGTATTCTGCCTCGTTACTTGTTGTCCGAAACTCGCACCGCACTGCTTGGTCTATGAGATCCCCCTGAGGAGACTTGAGAACTAATCCTGCTCCAGATCCTCGCATGTTGGAGGCACCATCTACATTTAGCTTCCACACTTGTTCGCCTTTGTCTTCCTCAAGGAGGAGAATGATTTTCTCTGCCTGTGTCTGCAGTGCTGGGCTAAAGTCGGATATGAAGTCTGCTAACGCCTGAGACTTGATCGCAGTCCTGGGGACAAATTTCATGTCGAAGCCGCTCAAGTGTATGGACCACTTGACCATTCTTCCTGATAACTCAGGTTTTCTCATAATAGTTTTGAGTGGATAATTTGTTATTACAGAAATAGCATGCAATTCAAGATAAGATCGAAGTTTATAAGACGCTGTAACAAGTGCAAGTACAAGTTTTTCAAGGGATGTGTACCTGGTCTCTGCAGGAAGCAGAGACTTACTGACATAATATACTGGCATTGTGCCCCTTCGTACTAATACCGCGCTAACTGCTACCTCGGTTACTAAAAAATACAGGAAGAGTGGTTTTCCAGGCTCTGGTTTTGATAGTAGAAGTGGAGTGTTGATGTAGTGCTTTAGTTCGTTGAACGCCTTCCCGTGCTCTGCTGTCCACTCAAACCTTTGGGTCTTCTTCAGTATATCATAGAACAGCCGACATCTATCTGAGGATCTGGAGATAAATCTCTCTCAGTTCTGGAGGTCGTCTTCTCCTGGTCTGCTGGATGCATCTTGATCTGGTTGTACCCATTCTTGTTTAAGTCGGTAAAGTCAACGCATATCCTCCATTTGTCATTCTTCTTTGGGGCTACCATCACATTAGATAGCCACTCTGGGTACTTCACCTCCCTGATTTTTCCAGCAGCCAGCAGACTGTCTACCTCCTGATTTATGACTTGGTTTCTCTCTGGGGCAAACTTCCTTCTCTTCTGTTGGACTGGTTTGCAGCTTGGGTACACACTTAGCCTGTGGGTTATAACGCTCGGATCTATACCTACCATATCATCATGCGACCAAGCAAAACAATCTATGTTAGTTTTAATAGTTCAATGAGGTTTTGGCGGATATTACCTGTACGTTCTGACCCAACCAGCACTTTCTGCTCTGAGGGCAGCTTATACAGGTTGATTTCATCTACCTAAGTCTGAGGTGGTTCGATGTACTCCTCCTGAATGTGTTGGGTTTTTGATTGCTATGCTGGATCATAAGTAACTCCTCTAGGATCTGAATCCTCCTCTAGCCTGATGACTGCCAATGCTTTTGTTTGCACCTCCTCAAATGTGGTGCATGGATACCTGGTGAGGTCCTTGTACAGCTCTGAATCCTGGTGGAGTCCCTGGCGGAAGGCTTCTATAGCGGTCGCTATGTCACATCTGGGGATGGTCACTTTCTCTTTAATGAATCTGCTAAGGAAATCACGCGTGGATTCTTCTTCGAACTCCTGCACCACCTGGTATAGATCGCTGGTTTGCTTCTCCGGTTTTCTGCTGGTGGCAAACTGCTGGTTGAAAGCATTAACCAAGTCCGCAAAGGAAGTGATACTCCGGTTGGGCAGACTAACGAACCACTGCAGAGCTGCTCCTGACAAGGTGGAGCCAAATCCCTTGCACATGCATGCCTCCTTCAGAGGTCCTGCTGCAGTCACCACCATCATCTTCTGCTTATACTGATTGATGTGATCCAGCGGGTCTGCGGTACCGTCATAGAGTGTCATGGCAGGTAGCATGAATCCCTTGGGTACAGCGACGCAGGCTAGATCATCAGTGAAGGGCGAATCTGTGTAGCTGTCCCTAGCTGCTCTCTCCAGGGGGCGTGGCATTCCAGCAATCTTGTTGATCAGATCTCTCAATTCCTTCAGTTCCTGGCGATACTGATCTGCTGTGCTGACTGCTCCTGCAAGAGGGTTAGGAGGAGAAAAGCTGAAAGGTGTACCTCCCGACCATGCTCCTCCAGGGTATTGGTGGCTAGAAGGATTAGGCAACGATGTCGCGTTGATTGTGGACCCAGATTGCCACCATGTTGCTTGCTGGAATGGGAACTCCTTTTGGATACAGGTTGTTGACGGGGGTCGCCGTGCCGGTTGGGGCTCCTGGCTGCCATCCTGACTCCTGTTGGATGGGGGTGGCTGCTGACCATGCTCCTCCAGAGGACTGACCGCTGGATGGGGTGACTACTCCTGGTGGTGTAACAACCCTAAATTTTCGCGACCAAAATAACAGAATAAAATAGGAAAATTTAAAGCCGTTACTCCGCATTTAGCTCACAAGGCCAAATGCAAGGCAAAAGAGTAGTATATGAATTAAAAAGAAATGTAAATACGATAAATAATTAAATGAAAACGTTGCAGCAGAAGACTTAAGTCCCACAAAATTCAAAACGGTTTAAAACAACTTCAACCCACAAATAAATATAAATAGTTTGGAGTTAAACGTTAAATAATAAAATCCTTCCTCGCTCAGCATCCCGAACCAAATGCACCCATGCAGCATATTAATTGTACCTATCAACTGTACCCAAAACACAAATAGGTACAGGTTCCAGCGGGGGAACGACCCAAAACAAAAGGACGTCAGCAAAGCTGAGTAAAGTATATTATATTGAAAACGTAAAACAATAATTATAATTTGTAGTAAACTGAAATCAGAGTTAAATATTATTGTCTCAATACCAAACCAAAAGTACTGTAAAACGGTAGTCAAAACCAAAACCAAAACCAACCAAAATATATTGTTTCCACCTGTGTGCCAAGGTCCTACCCTTTTGCACGATCTAGAGGTACCACCTATGCTTAGCTAGACTTACTATAGTGCGCACTACTCACAATTGGACAGTCAGTAGGATGAGGCTGCCAAAGGAGGAAGTCTAACTACCTAGCAAGTGGGGAGCCGGAAAAACCCCACTTAACACAACTCGGGCCAGGAGTTCAGTTTCGGGACGAAATCCCAGGGACGTCTCAGACGCACCTTAACCTCATAGACCAACATAGCTCCCAGAGTCTGTATAACCACCAAAATTGTACCAAAATAATTCCAATATATGACTTGTCACAACGTTCCAATATCCAAAATATTACAAGAGTATCATAAAAATTCATCGTTGACAAAATAATTATAAAACCGTTTCAAAAATATAATTTAAACCGAACATGCTCTTTACTTAAAGGTGAAAAGGTCAAAACGTCCTTACCTCTCAAGACGGTCAATCCAAGGTAATATTATTCAAAGAATTCTTTCTCCTCGAATCCACAAGCTACAAATAATATAAACGATTCAATAACTTAAACCAATCGATTCATATAGATATCGTCTCAATCTACTTCTCTTAAAATCCTCCTATAGTGATACACCCAAATTGGTCTAGTACGTATAAGACAAAACAAAGTCTCCCAAATTGAATCAACCTTGACCGCAGGTAATATATATATATATATATGTACTAGTGATGTCATCTCTGCATCATCACCAAAATTAACAAAATTTTTGTTGAAATCTGTTCATTAGCTACTCTAATCCACGCCCAAATCAATTCAACCCTAAATTACTAATAAAACTCAATCAACAGACATACTAATTACCCCAATTTCTGTCCAAACACTACATATCTACCTAATTATTAATTTATAGTGAGGAAAAGATTTTAAACCGAACAAAGGAAATTATCAAACTCAAAGTAAATATTAAGACATACGGAGTACTATATAATTGGTTCACTAAGCATAAGAAGTATAAAGTACAATTGGTTAAGAAACTTACGATTTAGATAAAGGAGAATGTAAAACTTGTTGGTGTAACCAGGGTCAAGAACCGATTTTTCAATGACGATAAAATTTAGAAGCGGAAAACAGAGGAATGAAGAGTGGGCGGCAGAGTAGTAAATAAATAAAAAAGATGAATGAATGATGAGTATGTTTGCGGCAGAACAAAGAACAATGAATTTGATGTGGGAGGTATAACGTGGGATCTAGGAAGGATTTATTAGGTATTTTTTTTTCCTTCTTTGTGTTTGACCCAAATTCTAACCCGATACTAAGTCGATTTATAAAATACCGTTCCACTCTAAAAAAAATCAAAAACCGATTTATTATAAGACGACCCAAAATACTTTAATTTCATAAGGACATTTAAAATATTTTTCCAACTTAAAAATCTGATTTAAATAAAAGTAGAAAAGTCAAGCTTTATAATTGACTCGGAAAATAACGGGGTGTTACAGGTGGGGTTACAGATTGCCATCTGGGCGCCTGATGAATAGGGTACCTGTAAGAGACAGTGAGTTAGTTCCTCGATTTTCGATGCTAGAGAAGGAATTACCTGTGATGTGAGATCTGTCGGATGTGGGGCCGTAAGACAGGTAGCCTAGCCCTCGAGGCTCAATGACTGGGTCTGGTGGAGCGAATCCTAGCTCCAGTCTGGTGACCAATTCTGAGGGAATCTCCCTGGTGGCACGTCTGCTGGCTGTTGGTTCCATGCGGGTGCTGGGCTCTCCTCTAGGCATCAGGAACAGCATCTCTGGTGACGGCTGGACCGATGTGGCTGGAGTCTTGTCTGCTGCCGAGATCCGAGCCCTGATATCTTGGTTGTCCTTCTGCAGAGTTTCCACCGCCTGCTGCAGAGCGTTGATCCCTTGGAGCACATCCTTCAGGGGGTCTGGTGAGGCTGAGATTCTGGAGAAGTCTTCAAGTGACCCTCCTTGAACCGCTGTTTTGGATGAAGCGCCTTCTCTGTTGGTCCTGAAGGGATTGGACATTTTCGACACCTTAGGCACGTGAGGTGGTCCTGAGGCTACTGGTACGTGTCCTGCTGCCAGACTGGTAGAGACTGCCTGGGTAAGGGGTGCGAAGATTGATCCTGATGGCCCTAGTGGCGATTCTCCTCTAGCAGGCTGAATTGATGCTCCTAGGCTGCTAGAGAGACTTCGATCGGATTCGGACATGACGATACGAGATTGCTTCACTGTAGGATGTAGCTTATAGGAAATGATCACTTTTCCCCACAGACGGCGCCAATTTGTTTTGGTAAAAATTTACCGGATCTATGATTTAGATTACGGGTTAAAGCGATTGTCCTATAACTACGGGTTGCCTAAGCGATATCGAACCTATTAAACGGAGAACAACGAAAGAGAGAAAATGACACAAAGTTTTGGTGACGCGGAAACCCGATGTGGGAAAAACCGCGGGGGGAGTCGGAGTCCCGCCAATATTCTACTATGAACGGGAAATAGTGAAGAAAATGGAATATAAATACAAGTAATATTGCTATGGTTGTGACTAAAATTGATTGTGAGTGTTTATCGTGATGTATGCTTGGGTGTGTTTGGATGATGATTCGTTGAGGATGAGTTGAGTAAGGTTGAATGTCCTTCCTCTTTCCTTCTCCTTGCCTTTTATACTGTTATTGGGCTTGGGACCGTTATCTTTCTTAATTGTCCATAATCTTTGCATTCATTCCTCTTTTATTGCCCTTGACCTTTTCTTCCTAGCCGTTGCATTCCTCTTCTCCTGATTTCTCTCCTGCTCTGGTGGCACTACCCTGGAATCTAGGGGGTTGGTTATTTGACTAGGTCTTGTACTTGGGGTAGGGTTACTTTGAGTAGTTGGTTGTCTTCGGCCCATTTCGGGGATTGGATGTTCTCCGGCCCAATGCTACTGTTGGGTTTTACTTTGTTGATTGGTTGACTTTCTTCGTATCGAATCCTTGACTTTTACGACTTTGGACTTTCCGAGTATTACTTCGTGATTTTTCCCTTTTTGATTTTCTGACTTCTTGACTTTGACTATCGACTCTCGTCTTTTGACCTTTTGACCTTTCGACCTTCCGACCTTTGACCATCCATTTGTAATATGCCACGTCGTGCTCTGAGGATGCGGATTTTTATCCCAAACACCGACCATAGCATAGCCAAAAATCTATATCTCTCCTCGCCTTTTAATTTAGCAAGCACCCACAGCAACCTCTGAATGAAAGACGAGACAGGGGCAGCACACAATAGAACCCGAAACTCGCTTTGATTCCATAGGTCACTAGTCCACCTGCACTGGAAAAGCGCGTGCATCACTGTCTCAGCCTCACCATTGCAGAGACTACACAGAGAATCCGTGATGCAGTGTCTAGTCGCGAGGTTAGTCCGCACCCCGAGCATATTAGTACATAACCTTGTCTTTTAACGCAAATTCTTTGTGTGTGACGGATATATCCGTCACAAACATGTGACGGGTCAAGTAGTACATATAAGACAAAAATGTATAGCGGTATAGGAAAGAGGAAATGCACTTAATTACTTTATCAAATGGGTAATACTTGACCCGTCATACCTTGATCTGTTACAAGGAAAACTTGCTGATCTTTTAATGCTTGGATATTATGGTAGGACTAACCAAATTGCTGTGTTTGTTAATTTCCCGGTATCATATAAGTGTACCTCTGACACCTACTAGAGTCCCAGAATATGCACATCCCAAATTCCAGCCAAGTCACTTTGATGGTAAACGTCATCTTTAGAGTTTCATTGTTGTATATGTGTTGCGTATGATATCACCACTAGTGTAATACCCGTGACACGTCACGGGGTTGGGAGGGGAGCGTGTTTCGACAAAGAATGGACAACAGATTGGAGAAAATAATATAGACCAGTTGTTATATGCACTTACAATATATACATGAACTGAATTTGTATTCTAGAAGGGCAAAGTAAGTCAAATATACCACAAATAACGTGAAAGAAGAAGATGTATGTAAAGGAAAGAAAGAGAAGGCAATGTAACACAAAAAGAATATAAATCGAAATTTAGCTACCACGTTGAATACAATTGTTTTAACTTCTTACTATAGAAAAAGAGTGGGGTATTAATCATATAAATGTTAGTACAAATGTGGGGAATACAGTGTACAGAACATCCGGGAAGATAAAACCGTAACGACGTACATGATTATCTAACATATTAAATAATAATGCCGTTTTCAACCATGAAATAGTATCATAGATAACGTCAAGATGATATATATATATGAATCTCGAAATCGAGTACTTTACTACATATCTCAAAATTCGATATGAATTACGTTTGAACCGCAAATGTGATGGCTACAAGACGTAGCCACATCTCTTTCCCTAAGAAAACCGCAGCCATGGTATGGGAGGTAGAAAACAACCGAATACATCTTCAAAACAATGGATCAGTAATCAAAATCTTCAAAAGTGGATACATTGCATCGTGAGAAGGTAATTTACATTTTGTCCATATTTTCTCGCAGCAATGCTGATTGATAAAGATAGCTTGCTTGCTGCATCAACCTTCCCAGAACACTTGGCCAGATTGTTGTATTTAGATTTGACAATTGCATACCCCTTTCTTCAAATCTGCAAGCAATTGGGGTTTCCCTTTTACTGTTTGTGGATGGGTATATTAACATCTGGCAGCATGGGTAAGCGTGTGATATGCATAGTAAATTTTCAGAGTATATAAATTTGGTGTGAGATAAGAAAAGATGCCTATGAGATAAGAAAAAATTCAGCAAATAAGCAACACTTCTGTACAGGTAAACTTCTAATAAGAACAAATGCCTACTGCGTATTGCTACCCTCCCATGGTTATAATCCACAATCTGCCGTATGAAACGCAGTGTAATAGAGTGACTGGAAGAAGTTTCAGTTCCCTCCGTGATCATTTGAGGAGCCTTGGCTACCCCATTAAACAGCAGCGACCTATTTGGAATGGTGAGACAGACTGTTTCATGAGAGGCTTCTTGATTGTAGCTTGGACACAATCATTCCGAGAAGCATAGTATAAGAGGAAGGAGTCAGACATAGTAGTCTACATAAACTGGATTTAGGCATAGTATGGTACATACCTCGACATCCATCAGGAGCATTTCAACTGATTCCGTCTTCGACTTATCCTTGAACTCCGGTCTCTCCCACATGTATGTCACCCTAACGTTCAACTCCCGCAGCCTTACACCCTGGGTAAGAGTCGCAATGGAGACGGTGTTGGAGGTCGACATTGAAGTGACAGTAATGGAGATCTAATAACCTTTGAATTGTGATGATCTTTGAATGCATAGAAGAATTTGAAAGAGTTTGAGAGTAGTTCAAAATTGTGAGATATACGAAGTACATATATAAGCGATGCATTGAGTGTGGTGGTTTAGATGCATTGTAAGCATGAGAAACATGAGTGAAACTTGAGAAAAGCAGCCATTGAATGTGTGCAATTCCCATGGGGGCACTTAACAGTTCCCGAAACAGGGACAATTAGTTGATAACAATTCACGAAACAGGGGCAATTAAGAGCTTGGGGGATTACTTGTCCCATAAGGTATCTGATTTCAATTGCAAAGGCTAACGGAAGATACAATTCCAAAAGTATAAAAAAGGGACTTATTTTCGAATGGAGCTCCCACATTGCGCCACGTAACTGGGAGCGGTGCCTTCTTTTATAGTAAGAGGATTCGACGTACTAGGTCTAATTCCAACTTTTGGTTGAGTCACTCTCTCCGTTTTCTTGAATTAGCCTCGTGGACCTACTTTTCCCTCTCACAAAAAAATAAGAAGTGGGGGCTAGTAGTATCACAAAAAAATTGAGTAATTAAAACGGAGATATGAAAATAGTAACTCTCATATTTATGTTCTGTGGTTGTTATTCATAAAATTCAAAATTCTCGGTCTCTCATCGACCACACAATCGAGTAAAAAAAGTTGGAATTGGAAGTTATTGGGATTCCCAGCCTTTTAATCGGGATAAAAAAGTTGTTTCCGCTTCAACTACAAATTGTTGAGAGTAAAAAAAAACATTTGAATGTGCATTCCTGGTAGATGTGGCAAACAGATTGGGATGTGTCGTGTACGAATCCCTCAACTCAACACCGACTCATTTAAGTTTCATGTCAGGTTCATGTTGACCCACTTACGAATCATTAAGCCATAATCCAAACTCATTAATTTTGTGTCGGTTTGGTGGCATGCCAAACCCACTTACATAAATGGGTTTCTGAATTGTCCTAAATCTGGGGGTGGGTTTGTTGGGCTAGTCGGAGCCCAGAGCCCAGACTAGAGTGCAAGGAACACAAAAGCAGGAGATTGATTTGATAGGGAGGGGAGCGCGGGAGTATTCATTTTCATCCCCTTTTGTATTTCTTCAGGTTTGAGAAGCCAGAGAAAGAGAGTAAAGTGAGAAAAGAGTAGAGAGAATCGAGAAGTGAGAGTATTGGAAAATGAGTGTGGGCGAAAGAGAGCTGATAGTGGTGGGGGAATTCAAACCCATGGGACTCATCGCTGAAGCTCTCGATGGAGGAACACCGCCACCGCCGCCACCACCACCGGAAACCACCAGCAACAAATACGACTACTTCCTCTTCGATTCTGAGGTTATTAGACAACCTGCCAACTTCCACTCCGCCTCCGCCTCCTCCGCCGATCACGAGATTTTCATCCGCGGAAATAGGTTCTTTTTCTTTTGATTTTGTTCTTCATTTCATACTCCTACAGTACATAATTAGGGTTGCTTTTGCTGCTATTCCTTTGAAATGTGTCATGGAACCGAATCAACCAAAACCTCGACACCCAGAAATATTCCGTTGGACTTGGAGTGTGATTGCAACTTAGTTCTCATCATAACTAGCGACAAATATTCTACTCCCTCCGATTTCCTAGGTTCTTCCCTTTTCTTTTTTTGGTGGAAAATAAGGAAGGGAAAATGAGTCTTTTAAAAAAGAAGTAGAAGGAGAGAGAATTGGAAGAGTAAATGTGAACCACATATTGATAGCCCAAAAAGGAAAGAGGAAAAAGATCCAACTCAGCCCAAAAAGGAAATAGGGAAGATCATAGGAACTCGGAGGGAGTACTTTAGAAACTCGGGCAGAGATTCGAACCCGCGACCTTTTGTCACGTTGGTTCCATACCATGTTATGGAACTAACTCAACAAAAACCTTAAGGCGATGTTGGAGGGCCAGAAATGTTTATATACTCTTACAAAATGTGTTCTACAGGATCATGTGGATAGCAGGATCACGAGTGTACAAGAGATTTACCCTCACCTCAACGGTTATTATGGTACACCCCATTCCATTCTTTTCAATGAGTAGATTGTTTTATGATTTTGAGTGTTATCACAAAGTTTTCGAGTTTTGTTGTAAACGACCTGAGCTTTAGTGTGAAGTTGTAGACCATTCTGAGGCAGCCTTTTCGTGCTTTCTACACACGAGGTTGCCAATTGCCATAGGTGGTGAGAGCCTTGAAGGTACTGGGCTAATATTGTTGTACGACGTTCTAAGAGTGGAGCTTTTTCTATTGTTACATGTGTTGGTAGCAAAATTTGAACCTTCTTCTATAAGGCTTTTGTATTGTATGCTTCCCAATCTCTTCTTCAATCTCCCGCACATCAACAGTTACGTTCTGTGTGCTACATTCTCTAGTTGCTTTTCATTATCATGCAAATACCTACGCCTGATTTGACTTATGTTCCTTATTGACTTCAATTCCCAGGCGTGTTGGTGTCGTATGGCTCACTCACCCGAGGCCCTACTTTGTGTATTACAAGTAGATGCGCTGACCATTTTTAACACATCTGGTAAGTAGATAAGTTGTACCCCTCTCGCTCTGAAACATTTAGGGATTGTCTTAAAAAAACCAACAACGATTGTATTTATATTCTATGGATCATTGGAAGAACTTCTTTCATTGTATCTCACCATTAACTTGGGTTAAGGAGAATTGAATCACTGGTGGCACGCAAGACGTGGGCAAACATTTCTGATTATAGTGTTTTTTTATCATTGCTGAAATCAGCATTGTTTTGTTGGCATTGTGCATATAAATGGAGTATTACATTTTTATTTATGCTGTAGGTGAGTTGAAGTCAATCCCGCTCCCTGGAATGATTACCTCGATATGGCCATTGCCCTTTGGTTTGCTTTTGCAGCAAGCGGCAGAGGGGAACCCTCCGTTATCTTCTAGCCCATTTTTAAGTGCTAGGGATATATCACTCTCAAGGAGAGAAGTTCACCTTAGCCCCCAACAATGCTTAGGGTTTCCAAGCACGAATAATATTGGCAAAGCAAGTTTAGCATCAGTCTCTTCACATCTCATTTTGAATGATCCGCTCGAAGAACCCCAGGTAATCTTGTTGTTGATGTCGTTCTCTCTTCCCGGGTTAGCAATCCATAATTTAAGTCGATTTTATTTCTTGTATTATACTTCCCAGCCAACATTTGTTGATGAAAGAGGTGAAGTACTGATGAAAGACTTCGATGAGAGAACAATTTGGAGCAGCGAACGCATTCCTTTAATTGCTTCCTATAATAGAGGTTCCTACTATCCCGACTTTTCATTTTTGGCGGTAACTAAGAAATATGTGTTTGTTTTTACTGAATAATTATTTTTTGCTCGCTGCAGAGAAGATGCAACACTCTCTTTGGCTAGTAGAATGTGTGAACTCTCCTTTTAGACAAGAAACAAATTGTTTGAATTTCGATGGCACTGAATTGTTTCCAAAACAGTACTCATTCCAGAGGATCTGGCATGCAAAAGGTTCTCAAACAGCTGCCACCAAGGTATTTCTAATATGTTCTCTTTATCCCAGTCTTTAATCTTTCGTCAGCTAGAAGTTGAAATGTAACAGTCTGTACTGCTTTGATTTGATGTTTTACTGTTTGTCTTGTAAATTTGTGGGTTTGGAGGAATACCTATCCATGTAGCTTGTACTGATTGAAACCTTTGAATATTTGAAGCTTTTCTCATCCTAGTCATTTTTTTGTGAAACTTTTCTGCTTTTGGGCATTTTTTTTAAAAACTGTCTGTTTTTGTTTGCTTGTTCCAGTCCCTTTATCCTTTTTCAATATAGTTAAATAGAAATACAAATATGTGGTCATTAGTTAATATCTGTTGCTAGAACTGGTACTCTGATGCTCTACATCCCTGTTGTCATTTAAGTAGGAAATTCGAAGTATCAATTTCCAGTAAATTTTCTGGAGCTGGTTATGTTTCGCTCACTGAGAAAGGATGGAGATGTAGAAGATGAACTTTTTGTGATCAGTTTTTTGCTGACATAGTGTTGTCATCCAGGTTTTCCTGGCGACTGACGAAAATGCTGCTCCAATTATTTGTCTCCTTTTTCAAGAGCAGAAAAGTTTATTGTCCATGAGACTTCAAGTTGTTGAAAAGAATGACGATATACTTGTTGATATCAAAACAGAAATGAGTTGGAGCATACAAGCAGTTGCAGCTGAACCTGTCTCTGTATTTCATCCAAGGTTATACAGTATCTAAGACCCTAATGTCATGATTATATTTTTTTTCTCTTCATTGTTTTGACTAAAAGTATTTTTCAGGGTAAAGGTTGGGGTGCTTCCGTCAGCAGACATTCTTGTTTTGGATTCTGAGAACACGATCTACCTTTACGTATGTTGAATATTTTTTTTTATTGTTTGAAAATGATGATATTTTTTTGGGTATATTGGAATACAAAGATGTTCATCTGAGGACATGAATTAGTACAGAGCATCTTAATGGAACAATCTAGCAAGCCAATGCTTTAGATCAGTGAACTAGTGCCCAGGAAAGACCTGATTTCTCCATAGAAGATGAGAGTATTCTGAATATTTGTTCTTGTAGGTCCCTAGTCGATCTTTACTGGATACTTTCAATTCTGTTGAAATTAAGCAGAGAACATGTGCATTTGTGTTACTCCGACTCTATGACACAATATCGTGTCGGACACGCGTTGGGGGTGTCATATTTTGAGTGCAATTTTCATTTTTTTTGTCTAAAGTGAAGTATCAAGGTATTGTGTTGTGTCAGACACACGACATGACACCTAAGTGAAGTAATGACGTTCAATGACTAACAATGTTAGATTATCTTTTGTATATGGATGTCACCCCCTAGGATTCTTTCTGTGCATGGGAGCTGGGTCATTTAATTGATATTTACATTACTTGTCAACCAAAAAATTAGTAAACTAATACGAGTAGCATTTAAAAATATTTTCTTTATTTTGGCTAATAAAAGTATGCATGAATGCATGATAATCCAGCGATATGCTATTTTAGTTTGTTTTTGTTTATACAAGGTTCTCTTATTTTGTACCTCGCCCTCAAAATTATCTTCCCACATTTCCTTTGTAGTACTTGCGAATGATATGAAGTTCCTTGAGATTGGAGACGCTATGGCGTTGGATAGGGCAATGTGGAGGGAGAAAATTTGGGTTGTTGAGGATATTTGAGGACCATCCTTTTATTTATTTATTCTTAATTAATTTTATTTTTACTTACTATACTTTTCTTCTTTAACATGGAGTTTCTTTAAAAATTATTAGTGCTTTCAACTTTATTTTGAGCTTGAAACTATGTACTGTTTAGTACTCCATATTTTAGTATTGAACTTCCTATTATTGCTACTATCATGATTTTGTTTGGAAACGACTTGACGATTTTGGATAATGATTCATGTTATTTGATCCCAAATCTTGTTGGGCCTAAGGCTCTGATCTTGTTGTGGTTATTCCTTTTTTAGTACTAAAAATGATGGATTTCCGTGTAAACTCTTATCACATCTTTCTACTTATTACTCCATATTATTTAACCATTTAATTTTTTTTCCGCGCAAAATAGAAGTGAGAAGATGACTTTGAGATGGAGGAAGTAATTAGGTGTCACCCTCTTCGTGTCCCTTTGGTATATGGCCTATCAGTACTTTAGATTTTGAAAATTTACTCCGTTTAAAAAAAAAAAAATCTTCTAACCCTCTGCATGAATTATGGTATTTTAGATAAAACATTAACCTCATGGTTAGACCTAGCAAAGCTGATCCGGCCAAAATAAATTGATCCGAAGTTGACACCCAAACTGAAGACCTGCTTTTGACCCGAATTGACCTATCCTAACCTGAAGTGACCTCAATGTTTATTAAAACATATGAACTGATGTCCTTAAAGAAGTTGAAAAAAACAAATGAAAATGACCTAGTCCGAACCCAATCCGGATGACCCATTTTCCAGGTCTACGAGTAGTCATGGTCATATGGTGTAATAGGTATTAACATGCTTTTCCTTTCTTTTGTATAAACTGTTCATATTTTTTTTGGTTCCTCACTCAGTCACTCCCTTTCTTTATAGTTAGCTACTGATCCAGAGGAGTAAACACACAATTTTGTTTAACATGCTGTTTTTATTGCAATTGCAGTCGGGGAAGCAGTGCCTTTGTAAATATACTCTTTCCTCTCATTTAGACCAACACTGGCTTGAAGAAACAAAAAAATCTCCTGAGAACAGATCTACATATAATACAAAGATCATTGGACTGGCTGATGCTGTTGGGTCCAGGATAAATGTTATCTTAAGCAATGGACAGGTACATTTAAACTCATCGCTTCCTTCTCTGTTCCCTCACAACCGTTCTTCAATTTCTGGACTCTGCGTATAAAATTTATGAACATCCTTGCCACAAAAAAATCTTTCTCGTTGTAGTTGTAAAACCTAAAACTGATGCCAAAGGTTGCTTACATATTATGTTTGTTTCGATGTAATTACATATATAATAAAAGGGTCGGTTGCTTGGTTAGTGCTCTTTACCCTTGCGATCCTCTTCATTTCTCACTTTATCACTACTAATTGGATCAATTCTAATTACTATGGTTTATTTTGATTGAAAATATCACCAATATGTTTGCAAAAAATGATTTTAAGAACTTGTATGCTTTGGTAGTAGAATTTTGTTTATGTGATTGATTTTATGCTACTGTAATGCTTGTTAGGTGATATTAGCTGTCAAAAACAACATGGTGCTGACATCCGATGCCTTTTCTTTTTTGCCAACTTTTTTTAATCATTTTTAGTCATTTTTTAATCATGTTAATCATTTAACATGGTTCTTTTTTGTTTTTTATTTATATTTTTCTTTTAAAGTGAGTAATTTCAGAACTTGGAAGGCCCAAACTCCTGAAATTGTTATTGAATGGTTTCAATTTTTCTCTATTCTGGAAATAATGAAAAGTCTACATTAATATTTCACCAATTTTAAAAACGTTGAAAATTTATGTGAAAATAAGTGTCCATGATTATAAATTAAGACCATTAACATCGATACTTGACATGTTGTAAAGGTATTGGTTATCATCACGACCCCAGGACCACATTTACAAGATTTTAAGGCGATATTGACTGCATTTAGTTAAATTGTCTGGGACAGCCAATACCGCTATCTTAACGGAAAATTGAGATTGAGATTTGTTATATCTCTATTTGCCATCTCTCTCTGTTTGTCTGGCTGTGTATGCGCGTGTGTGTTGGGGTGGGGAGGAGGGTGGGGGTATCCCATGTCCATTGGAACTTATGCACGTTGTGTGTTGTGCTGATGTTGTTGATTGCACTCACTCACATTTATTCTTACAATCATTATTGCCTGTGTGCCGTGCTATTAATCTTGATCAGATGATAAGATGTGCATTACGAAGAGGTCCTTCATGTTCCTTGACAAATGACTGCATATTGGCAATGTCTGAAGGTCTTAGTTCTCCATTCTATAATCGTTTTCTGAAGCTTCTTTGGGGAAACTATGAGACTCCTGGTGTCTCACAAACTGACTCAAATGCTGATTCTGAGTGGGATTGTTTTAGATCTATTATACTGCAACTGTGCGGAAGGTCTCAGTCTGTTTCACTGAAGGACTCAGTTCATGCACCTCACTCTGCATGGGAGTTCCTCATTAATAGCGAGTTTCACAAGAACTACTGCACTCATAACTTCTTAACTGGAATGACAACTGCTGGATTAGATATGAAGCCCGAAACATATCACTTCTCGTTGCTCAGCAATGTGTTTAAACCGGAAGAGCTTTCCATGTTTTTGTCAGAGTGCTTGGATTCTTTGCATGCAGTATATGAAAATCTTAAACTGATCAATCTTCGAAAGCGGTATGTTGTATTCATTAATCAATGTTATTCAAGCTGAACACTCTGGATTTCTCGTGTATCTGCTTTTCTTGAACATGTATAACCTAAATATTCTTCCATGAGCAGTAAGTCTTTGTGACTACCTGACTATTTTCTTTTATAGTTTACCATATATTTATATGCATAACCTGAAAGCTAATGCTCTATTGGACTTTCAAAGATTTATGGGGTTCCTAATTCATCACATCTGTATGCATAATTCACCTCGGTTGGTTTGAGTATGTTTTTAGCCATCCAACTCGATTTCATTATTTTATGTTCTATAATTTTCCATTGTTAACTAGTTTTTGGAGACGTTTGCCGTTCCTCGTCGTTGTTATGTGGATGCTGTCTTCTGTCAAATGTGTCATACCATAATGCTGATATCCCTGTCCTTCCCACTTAGCTTTTGAAGCGTGTAACTTCTAGTGGTTAGTTTCAATTGCTTTTGATTTGTAATTGGTAAGAGGTGATGATAACCGTGAGGAAACAAGCCATTAAGAGATAGTTGGCAGCTGATTTTGTACGCCGTTGGTGTTATACATGTAAATTAAAATGTACGGAATAGTAAGATATGCTGAAGTGGGGTGGATCATGATGTAGTAGTCTGTAAGCTTATCTTATGAACTGCATATTTTTTTTCCTGGGAATAGTTGCTCTGTGTGGGTTGAAATTTTGAATTGTTTTTCACAATATTTAACTGAAAAATATGAAGTAGACCATGCTTAATGGCCAGTGGGAGAATTGGTTTTCTAGCAAGTCAGGAATAGTCTACATTCTGATTTGAAATTAGTTTAAAATACAAGGATTTATCTATTGACTATAGGCTTCTCCTCAATAAAAATACTCGTAGCTTTTAGGCTTTGATGTTGCTGTATGATAAAGCCATCTCCTTTTGCTTAGAGGTGTAAGTGTCTAGCCTGTCTCAGTTTCTTTGCTGTTGCTTGCAGGGATTTGGAGCGTCTAGTCATTCTTTTATCTGAAACTGCCAACATTTTGGGAGAGGAGAGCTATGTTGACCATTATGTTCTTGATTTTCCTTTTCTTTCAAAAAATTTGAAAAGGTGTCAGCCGTCTCCTTCGTCACGATTTCCCCCAAGCTTGTACAGATGGCTTGAATGCTGTTTAGTGCACGGCCTCAATCTTACAAACATAAATGATATCCCGCCTCTTGTTCGTAACTGTGAAAACTCTGCTGTTAGCTGGTCGCGTAAATTGGTCTCATTCTATAGCTTATTCTCAGGTGCAAGTTGCATCGGAAAGAAGCTTTCTTCTGGTGTATTTTGTAACATTGCTTTAGGTTCTGCCTCAAACTCGGAGCAGAAAATGGTCCTGGCAATGGTTGGCGAAGGTTTTGGTCTGCAACAGCTCGATTTATTGCCTATTGGTGTTTCATTACCCCTGAGACATGTAAGCTAGTTTCTCAGGAACCTCGTTTATAAGCTCAGGATACTAAAATGAAGTTACCTCGAAAACTTTTACCATTGCTCATAATACTAAAATGAAAGTGACAAAAGCTTCACAACACTATCCTTTTATTGGATTGGGTCGTTTTATCGACATGTATTAGCATCAAATTGTTTGTTTCGTTGATCAATTTCTTCATGTGTTGATGTGATTGTTCTTATTTGCCTTTTCTGTAGGTAATTGACAAGTGCCGGGAATCCCCTCCCACAGGTTGGCCTGCTGCCGCATATGTTCTTCTTGGACGGGAAGATATGGCTTTGTCTAGCATATCATACCTTAACAAACATGAAGAGCCTGGAACTCAAACCAACAGGCATGTGATTTCAATGTCTGCACCATATGTGCTACAGCTACAACCAGTGACAGTTCCATCTACAATATCAGACACAATCGGAATGGACACATTAAAGTTTGAGGATGTAAATTCATCTGATGATTCTACCATTGATGGGATGGATCATTTATTCAACTCTAGTACTCAGTTGCGTTATGGTAGAGACCTACGTTTGAATGAGGTCAGTTTTTAGTTTTCACTGCCTTCTCTCCCGTTAGAACATGGTTCTGCTATCTCTCATCAGAGTGGAGCAGAAAGTCATAGAGACTTATAAATGTCACATGATGAGTACAAGTTTTGCCTGAAACTCATTAATCTATACTGGGTGTTCATATGCCTATTTGACTAGCACATGAGTTAAACTAATTTTAGGCGTGAATTTAGAGTCCGTTGGGATTTTAGGCATGGGCTGGAACCTGGGGTAAGGGAGAAGACCAAAAGATTATCTTCCCAGGTGGATTTGCTTGAATTTCTAAGGAAGAAACACGGCGTGGGAGGGTGAGAGTGTGGCCCTTAAAGTTCAATGTCTAAGAACAACTCCGTATCCAATTTTTTTACTTGTTTGAGGATTTTCGAAGTTTTTTTTTTTTGTTTTTTTAAAAAAGAAACTACATTGTTCTACAAGTTTTCTCTTTGGTGATTACAAAGGCAGCCATATGTCAGCACAAAGGTAGACAATCCGTTTGATTCCCCTTCCCTTTTTATGAATGTTACTTTTGTCTTTGTTAACTGATTGGTGATTATGTGTCGTTTCTGTTGTATGCCACAAGGTCTCACAAATTCATTTTTTCGCCACGAGTTTATGGATGCTGCTCTGCTGTCTTATAATTTTTTTTTCTCTTAATTGTACAGGTCAGGCGTCTTCTGTGTTCTGCAAGGCCTGTGGCAATTCAAACTTCTATAAATCACAGTGCATCAGATCAGGATTTGCAGCAGGTATAAATAGTTGAATAATTTCTTTAGCTCTTACCATGGGTAACTTACCAGTCTTTTGCCATTCATTGATTGCTTTTGAAACTATGGAGCAGTGTTATTTGGCCCATCATTCATTCTGTTTGCTGCATTTGGTTTTGAACAGAATAACTTTAGGATATTTGTTTTATTACTGGCTTAGCTATTATTGGTTACTTTTTCTTTAAGCATCACAGTGTATAACCTCTCCAAATCCTCTCAAATGATGACAAGGAGACAAAGCATGTTTATTTATTATTTATTTTTAAATCGCACGTAATTATTTGTTTGGAAGAACTTTTGTTTGTACCTTTTTTGATATAAAAGATGCATCGAACAATCTTCCCCACCTGGTAGTCAATGTGGCTTGCCTGAAACCTGTATAATCACAGAGCTCTGTCACTTTTGTTGGTTTGCTTCTTAACTCTTACACCAAGTGATCGTAGACCAAAAGCTTATCAAGAATTATGATTCTGGCCATCTACACTCATTCCACCTCTTTATGTAATTTGAACTTTTTCTTAATAATAAACAGTTGGAGGAAGCATCTGCTTGTTGAATTTGATAAAGGGTTAAAGGCTGTGTATGTCTCACTCTCTAACATTACTATAGACGGGAGCCTTTGAGGCGTTGCTCCTATTTTTCATTTAGTAGTTGAGGGATGGAACTAATCTGTTTATGCTTTTTTTGGAATTTATGTAGGCTCAACTGTGGCAGTTTGCACAAAGGACTACTGCTCTACCATTTGGTCGTGGAGCGTTTACTTTGGCTACTTCCTGTACACTTTTAACAGAGGTTCACAGTCTTTCAATTGGTGACATCTTTGGTGTCTATGATACAGCTATTGATGACCCATGAGGCTTGTTCAAATGACCGTGGCTTTTGAACTATTTTACCATAATAATCTGCCTTGCGACATCTAACCCCCTCATCTTTAATCCTGTGCAGGCACTCACTGTACCAAAGCTTGTTTTGGCTGGACGCCTGCCTGCTCAACAAAATGCTACGGTAGGCTTGTTTTGAAATATATCTTTGATAAGCATACCTTGTCACAAAACCTAGGTTCTTTGTTGTGTTTGTTTTCTCTTCACTACCCCTTATCTAGGCTGGGTTGTTGATATCAGATAGAGATTTAGGAGTTTGACAGTGTTTTGTTGATCCCATATAAAGCGAGCCTAGTGGCACAGGCATCCGTGCTTTACTTTTTGTCAACATATTGTCTTGCTTTTAATGGAGTGTTCCATGTCAGGTGTGCTTCTAGTCGTATACTTGCCAAATGCGAAGTTGGTGTGAGGGGAAATGTATAAAGTGTTGTGGTTAACTTATAAAGTGGGCCTAAGGCACCTCTGCTTTACTTTTTGTCAACATCATGTCTTGCTTCTATTGGAGTGTTTAATGTCAGGTATATGCTTCTAGTCGCATGCTCGCCAAGTTGATGGGAGAGCAACTGTATAAAAATGTTGTTTTTAACTTGTTGGTGAATAACTGAATATTGATATATGTGCAATCTTGAGCCATGTCTTGCAAACTTTTTTTTTCCCCCTGAATTTATCTATGGCAGTTTTCTTATTATATCATGTCTTAACTTATATGTGGTCAATTTCTTGCATCTGAGAACATTGGTGTTTGGCTTACATGGTTTTGGTATCGTTAGAATTCTGGATGTTTTTCAAGCTGTCGATATTTTATTGTAATTACTAAGGTATAATGCTTTTATGTATGTGGTTATGAATTTGGAAATATCTGTGCATGTGGTCTTCTCAGCTGTCTTGTCTCTAAACTATATCTAAAGTATGATTTTCTTTAATAAATGTCCAAGTAATTCAATCTTTGTATAGGTAAATTTAGATCCGAATATAAGGAATATTCAAGAGCTTCGTGCTTGGCCAGAGTTTCACAATGCAGTTGCTGCTGGACTAAGGCTTTCTCCATTCCAGGTTTATTTTGTTTTCTGGTACACTGAATTAATGATTTAATAGCGATTGTTGTCCTTTGTTTGTTTTGCTTTAGTACGGTGTTTGAGCTGTATATAAAGAAGTATATATTATGGTTTTGTTTTACGTTCAGGAAAAATTCATACATCTAAGATGTATGTGGACAAACAAAAATTCATAAGAATATGCATCTGGTTATTCGCACTCATACATACAGTGGGAAATAATAGAGTTAGGGGAGTATTTCGAAACATTAAAATGACATATTTAAAGTAGCAACATTAGTATTTGATTTTGATTTTGAATTTAGGTCTTACTTACGTGTTACTCTTATGTGCCGCCTTAATACAGGGCAAAATGTCCCGGACCTGGATCAGATACAACCGGCCTGAAGAACCAAGTGCCACTCATGCGGGTCTTCTCCTTGCACTGGGTTTACATGGACACTTGACTGTTCTATCTATATCTGACATATTCCACTACTATAGCGAGGTTTGTTCAGTTTTCTGAGGTTTAGATAAATGTGGCTCAAACGTGATCTTTTTGTTTCTCTATCCTAAGTAGATATTTGCTCCAGACACCTCTTCGTATGGGTTTGTGCTTCCATAGGTATTTATAAGGGCCACATTACTTTGGCCTTTCATATTACCTTACGTGTTTGATGCAGACACTTAGACATGGGAACCTTGGACACTTCATCTAGGTCAAAAAAAAAAAAGTATTTCGTGCCCAAAATCCGACTCTATGCTACACTTGTGTCAGTGTCACGTTTTAAATTAACTTAAGGGTCAAACCCTAGCAGGTTTACCAATTACTAGTCGTTTAAAACCTTGAAATTTTCTACGTTGAACAATTGAAGTGGGGTTTGAATGAAAATAATCAAGCTCGACACCAAACTAGAACAAATAACAACTAACTTAAAAAGATCACTATCACTAACATGCAACATTCACCATTGGGTGGGAACATGTATCAAGGTTCCAACTACTCCTCTCTTGGGTGTGTAATGGCCACCCTACCCAAGTGGACAACCCACTCTCCTAATACTCCCTCTATTGTTTTTGAATTAGCCCCATGGGTGTAGTTTTACCCTCACAAAAAATGGGAAATGGGGCTAATTCAAGAAAATGGAGGGAGTACACTTTAAGGGCATTACGATCAACGTAGACGTTCATGATCATCCTTATCCCACTCTTGTGAAGAGGATTTAAACCCATAACTAGCATGATTAATCAAGAGATTACACAGTCCGACAATCTAACCCAACTCCCATTGATGTTCAAGAATAAATTAATCCCGAGACAAGCCCAATCACACAACTTACCAATGGGCAATAAGGAAGTCAGTCACATGCTTTAAGCATGCTAGGGCTCAATCGAACCTTTGTTAGAAAACTACGCACTTCTCATGATACTACTACGTAACACACATGATCCAACAATCATCATGGTTCTTAACATTATGCAAACAAGAATGGCTTTATGCAAAACTGAGTCATAAAATGAATAATAATCAAAGGAATAACGAAACCAAGCATTAATATGAGCAAGGATTTTAATTAACATTTTTTTTCAAGCCAACATGAATGGCATGTCTTCCAAGTTAGTAAGAAAGATAGATGATGACTGATGGTAATGGGATGTTAAGGGTTAAAACTTAGAAATTTTTGAGGATCTTGAGTGTTAAGTTCTTGATGCAACTGAAAGTGAGGCTTAAACTCTAAAATGAGGGTTTTAGAGCATTTATAAAAAAATTTAAAACCTCAAATCAAAAAAATCTTTGAAATGAGTCCATCGGGCAGGATTATTCCCAACCAGGCAAGCTGTTGTAGGTGCCCGGTCAAACTGCCTGGTGGAAGAATCTCTTCTGCATGACCAGGCAGATGTTGATTTCACCAGGTAGGACTCCTATGGTACCTGGCAAGCTGGTGTATTGCGGAAATGCCTTTGTACACTCTGTTGCCATCTTTCACCCAATTAACTCTTCCCGCTCCTTGGTTCGCCTTTGTAGTTCAGAGTCTACCCCTCCTACAACATAGAAGTAGAAAAAAGGAGAACCACACCTGGATAGTCGAAAACATATGTATCAAGCTCAAATTACCAATCACAACAGTTAGATGTTTTAGAGCTGAAATTAGGGATGTTGTATTGGAGCAAAATAGAGAGGAATAGAGGTTGGAAGTGACATGTTTTTTTTGTGGTCTCTAGTAGGAGCAGAAGTGTGCTTTTAACTAGTACTATATGATGCTCTGTCAAAAATATGTTATTCACTGGTTCAGGGTGTTTTGGATCACTAATAGTTGTCGATGACGGTGGTGGATCCAAATATTATTTTTTTACTGGATCCTAGTTATATCAATGTTTATGTGCAGGGGCGGATCCAGGATCTAGATAAATCTTGGGCTAAATTTTATACGGAGTATAATGTAGTCGTAGATTTTTTATTTATTTTTTCAAAATTGGAAATAAATAAGATATAGACATATAGTGTTAACCCTAATACCCTATGAATATCGGTTTGAGAGTAAATGAGATAGAGTATCATTGACTTTGTAAATGATAAATTCGTTCGAAGTGTACTACTAGTCTAATACGGAGTATTATGGTTTCGAGACATTTTTTTTCAAACAAATGTTACGGAGTAGTTTGCTAAGTCATTCTATGAATTTTTTTCTAAGTGCAACGCTACAAAAATTCATAAGTTAAACAAATACAATGCATACAAAGTATCATATTGCAACACCACCCAAAAACTTAAGACAAATTTTTGTTAGTTTATTTTTTAATACGGAATACGAAATAAAAATAAACATTCTAATCGTTCTTATAAATTATAGGAGTACATTGCTACTCATTTAAAATATGAATGTTCAGTTTCTTATACCTAAATAATCTTGAGATAAATTACTTAAAACATTTTACTGGAAAAAAAATCTAAGATATAACTAATAGGCGAAAGTTATGAAAATATAAGATTAAATTAATAGAAGAAAGTTGAAATAAAAAATATTTAAAATGTTTTGTAGAGTTTTAAGTCCCATGAAACATTTTACTGGAAAAAAAAATCTAAGATATAACTAATAGGAGAAAGTTATGAAAATATAAGATTAAATTAATAGAAGAAAGTTGAAATTAAAAATATTTAAAATGTTTTGTAGAGTTTTAAGTCCCATGGATGTGTATATCAACAGCAGGGTTTGATCCCTTGCCATTTGCCTGGAAGACCATGTTCTTTACCACCAAGCAACTATAACTCATTTGTTTCAAATATGACAATTTTTATTTATCCTAAACTTTACTTGGGCTATAGCCCAGGCTGCCTTGCCCTCAATCCGCCCCTGTTTATGTGTTAGGATCGGGTTGGGTCAGCTCACTACCAAAATACAGGTTAAAAATACTACCTGGAGGCTGGAACCTCTTTGTTTAATTTACCGTTTTAAGAATTTCTTTTGTGTACTCCGTATTTAAACTTACTTGGTTCTATTTCCTATAATGGTAGATTAACATGTATGTGATTTGACTAGTACCCCCTCTCATTTTTTTATAATGGCCCACATTGCTTCTATTGTCTTCTGTTGTTGGGTAATTCATAGACCATAATCTTGGATGCTGTTTCTATTAATGCATTTAGGGACATGAAAGCACTACTGTGGGGTTAATGCTTGGTCTGGCAGCATCATACAGGGGCACCATGGAGCCAACTGTGTTCAAGGTTATTCGTATTACTCTTAAGTGGAACTTATTGTGTTGTAATATATGGTTTCACTGTCCTATGGTAAATATCTTTGTGTATTGGACGTTTGAATACTTTCTTGTACTACTTATAAGCCATGACAATTGCACTTTCTGTGTGTAGATCAAGTTTGCACTTTGCATGACCAAAGGTTGTAGTTAAGGCGAGAGCGGAAGGACTTCTTAAGAAACTCGAAAGTCATGCACTTGAACTATATGAGATGCCTTTTAATTGAACCCAAGTTTCACCTTTCTTTGGCTTTGAAGTATATTAGAAACAAGGAAAATGAATATTAAGCCTTTCACTCCTTAAGTTGCAGAGTAGCAGCCGAATAATATTTATTACACAATATTTATTACAGAATATCCACAAACAACTTGAGGAGTGTTGCATTTACCTTCCTCTTACCCTGTCATAGACGAGCATCATTAAGGAACCAAGTATAGTTGGCAATGATTTTAGTCACAGTCAATTATTAAGCCAGACATAAAGGCCTCTGCAGACCCTGGAATTGTTGGATGCGAGTTATATAGTATTTACAAAAGGCGCGGGTGATAGAGTCAATTCTCTTAAATATATAGATTTGATTTTATGATGTGTTTCATCTGGTTCATAGTTATATTGGCCACACATGCGATAAATAGGATTCATTGGACCTTTTAACCATAGATTCTTCTATTTGGCCATCGTGCTCTGTTATGACCATGCTAAGATCTAATGTAACTGAAGAGTAATTGTTGTCTTTTTTGGGTTTGAGATATGATGGTATAAAATAAAATGACTAGCTAAAATGTTTACAATTATACTGTGAAGTTATTGTCAGTCAATGCAATTCTTTATGTAATTTTCATTATGGGTCATTGAGTGACTATTTTTCTCTCCGACACAAAGGTAAGGTTGTTCGTTTGTGTACATCCAACCTTTCTGACCCTGCTATCGATGGTATCCTTTGCAATTTAGAGTAATGTGGTTGAAGAACTATCTTTGATTCAATATTTGTTGAAGACAATATGGCCATGTGCCCACGTCAAATTTCTGCAATGGAAGTCAAAGGAGCCCCTTGTTTGCGTGATTTACTTCGCTTCCTGTTTGGAGATTTAAGTTCCTTTCTATTGATGTTGATGGGTGTAGCTGCTGCTTATTTGTGTTCTTGCAGTCTTTCTATGTTCATTTACCAGCTCGTCATCCATCTTTGTTCCCAGAGCTTGAAGTTCCCACGCTTCTCCAGGTTGTTACTCTTGCCATCATATCTGCTAAATTTTTATGTCGGCTACAATTATGATGCTCCTGATAATTTGGGCAAGTGAGACCATTTGATATTTTCTGCCTGATATAATATAATACGTTTATTTTACCCTCTTCGAAAGAAAGAAAAATCATTGTAAGATGGAAGAAAAAAGGTCTTTGTTTGATGCGAAAATTTAAATACTTGTATAAGACATACCTTGGGTTGAGACTTATGGCTGTTGATTCGATTACAAATTCACTTACTCCTTCCTCGTTGATAATGAACTTTTAGAATTGAATTATGCCCTGCTTAGTTTTGTATTTTCTGTTAAAATGTTCCGTAACTTCAGTTACCATTGGCTACGCCTAAAAGATCGGTGTTCTTTCTTATCATTCTATTGGTCTTTATTTATTGTTTCTTACTTTTTTTTTGGTTCTTATTTATTCTCTTTGGATGCTACAGTCCGCCGCGTTGATGTCTGTTGGCCTCATATTTGAAGGATCTTCACATCCCCAAACAATGCAAATGCTTCTGGTACTGTATTTGTTTTTGCTTCTATAATTTGACCGGCTTGTCTGTATGATATGTGTTTCCTACTGCTGATTGTGTATTTATCTTTCTCATATGCTGGTATTTCTAGTCAATTTTGAAAATGACGATTGCTTTTATACAATATTGGTATTGCTCCATTGAACCCTGATTTAAACAGCCATTAAAAATTTGGATAAAGAATCTGTTGTAGCAATTGTTTTACGATTTCTGGAAAGTGGTAGCTTTTTCTTCATAATGTGAAACTATAGAAGGATGAGGAGAAGAAGACTGCGTTTATTGTGTGAGCTTCTTGCTGTGGACACATATTCATAGTCCACTGTTGTTAGCTTCCGTGAAGTTATTTGACTTTTTGGTAGTGTTTTTGTGGGTTTAGGAGGTCACCTGTTTTGATCTAGAGAAGTTATATCATATGTATAATTTGGGTTTAGAAGTGGAATTCAAAGTTGGTATGGACAATTTTTAGCTGCTCTTGACGCGTTGATTGTATTTCAGGGTGAAATAGGCCGTAGAAGTGGCGGTGATAATGTGCTAGAAAGGGAAGGATATGCTCTTTCTGCTGGCTTTTCACTTGGCCTTATTGCGTTGGGTATAGATTTGTTGAGTTATTTTTCTTTTTCTTTTTCTTTCTTGATTCCTCATTGAATGTGTGCAATTGATCACATGAATTTGATATTCTAGGTCATGGTGAGGATAAATTCGCCTTTATGGACACATTGGTTGATCGGTTGTTTCAGTATGCTGGTGAAAACTGTAATGTATGCTAGTGGTCTATTTTATCTTTTTATTCTTCTTTATTTCAAGAACTGTTGATGACATTGGGTATTTAAATTGATAGTATTATCTTTATTTGTTAGGGAAATTCACTCTCGAAACTAGTGAACGATGAGAACTGCCGGGGTTCTGGTCAGGTATTCATTAAGCATCACTGGATGTTATGGAATACAATTATTCGTTTTGTTGCACAACTCGTTTAATTTTTGGAGCCATAGTTTCTGTCATTTGGCTCTTGTATATGACGGACTTAAGCACGATTGCCCTGAAAAATTTACACTATATTGTAAAGTAGTCAATGGCCTTTTTGGGTCATCCGGAAACAGTATATTCATGTTTGCATCTCAAGGGTGAAGCTGCGAGCATCGACACCATGGCCATAGGCTGGATTCTTTGACGTTGCTGCAGTTTTATTAACTTTTTGCTGAATGCAGGGTAATTAATGCTAATGTTTTTTTTGGGGTCAATGTCATAGATGCTGGATGGCGTTCCTGTCAACGTTGATGTAACTGCACCTGGAGCTATAATTGCTTTGTCTTTGATGTTTCTCAAGGTAAGCATTATACAGTTTGCATATATGCCATTAAATTATGATGGAATTATGAAAATTGGAAAAGGAGACACTTGCACCTCTTGTAAGCTATGAAAAATACATACCCCGTATATGTTTTGCCTAGAAGAGATGTAGGAAAAGCATTAGCCTAGTGGTAACCTTGCTTTTGTTCAAAGTCATTAACCTCAAATATACAATCATCTCATTTGAGTAGTAAGTACGTATATACATATATTTAACCTGATTTAGATTAGCTCTGTGCTTTTAAAATTTTAGATGAATACCCATTAGCCATTAATGTAGACGTTTTAAGATGTCCTTCACAGTACATTGACAAATTTTTTCAGACATGTTTTGGAATCTGAGCCTTTTTATTCTAACAATTTGGCAGTATAGTTAAAGTTTTCTAATAAAACCGTTGTATTTTATTTGGAACTCCGTGCTTCTACACATGAACACATTATTACATACTTCCACTGAATAATACTCTGTATTGTTATGCACAACATTATACCCTAGATCGTGTGTTTTGTGTAAAGCTGGTGGTTTATACACATGAACCACTGTTTCAGCGGATATTTGTTGCCTTCTGGACCCTATGCTTGAAGTATAGTCTACTGTGTCAAAAAAGGAACTTTACGAAAGATAACTACTGTGGCATTGTGCTGATATTTCTCAAAACGAGACTCTTGTTTTTTCAGACTGAATCAGAAGTGATCGTTTCCAGACTTTCCATTCCTTGTACAAATTTTGACCTTCAATACTTGAGGCCCGACTTCATTATGCTTCGTGTCATAGCAAGGAACCTGATAATGTGGAGCAGGTTAGTTTCTCCCCATAAATCTTTTCATATAATGTGCTGGTTGTGTTTTGGAAACTTAGTTGCGGGTTTATACTTTTGCAGGGTTAACCCTACCAAAGAATGGGTTGAATCTCAAATCCCCGAAATCGTCAAAAATAGTGTTGAAGCTCTCGGAGATGATATGATTGATATGGAGGGAGTAGATGAAGAGGCTGTTGTGCAGGCATATGTGAATATTGTCACTGGAGCTTGTATATCTCTTGGTAAGTTGCAAAGAGCTTTTGTTCGGAAAGACTTACAGATATGTTGTGAAGTATTTTTCTTGAGCAATGCCAGCCTTTTTATCTATAAATGAATGTCTACATTATTTCTTGTATCCGGAATCTCTTAAATGGCTCTGGTAGAAATTCCATGGAGATGTCACTTGAAGGCCCTATGACAACGAGTAAGCAATTGCGGCAAGAACAGTGCTATATTCTTATATGCCCTCCAAGGCCTGATTTGTCTATGTAAATGCTCTCATAGTCTCCTGCATGTTTCTTCGACATTTTCATTTCTTCCGAGGTCACTGTTTTTGCAGGCAGAGGTATTAAAGTCTTAATAGTATCTGTCTTTTAATACACGAAGCTGCGGTTACTGGCTGTAGTGCTTTGTTCACAACTTTTTTAGGTTTTTAGGGCCTTTCACACTAATTAGAGAGCTGAAATTTTGTACTCTATTTCTTAATAGTACATGAGAAAACATGACGTGAGCATGTGCTTCAGGCAATGTCCTAGTTAGTAATGATGTGTATGAAGAAAGTCTCTTGGATGATATACATTGTGTCACAGTCCGTGACCATCATACATTGGTTGTTTGATAACACACATTAGCTACTAGCTAGTGTCGCTGCCTAGGTTAATTATATTCTGAAAGTTAACCAAAGAGGGGACATTACGTTGGTTCCTATACTAATACGGTCATATTTCTTATACTAGTACGCTCATATGCTTGTGAAACAATAAGTTGTCCAGAGCTTTATCCCAGCACTGCAGGCAATAAAAATGTACTCCCTCCGGTCACTATTTTTTGACCCATTCCATTAAAATACTCTTCACATATTTATGAAACGGGGCGAAAAATAGTGACCGGAGAGAGTAATTGCTTTTCTATATGTATACATATGTGTTGTTCCCTTCTGTGTAATTTTATTGTCCCATTCTTTCTAAATCCCATTTCTTATGTTTTATTGAAAGGTCTAAAATATGCTGGATCAAGAAATGGCAATGCTCAGGAACTGCTGCACAGTTATGTTATATACTTTCTGAACGAGGTCTGTGTCCTGCCTGACTGATTTTTAACGTGCCAGTCAGTTCATTCTCAGTTACATATTCTAGCTGTGCAGATCAAACCAGTGTCTACTTCAGCTAGCCGTATGTTTCCTAGAGGGCTGTCAAAGTTTGTGGATAGGAGCACGTTGGAGATCTGCCTTCACCTTGCCGTCCTTTCCCTGGCTTTGGTTAGATTAAACTGGAACTATGACTACTTCCTTCACCTAGTTTTTAAATTTTTTGTGCATTTATGCTATTCGGTTTTGGAAGCAGGTCATGGCTGGTTCTGGAAATCTTCAGACATTGAGATTGCTGAGATTCCTCCGCAATAGGAACTCTTCCGACGGCCAAGCTAATTTTGGCATTCAGATGGCTGTAAGTTTTTAGTTGCAACAATTATGCCAAGCTAATTTACTTCCACTCATCTATTGGATTTGCATTTCTGTGGCAGTCCACGCCTTCTTTTCCACAACACACTTAAGTGTTGAATTAAGCTTTCACTTATGTGACTCTTAGGTGTCACAGGCACATGTACAGAAACACACATTCATTTCATTATGCTCTGACTTAAAAGGCCCCATTTGAAATTTCTCTCGCTGTTTTAGGTAAGTCTGGCAGTTGGCTTTCTATTTCTTGGGGGAGGAATGCGATCATTTTCTACCAGTAAAAGTTCTATCGCTGCGTTGCTAGCCACTCTTTATCCTCGTTTTCCTACTGGTCCGAATGATAACCGCTGCCACCTTCAGGTATAGAGGCACTAAGCAGAGTATAGTCTCGTCAACTAAATTAGCATGAACAAATATGATATGCCAAACACAGATGCATCTATGTGAAGCAGCTTTCTTTTTATATACTTCAGCAGGATTTGGCACCTTTGGGTGTAATCAGGAATGAGTGAATGACTGGAGATGAATGATCCAACCTTTATTGAATAATTTTTTTTACCTTCTCCTACAGTGATGATGATATTCTGCTGCTGAGATGTTTGATGTTGTCTTTCTTACAGGCATATAGGCATTTATATGTTCTTGCCACAGAAGCTCGGTGGATTCAAACAGTTGACGTTGACACAGGCTTGCCGGTGTATGCACCTCTTAATGTGACCATAAAAGAAACACGACATCATGCAGAGACAAGTTTTTGTGAGGTCACACCTTGCATTCTTCCTGAGCGTGCAATTGTAAGTTCCAGCATACCCTGAAGTCTTGTTGTTCTGAACATCGAAGTCTTTTAACTCTAACCAACAACAACAACAATAACTTTGGGGTCAGCTAACATGAATCCTTCTCCGAAACTGTCAAGTCGTCTCCAATAAAACAGTCATATAAGAAGGCATAACAGTAGTAATAATAAGTAGAATAATAAAAATACACAATTTTGAGGTCAAAATAAAGTTAAAAAGTGTTGTGATTTTTTTTAAGAGTTGCAAGTTTCGAGTGAAAGGAGAAAAGTTTCGTAAAAAAAAATGATACTCCCTCCATTCCAATTAATTGTATACATTTGTGTAGTATATGTGAGCGATATTTTTATCGATTGGAACAAGGGAAGTACAGACTACAGAGTAGTAATAAAAATAAAAATAAAAAGATAAGCTATAGTTCTCCAATATCATCAACCACCAGTGTTTTCACCGTCCACGTCGTTCTATCAACGCCGTAGCTTCTCCCTTCCCAAGAAACCTCATATCGTTCTCAATCACTCTTATCCAAGTTCGTTTAGGTCTTACTCCACCCCTCACCAACCTATGTGCACTCCATTCTCAAGCCTCCGTACCCGTGCATCCGTTGGCCTCCATCTCACATGTCCAAACCATCTTAACCTATTCTAACTGTAAAGTGTAAATACATTAAAAATAAATCATACGGAGTATTATGATATGAAGTACTAAATTATTTACATTTGTTATCCAAAAGTCTTTTAAAAGGGGAATCTGAAATTTACTACTTATATGATTTCGACCCTTTTCAAACTTACTACCGTTTATATTATAAGTATTATTTCAAAATTACTTGCATATATAAGGCATTTTCAAATTAAGGCATTTTTTATCAAATTTGCTATAAGAATACATTCTTGATGAAAAAGTTTTTCCTGGCCATCTTGCTACCCAAATCCTTTAGCTTGACGGGACTTGTTCTGTGATAGGGATGCTCTTCATGAGCGTTTTTGTAGCATATTGTTTAGATAATCAACTCTCTTTTCACCTAAAATATATTTTGGTAGCAAATTTTGATCAAAAGGTAATAATTTTGGGAAAATAAATAAATCTAAAAAGTAGTTATTTTGAACAAATTTTATATTATACGGAGTAGGCAGTATGTTTTATCTCCTAAAAATATTAAACTTTTTGACAAAATATAGTGGAAGTGTCATAATTACGATGGCTTAAAATCAAATGGAAAGAACGCTTTTCAAAGGAGTCATATAGACGGAGTATATGAAAGAAATTAAGGAAACTCTTTGTTATGATCAATATTCCATATTTTGGTTGATTTAATTTTTGTGTTTGTATAATGCTCTCATAAAACGCTGAAGTTCCTACTGGGTTGATAAATTTTAAACTAAATCTCTTACATTAGCTTGTCTACATTTGTTGTTTGAACATTATTGTATCTTGCAGTTGAAGAGTGTTCGTGTTTGCGGTCCTCGGTATTGGTCTCAAGTCATAGAGCTTACTCCACAAGGTAACAGTCGAGATTTTATAGTTAAGAATGTTCACTGATAAGTTTAGATGATTTAAACTTTGAGAGCTAATGTTTTCACATGCAGATAAACCTTGGTGGAATTTTGGCGACAAGAATCACCCATTTAATTCTGGTATTCTTTATATTAAACGAAAGGTTGGAGCATGTTCATATGTGGACGATCCTGTTGGATGCCAGTCACTATTATCACGAGCAATGAACAAGGTTCATTGTGACTTTTGTCTCATTATTTCTCCATCTGCTGCTCTCCGCAATTTTTTTATTGTAAGCAGTTTATATAATCAATAAGGTTGATTTTCTGTTGCAGGCGTTTAGATTAAAAAGCACAACATATAGTTCTCCAAGTACTCCACATACTAAATCAGGTTCCAGTAATGTTGCTCAGTTGGTGAGTACATTTTCATCTGATCCTAGCTTGATAGCGTTTGCCCAGCATTGTTGTGATTCTTCCTGGAACAACAGGTAAATATGGAATTGGAATTATGAATTGTTCATTTTTCTAGAACTGGCTGAACTTGTTTTGAGTATGAAGTGGCTGTCATTTTTACTATTCTCAATGCATTGTCGATTCTAAGATTTAGAAGAATGTAAAAAAAAGGGACATAAAATATCATACTTAGTTGCACTTGTGATGTAAGACTCCTATGGTAACTAGAATTCAGCATTAAAAAAATGGGATTGTATTAGTTCGCTGGTAATAATTTTTATTTTCTACTGTGAAGAATTGTATAATAACATACAAAAAACACTTTGCCGATAATATAATACTCTTGCTTAAATTGCAATACATCATGGCACTGTCTCGACATCATTTTGGCTCATTTTGAATATGGTAAGGCTGCGTATATCGGATTGGCCTTTACCTCGCGATTTTCAGGAGACCTCGAGGCATTAGGGTACTGTTGGTATTTGTGAATCAATACACACGATACTGTATTCCAGAAATTTAGTTTCACTCTATTCCAGGGCATGTGTAAAATGTAATTCACGTGCTTTATATTTACGTCAAGGATAAGAATTGCTTTTTCTCAGGACGTATTTATCTGTAAAATGTCGTCAACGCACTTTGTACTTACATCGAGGATGAGAGCGCATATCTTTGGGCAATTTTATGCTTGTCTAAACTGATGATCTGTTCTTTTATTTGTTTGGGTGATAGGTCAGATGTTGATTTTCAGGAATTCTGCTTGCAAATTCTTTTCGAATGTGTTAGTAGAGATAGGCCAGCTCTTTTACAGGTACACTTGTCTGTTTCCTTTTCTTCTATCAAGAAAATTGCTAGCCAGGAATAGGAAAGCTTTGGTTCAGCACATTGAAGTTCACCTTAACTGCCTTAACTAAGCAATACCTGAACCTTGGAGTGCAACAGCACCGTGCTTAGAGATGGCAGAAGCTTTAATTACTTGCATTAAAATTATGCAGGTCTACATGTCTCTATATACAATGATCAAAGCAATGACTGATCAGGTGACACAGGATGCGCCCAGGCTCTTTGATTCCCTCTCTGTGTCTAGTTTGAAGGTATTGTCTAAATGAAACACTGCACTTTGCTCTTCTCACCTGTAAAAGATTTAGTGTATTTATCGTAGTTTTGGAGAGTATGGAACCAAAAAATTCATTGAACTACTAGCTCCATGGCTCCATCTCATTTATTTTGTCCCGTTTGACTTTTAAAATCGAGGATAGAGTAAATGGGGATGAAGGAAGTATACTTTTATGGTGATTTCTCTTATCGTTGTCCACGTTAAAGTTTTGTTGTCATTGTTGAGTACATGTTTGTTCCTCATTAACTGCAAAAGCATCAACTAAGGCAGGTTATGTTCATTTTCTCTAAATTTAGCTTGTGGTGGCGTACAACGAGGCCTTGCTGAGAGGAAGACTAACCTCATCAACAGAAGGAATCATCCAACAAAAATTTCTAGGTTCTCTAAGGAAGAGAATTGAGGATCTTTTTGGACATTCTCACGTCGTGAAGTCGGATTTGCACAATTATCTGATATCTGGGAATTGGCCAAACGACGAGATGCAAGATCTAAAACGTTCTATTCTACTTTCATGGTATCTTCAGTGGTTTTGTGTACCTTCTCCATCTACATTGCAGGCTACCACAAATAAGATAAAGCACAAGACCAAAACATCCCAGTTTGCCCCTTTGCTGCGATTAGTGTTTCCGCGTACTCATATCAATGTGATTTCTGAGATCGATAAGTTACTGTCATCCGGTCGATTTGATGGAAGGGATTATCATGCTTATACTAGCCGGTAATAACCAAACTTCATGTTATCGAGTTGCACCAATTGCAGAAGCATTGCTGATATGACAGGCTTATCACTGCTAATATTACTTCCGGCAACTGCACCATGTTCTTGTGTTGCACTAAGATGATGATTATTGGTTCTCACAAGTCATAATCATGCAAGGTTATCGAGTTTGGTTGGCGCTTTTAATGGTACTGGGTGATTATATCGAGTTTGGTTGGCGCATTCTGGGCTCAAGTGACTTCTGAAACCTGCAAGTTGGAGGACTTTCGGCTAAATGATCATCTATAGAAAAGTAGAGATGTATAATTCTCATGATGTACATAATGCCGTTGGTTCTGCTACAATGCACAGAGGCTCTCACATTTGAACTTTCATGTACTCCACAAGTTGTACAGAATTTTAGCTTTAATAGACTAGATAGATGCTTGAAGCCATAATTGCAAGCAAAGCAAAAATATTTCCTGCATAATGCCCTGTATTTTATTTATTTTTTTCCGACTGAAGTGGGTTTAATAGAATTGAACTGACGAGCTGGTTGGAGTTGAAATTGAGTGGAATAATTGGCCTAAAAAAACAGGCACATTATTTCGACTCCAAAGTAGTTTGATTTTGTAGGCGTGTTTAAATTTATACGGTGTCGTTCTAGCTTGAATTTAACTGATTGTTCATTTGAACCATTTCAGTATCTCTTCACGATGGTCTTCCACGTTAGTTTTACGTTATTGTTTAGCACTTAAGCTCGATAGAATTGATAAATTGTAGGTTCATCAATCTCAACAGACTTCTAATTGAGTAACTCGAGTTGATATTGTTGGCTGTTACGAGAGTGTATGCCATGTTTACAGAATTTTCTCGTAACACACACCGTATAGGATACTTGATTGATTATATTACAGTCCGTACATACTCCCGTATATAGCAAACGTACACTAAAAACAGTAAAACATGCATGCATGCAGCTGGCTAGCTTACTAGCTAGTTAGACTAGAAAGAGGAGATCATAGAAGAAAGAGTCCATTCAGGTGTTGGTAGTACGGAAATCCGGATCGTCATCCAAGTCATCGGTGTCCTTATTATTATCATCCTGAGTTCCGGCAGCACGGTTTCCGGTGCTGTGTCCACCTTTACGACCCATGTCTTGATAGCCTTGTGTGCCTAACTGCTCCTTCCTTGTCTGTCCTCCTCTACTCCTTCCTTGGGCAAGGTGTTGTTGGGCTTCGAGGCTGTGACCTCCGGTGCCGCCCGGTACGACGGTCTCACCCTGCCTTGCCCTCTCATCCAGCTCCTGCTTCTTCTCTTGCTCTCTCGACATTACTCTCTTCTCTTCTCTTTCTACTTATCTTCTACGTATAGCATGCACTACTGTAACTGTAGTACTTACGTAAGAAGAAGATACGAAGTAGTATATATACTAGTGATGCATGATGAACTAAGGTTATTTTATAGGTAGAGATGAGTCATGAGTATGCAGCTATTGGGTTGTGCAAATGGAGACGCGTAGGCGTAGCTCCTCCATGCAATCACACCACGTATCCGTATGTAAGGCTTCCAATGTCACACACTAAAGTAAATAATACTCCTTCCCTTCGAGTTTAACCTAGGTTTCCCTGGAGTTTTGGGAGAAAAATAAGAAGGTATGAATATGTAACTCAAAAAATGAAAGAGAAAAGAAGAGAAATAAATGAATAAATATGAGTCATATATTAATTAAAAAAGAAAGAGGGAAAAAAGAATTACTCAGAAAAAATACAAGGCAGACTCAAACGAAGTAATCTGTAGAAGATAAACTCGACCTACGACATGCATATCCTACCTAGCTAGGTGGTCCTTATCTCATCATCTACTGGATAAACGCCAAATTACATGTATTTCCTCTGTCCCATTAAGATTGTCGCCCATATTTTTTTGGGTAGGTTCTTAAAAATCGATTCATTTATCAAGTTTTTTTAGTTTATCTTTTTTACAACTTCGTTTCAATCAAGTTAAAGTATTTATCATTTTATTATTTCTGTTGAGAATTAACTTCTAAACCCAAATAGTTACATGTGAGTCCCACACGGATGGAGAATGAAAGATGATCCACCATGTAAGTCAAGGGGTTACTCCCTCTATTGCCAATTGGTTTTGGTTTTAGAGTGGAACTCTCTTATCTTGCGGAATGGACTCTTTCCAACTCTCGGGTATGACCCAGGCCCGTTATGAAATTTCACAATTTCATCAACTCTTAAAAGGGAGTCGTATGGTTTATACTCCAATCACCACACAAATTTCTTAACTTGTGTGCTACATTAAATGGGGTGATCTTTTTGGGACTGTGCGAGAAAATATGGATGAGAGGGTCGAGTTTACTAAGATTGCAGTGCAGATCTTCTATTTCATTTTTCGTGTTTCATTATTTCTCTTTGCAACACTTCATCACTAGTTATATCACATAAATAATCACTATTTTGTCAATTAAAAGATGATTTGTCGCATAATTAAAACTATAGATTCCGAGATGTGACATAAAAATAGGATACACGATGTAATCAATGGTTAAGATTGAAAGTGTAAAAGAATTGATACTATGAATATTGAATATGTAGAGTGAATGGACATGGTATGGAAGACTTGCTCTATGTAATACAACTCCGTACTACATACGTACGAGTCAAGTTTTGTGAATGGAAACTTTGACCCTACATACTAATTAATTTAGCCAGCCGCAATCGTTCAGGACAAGATGAAGTGAATTATTCCGTACGCACATGCAAA
Organism: Agrostemma githago; assembly: GCA_958450325.1. Lineage (NCBI taxonomy): Eukaryota > Viridiplantae > Streptophyta > Magnoliopsida > Caryophyllales > Caryophyllaceae > Agrostemma > Agrostemma githago. The sequence goes on from OY288242.1 coordinate 1,796,281, forward strand.
TCATGTAATTGCTCACATCACGACATATACAACCAAGAAATAAAGAAGTGGATTACGATACTAGACAATCTAATTTACGCATTTTACCACATTTTGTAAACGAAAAATGACGTACATGTGGTATACTCCCTCCGTCGAATTCAAAGGATACGCTTCCTTTTTAGATACTATTCACAATTCAAAAGAATTGTATTAATGATCCCGACAATCTATAAGAAAAAATATAATCATTTGAGATCTTGTTTTGTTAATGTAAAAATGAAAGATGTTGACAGTATAAAATATGTCTCAACAAATGTGAAAAAGCAAACGTATCCTTTGAATTTAAACGGAGGGTGTACCAGATATAATCAAAATCACGTACATGAAAATGGGAGCGGAACACTTTTTTGGACCAATCCATATCATACCATGCATACGCCGATTTGTTCAACTTTGGAAACATGACTTGCCCAAGTTTTTTTTTATTAAAAAAATAGTTCACAACACAAGTCTTTCACCAGCTTAAGTGCTAAGCTAACTTTTGAACTTTCAACATACACCTCACTCCCTATATATATACACCTTACATACATTTATAAAAATGGAAAGAAACAATCAAACTAAGATTCATACATCAACCAAAATACAAGATTCATACTACAAGTTAGTTAGTAAAACGGAAAGAAAAATGAGTTGTTCGATTGCAGTATCAAATAATGTTTGTCATTCCACGTTTTCAACGTCCAACTCCAACACTTGGGTAAATGTTGATAGTTCTAGTAACAATTTCTCTGATCAGCATCCTCTAAATAACTTGATGGTGAAGTTTGAGCAACAGGTCGATACAATGATCTCGACCACAAATCATCGTCATATACCATTGATGAAGAGAAGACGACCATCGAAAATAAGTATTCCGGTGTCCAATTTGAGTCATTTGGTAGATAATATTGGTGCAAAATCAAGTAGTGATAATGATGAGTTACTAGAAATTGAGGTTGAAGGTGACGGGTATGGTGTCTTTTGCAAGAAGGGCAAGTCTAGGACACACTTGGAAGATCGATATTCTGCAATTCTTAACACGATTCCTGGTCATACTACTAAGCAGGTAACGTACGAGTGCGTGCCTATATATGCATTCATAACACGTGTAGACACCAAAATTTTATATAAATGAATAATGCTACATACCCTCGTGCATGCACGCAGGCTTTCTTTGGGATATTTGACGGGCATGGAGGAGCAAGGGCAGCGGAATTCACAGCGAAAAGACTAGGACGCAAGATACTGGAGAATGTAGGCAGCAGAAAAAACGCAAAGAACGAAGAAGGAAAATGTAAGAAAGCGACGATAGAGGATGATATAAGAGGTTGCTTCTTAGAAGTCGATAAGGAGTTTATAAGTAGTAGTAGCAGTAGTAGTGATAATGCTACTGATCATTCGAGTGGTGGCACTTGTTGCATCACTGCATTTATAGAAGGAGGCACCTTGATGGTCTCCAATTTGGGTGACTGTCGCGCTGTTATAAGCCGAGGTGGCGTGGCTGAGCCCCTCTCTGTCGATCATACTCCTGCCAGACACGACGAGAAACTCAGGATTCAATCCAAGGTACTCACGAAATACTCTATAATATTTAAAATAATGCGTGATCTGAATCTGCGTGGTATAACTTGATGGATGGATGGATGCAGGGTGGTTATGTAGACGAATGTAGCGGGGTGTGGAGAGTACAGGGTACGCTGGGAGTGTCGAGAGCAATTGGAGACGGAGGTTTAAAGCAATGGGTAATAGCAGAGCCTGAAACAAAGACGATGAGCATTCAACCTGATTGCGACTTTCTAATTTTAGCTTCAGATGGCCTATGGGACAAGGTACTTACATTTGCACATTACATAATTTACAGTCAATGCATATATCTAAGCAAGATTCTAGTTCAGATGGTAAATTAATTAATGTAATTTCCGTCAGCTGATGCATGCAATGGCTATTGGTATCTGCAGGTGACAAATCAAGAAGCAGTGGATGTGGTTGTCCCCCTTTGTACAGCAACAGCTAATGCTGCTGGTGCGTGTAGAAAGCTAGTGGAGTTGTCGATGAGTAGGGGTTCAAACGATGATACAAGTGTATTGATCATTCATCTCGCTCCATTTCTCTCCTAGGCATTACCCGGGTGAACAAAATTGGATATCCGATCCTATAGGAAAGTATTGTAGTATTAAACCCCGGGGCCCAAACCATTCATACACAACCGTTGTACATTACTAGTACTATGTAAGTAGGCCCATTTGAAATAGTTGTACTCCCTCCCATTCATTTGATTCTTTACGTTAGCTTTATCACACTTGTCAATGCACGTTTTGTTTTGTTTATATCGTTATTTATAAATTATTAAAAATCGTAAAAGTTTGATATTCTTAATGTACTCATTAAGACGATTAAAACAAGATCTCACCTGATTATGTTTTTAAGTTATACACTTGAAGTTATAATAGAGATTCTCCACCCATGAATAGTGCCAAAAAGTAAACGTAAATAAACAAATGAATCGGAGGGAATACTTATTAAATCATGATTATTAATTCATTATCATGATTCATGAAATATAAATTCTGGTGTGTGACGAAAATATTTGTCATAAATATTATAATGGGTCAAGTATTTACTTATTTTAATAAAAACAATCGTTTTCCTTTGAATAATATTTTATCACGCACCGTCCAGTTAAATGGAAAATTTGTGACACTTTATAACGATTGAACTAAGAATCCATCACAACTTGAGCCAAAAATATTTAGAAATATTTTAGAATTAAGCTAACTTGAGGGTCAAGCACAAACTATTTCAATGATTATTTCACAATATTTACGCCCATGTAATACTTTGATAGTTTGATTATTACATATATAATTGCTTTGGAAAGTTTTTCAAAATTCGGGTTACGGGACATACAGCTATATATTAGGTCAGCAGACTCATGCATCTCAACATTCAGACACCTCATGTCAACGACTTTCCACGATTTTTAACCTAATTTTCTCTATAAATATCACGCTTTTTGACACATAATTGATATCAAAAAATGGAGAAAACCTAAGGCAGATTGATATGGGTTAAGTCGTCTCACCCAATCAAGAAAAACCTAATGCTACTAATAAGAAGATAGCGGCAAGCAAGGTATCGAATCCACAGGGAAACAGTTAAATTCGTCCAATAGCTATGGCGATTCTAAAATGCTCTAAACGATTGATTGATGGAAAATATATAACAGACTACTAAAAATATGATAATAAATAATCGAATCTAACAATGAGATGAAAACTAAGGTCACGGGTTCACGATAGATGTTCAACAATTATGCGACAATAATAATAAACACATACACATGCTAGTCGGCTATAGCACGTTCTCTCGAATCGTGTCAACCTAGGAAGGATCTAACGGGCTCTCGCAACTTATTAGACTCCCTACCAAATCACGCGTGATCTAATCCTAATTCGGCTTTCGCACAAGAACTAGAATTTCCCAAACAGATTAAAATGTTGTGGCCTTTAACAAATTAATCGACAAATAAAACATGCGAAAATGGTACTAGCATAATTATAAATTTAGTATCGAAGTAGCATAACCGTATAATAATCCATCGATCCCCCTCGACCCTAGCGAGAAAATTAGCTACGCATGATGATTACGAAACAACAAATCGCATACATATAATTCATGATAAAAAGTGAAGCAAAT